>CP139506.1:21493412-22014375 GCA_021014915.2 Artemisia tridentata subsp. tridentata | reverse complement strand
GGTTTTATTAAAAAGCAATTCCCCTATATGGGGCTTGAAACCTCATAAGCTACCAAAAAAGGGTAGTAGAGTCTGGAAATTGTTTGAAATGCAAATACTCTCATCTCCAAATAAGCCACACACTTCACACTCAACATCTACCACATCCATTAGTACACAACCAATACTGTCTTTCTGATGAGTATTTTCAAACATAAGCACGGGCGAAACCAAAACCGCACATGCCCAAACCCATTTATGTTTCTACTTTTATTTTACGACACACAGGAAACGAACCTTTCTTTCTTTATTGAAACAGGTGGTCTTGGAAGTATAATCTCATGTAGTTTCCCCATGCATTGTCATCGGAATCAGAAGATACATGGCTTTGCCTTTTACTATTACTTCTCTCTCCATCGGAACTGTGAAACACAAGGCTCTCCCTCTCCCTCCTTTTCCTCTCCACTCTCCTTCCATCGCCATCGGAATCAGAAGATACATGTCTTTGCCTTTTTCTCTTGGCTCTCACTCTTTCGGAACTGTAAAACGCAAGGCTCTCCCTCCTTTTCCTCTCCAATCTCCTTCCATCGCCATCAGAATCGGTTCTGATGGAGTGAGAGCTAAGAGAAAAAGGCAAAGACATGAAATCTTCTGATTCTGATGGCGATGGTGGCCGGATAGAGGTGGTGGTGAAGTTTTTGGAGGTAGACGATGGTATTTACAAATGAAATTGAATATCTTAAAACACCTTTTAGCAAGACATTCCAACTTTATTTTACTAGTATACAAATTTGACCATAAGTAAAAGTTTTGAAGTTGTAACTGGTAAAGTGGTTTTGTAATACCTGAAATTCAGATAACCTGTAAAATGACCAAATTACACCGGAAACCATAAAACTTAATTAAATCACTTATAAAATTCTGAATTGATTCCAAACTTCTGGTAATGAACTACATATAAAGTAAAATAATTTTGAGATAACATTTTAACATTGTTACATGTCCAAAAAAATTATTGTTACACTCAAATATTGTATACATGATCCGAAAATTATTTCTTTATTATTTAATTATATTTAAAAACTAAATAAGAGATAATTACTAACTAAAATGGGAAACAATTCCACAAATCAGTAAATTGATTTGTTTTCATCATGTGGGCCGAAAATCCATCCCCCCTCCTCAAGATAACACGACATTCCTTTTTATTCTTCATCCTTATCTCCAAAACCCTCAAATCGACACACAAAAATTCACACACAATCCATACGATTTTCTGGAGGTTATCTAGTATTTTTTTGGTGTTGATCTTCATCCAAGGAGGCTAGGAAAAATAAGGTTGGGCTTGTGGATTCGCTGGTTTGATCGTGGGGCATTTTTCTTGTGTCGAGTTTTCCATACGATAGGTACAAAATTCGTGCACCTTATTCACACGTTCAAAAACTGATCTGGTATTTTTCTAATGATCCTTACATCATATATAACTCATATAAATTGTATAAATCGAATCATGCAAGGTTAATGGGTCGCTCTAATTTTTAATGTTTAAAACGTACGTAAATTCTAAAATATGTGATATGAATTTTATGGGTGTCATGATTATTTTATTTGGACCTCATATGAAGTATATGATCTGGGAAAAATGATGGAACGAATTATAGATGCCTAAATATGTCGTGGTAATTATAGGTATCAAAAACGTATATAAAATCTAAAATAAGCTATACGATTTTCTGGGCTTTGTATATAATTTTTATGAGTTCCTTATGCATCATATAACCTGAGAAAAATATTGGTTCGAATTTTAGAAGCTTAAATAAAGTGTGGCTAATTTTTGTACCAATCGGACTTTAGGAAAAATAAAGAAATAAATAAAACCTAATCGAAATAATTAGGGTTAGGGTTTTTGGGACATGATTTGGTCATTTAATGTGTTTTAAGGTTTTAATAATGATGGGTCAATGATTGGATTTGATTAGGGTTTGGGATTGTATTTAAAAAGTATATACGATTTGAGTTTTAAACTAGAAGGGTGTGTTCTGCCAATTTTGAAACTTGTGGGATATTTTTGTAATGTTATATAAGTCTGTGGGAATGTAGAAAAAATATAACTTGAGGGTCCTATGTGTAAATATTGCAAGAAAAGAATTTAATTGTATTTATAGGGGTCGAATTGTATTTAATTATAATAGAGGGACTAAAAGTGTAAATTCTAGAAACTTGATTTTATTCTATGTAAATAATGATATTAATGGTGTAATGTGTAATTTTGATGATTTATGGGCTTAATATGTAATTGTTAATAAATTATGGTTTAAATTATAAGTTTTGTAAAGTTAAGGGACCAAATGTGTAATTTTTGAATTCTGAGGGATCTGATTTGTACTACATATAATTCTGAGATTATGTTCTGTAATTTTGTAAAATAAGGTGCTTGTTTGGTAAATGTGAATATTATAAGGATTAAATCATGAATTATGTAAATGTAGGGTTTGTTTTGTAAATTATATAACTAGAGGGGTATAAACTGTAAAATGTGAAACTAAAGGGATTAAAATGTCATTCTGAATAAAGTGTGTATTTAAATCAGTAACTTAAACTATTTTTATGTTAGACCTTTGAATTTAATGAATTTACAATTAAAACCCTAAACTATGTAAACTTGTCATAATTAACCTTAAACTTTTGTAACTTATTAAAATATACCTTATGCCCATAATAATCCTTAAATAAGGACTTAACTTAATCTGAGATATTAATATCTTGCTAAATATGGAAATCTGTTAAATCGGGAAAGTTACTTAAAATGGAAAGGTAAACTAAAAGTAATAATCTGAGTTAGAATATTTTGTAATTCCGTCTTCTACTCCTTTAGGTGTGAAGAAGGAGAAGCCTTGATCTGTTCAGTGTTTGTTTATTTTCTTGTTTATCTGCTTTGCTAACAAGGTACGGATATTCTGTCTTACTTTGAGACACTTATGTTATCGTACAGATATTCTGCCATTTTTCAGTAAGGGTTTTTCTTTCCCTTTTCTTTCAGTTTTTCATTTTCCTTATTAGGATTCCCTATACCATTGCTATGTTCCCTTCTGTTTGTGAACCTTTCATGTGATCTCTTTGTTTTGTGAGCCTTCTATGATCTCTCTCATGTTCTGATTTGTTTTACTTCTGAGTTGATGTCCTTATTATAATCCTTTTTGCTTTGAACCTTTTCATGATTCCCTTTTGTTACGACCTCTGATATAAAAATCTGTTATGTGAAAACCCTTTTAATTATGACCTGGAAATGTTTTGAGAAAAATCAGTTATTTTAAAAGAATGATTATGAATGGTGATAGGATACTATTTTTATATGACATTGTTAACTTTTATGAAAACTATCCTGAAAGATCATTTTATTGAAAACCATGATTAAAGAAATGCTTTAAATGAACGTTTGACAGAAACTTCTAAAATGAACTTTTGCTACGAACTTTTAATTCTGAACCATTTGATATAGTCCTTTTTATCTGAACTTAAACTTTGTTATAAAACTTAATCTGATAAACTTTGATTTGAACCTTTGACATTTATTTCTGAACTGTTTGACATGAACCTTTTTGCCATGTACCCTTAAGATATGACTTTTTGATTATTTTGCTAGTACATCTGACCTTTGACCTACAGTCTGATATCCGAGCCAATCACTAGGCATGAGGGTTTCATGTCCATGTCATTGATGCACCTTTGACATGACTCTAGGGCAGGAGAGTGATGACCTGTTCCGTCCCTTATTTGTTATCTGTTATGGCCATTATGATTATGATTTGTCTGCAGGGGCGTATGGATGCATCCTAGATTTGATCTATTTCTGTTATCTGTTATTATTTACTGGTTATATATATATATCTGGTGACTGATGGTGTGTGCGATACACGTCTTTCACATTATTTGGGAGCTGATCACTCCATTGATATATGAGGACACCCCTCATATTATCTGGTTACTTGAGAGGTATCCCCTCTAGATTGTTTATATGATTACACTGTTATGATGATATCTGTTATCTGGGCTCGTTATAGATTTCTGTTTTTCCTAAACCTTATTTGTTCCACTCTCTTTTCTCATTTCTTATTTCATTTCTTTTATCCTTATTTATTCCTGACTTTTATTTCTTCACTCTGATTATATCTGTATAATCTGTATTCCTGATTTTCTTTGTACTGCCATCTGTTACTGTTTTGTTATCGTTATATCTGTTCACTGAGCTCTCGTAGCTCAGCCGCATTTCTTTTCCTGCGGCAGGTTTTAGTAGGAAGCTGGGAATGAGTGGAGAGTGTACCTTTGGACTTAGAGGATTGGATAGCTATTCTGGATTAGAGTTGACTAGAAGATATCATATTCTAGAAGTAGTGTTTTTGGAAGTTTTCATTTGTAACCATGTAGATTCAGTATTTCATTTGTAATCCTTTGAGATTTTTGTATTACTGTAGATGTATGCTTTGTTTTGATCTGATATGAATCCATTATTGTGATATCTTTACCCTTGTCGGGTTGGGGTGTTACAATTTTTGGTATCAGAGAGACAGGCTGCGACTCGTAATACATTTACCCTTGACCTGTGAAGTCTGGACCACTAAGTTTCCACTGTAGGCGCTCGTAGGACAACCTTTGAGAAATTGCCTTAGGATTTCCCTATAGGAACTTAAATTCTGACCAGTGAGGAATGGGTAGACTATAAGTCATATGTTTAAGTAGCATTGCTTCCGCATCACTCTGATTCGTGCCTTGCTTTTTGTTAAAGACTATTGAAATCACATTTGGAAAATTAGAGCTTATGCCTTGCACCACCTAAGAATTGAAACCTAATTAAAACCTGAAGCATTGAAATTGCATGGTAATTGTCTGACACTATTTGATCCTTGCTTTCAGATTCCGGCTCCAACCTCTGAACCTTTTGTTAATCATTCTGATGCCTCTTCGGGCATTCTGAGAATTCCCTTGACGATGATATACTTGATACATTCCGTTAGTTGTTTCTTGTTTCTAATAATCATCTATGAATCTTCTGACACCATTTGATTTCGTTTTAACCATCTCTGTTCCCATGAGAAGCCTTGTGGTATTTTAACCACAAATATACAGATGTTTTCCCTCTCATTCTGAACGGTAAGATCTATTTTGTTGATCCGTCTTTCCTTGGTAGTAACCTTGATTTTGTTCTTATAAGGATTGATTGACTGATCATTTAATATTGACGACTAGCCTCTTATGTCTCACCTTTGGCGTTTGAAACAATTTTGGAACCCCTGCCATGATTACCGATTGTTAAACGTTTGCTGCCACCCCCCCCCCCCCCCCGATTTTGACCTTCACTTCCGATCTGTTTGATAAACAGTCTGATATCTTCCCGACCATCCCGAAGGCCGTTTAACCTTAATGTGTTTGACACCTTCTATAAATTCATTACCCGTACTGGATATAAATGTATCATCTGATACTATTCTGTCTTGCAAATTCCACACTACTCCTATGAAAACTCTAATGATTATTAACCATGAATATAGGAAGTTTATTCCCTCCCTTGAATGATGAATCTTATTTGCCAATCAGTTTTCCTTTGGAAGGATTTGATGCGAATACTATCTCTGTATGAAATTGTTAAATGAGCATGATGATGCTGATAACTGATATTTCTATACGCCTCACTTTGACAGTATACGATGTTCGTATTACCGATTATTCGCAACCTACCTGCCATTTGTGCTAAATAGCTAATAAGATTCCAACACCTTGAATTGTTCGCCTATATATCTCCACACTATACTGAACCATGTACTTGACTCTAACATATGAACTATTCGTCTGGTAAAAATAACCATATTCGTTCTGCGGATCTGTTTACTTTTGATATATTCGATTTCGAGGTCTTTTGTTGACTGGCTCCTTATAAACTACCAGAGACTACCATATCTGATATGAGACCTATTGAAATCTGTTTTCATCCTACTTTTGTTATGACAACCTTTCCCGGACACCCAATAATATCCATCCTTAGAAAGCTTTGGCATTGGAAGTCTTGCTGTACGATTTTCTGATGTTTCTGATGAACCTTTTTGATTCCTTACTACTCGGGAGATGGAGTTGGCATTGAACTGATCCCAGTTGACGAACCATGATGCTATAGAAGTTGAGAGATTGAAGAAGCTGATGAGATATGTTTTTGTCCACCTCAGTGTTCCCCTTGAATACCCCTATTAAATTATGAAGAAGAAAGAGAAAATTTTGCGTCTGCATATCAACTATCGTAAACCTAACCTTAATTCTAACCGTAATCACTTTTCATTCTGCGTATCAATGGTTGATTTGTTCCACTTTGAAACTCTGTATCAGACGACCTCATTTAATGTTTGAAGGACTGAAGAAGCAACCACAAGAACTCCTAAGATAGGAGATGACTAACTGAGAGCAACTTCCGTAAAGTATTTCAGTTTTATTCGTAAAGATTGGTGATGTGAATTAGATATGAAGTTTTCCCTGAAACGATTCATGAAACTACTCTCGTACTCATTGTGACCATTATGAGTTTTAAATGATGCCAGTTGTATTGGCTAATGGAATCATGTTTTCGTGAGTAATTGGACAACTGTCGTAGTATGACAGCATGTCTATGCTCTGAGACGAACAAGGAACACGTAGATCATCTTTGTATTAAGGAGAATGACCCTTTGTTCTGGAAGAATAGATTTGATTGGCGTTCAGAGATTGTAGCAGACAACACTACCAGGCATCCGGTAACAACAACAGTTTGAGTTGGCGAATTTTGAACTGTGCTGGAAGACCGGTCTAAGATATGCAGTCTTGTTTCTCTATTCATTTTAGTTATACTAAGATGAATTGAGAGCAGAAGCAGACTCGCGAATGGAAGATGCACAGTGACCATGTTAGGGATTCGCGTTCCACACCACAGTGTCCAGAAGAAGTGCCGAAGGCTTGAGGGACCAGACTCAAGTTTATATTTCCTTTCCACTCTGTGATCATATGGACAGATGTAGACAGACTACTTGGAATTGGAATCATGTATTGAATGTATGATATTTCTGAAGTGAACGTTTGTGTTTGGAAGAGTTGATTCTGTGAAGGATGAAGCTATGGATGATATAATTCATTTCCTTCTGACCCACTTAAAATTCCGTTACCTGATGATGAAATCCTTTGAATGATTTAGGTCCCCTATTAGTAATTCCGCTCTGTGTTCATTCTGCGTATGTTGGACGATGGTTTTGTTATGTGAAATTGGACGAATGAAGGATGATCTGATGCCTTTAACGAGGTACCGAATTCTGATAGACATTCGGGGACTTCCGTTAACTCTTTCGAGTGATTCGTTCTCCTCTTAGTTAGGGTATTCGATTTTGATGAACTCTGAGACCGTAGGAAGACTAGGTGGATTAAGATAAGTTGTTCTGTTCACAACTTGAAAGAAAGTATGACCATCGTGAGGGCATATTTATATGATGCCAGTATTATGACGTCTGGCCAACGTGATAATACTTACATCATATAACATGCACTTGTTGTGGGCATAGGATATTTCGAGAAGTGCCTTAGAACTTTGGAAATTCTGATAACTGTTGAGAGTATCTGCATTAGTGAGACTTTAAGTTCATTCTAACTGTACGCGTAATCTGCTTTCACCGTTATGCAAATTGATACGTCTGGATTCTCGTCACGCATTTTGTTGACTTCTGAACTTCCGATAATAATCTTAGGTTCTGTTATAGAACTTCTACCAATTGATGTTATCGATAATCTATTTCTGTACGTTCTAATCTGATTTGCCAAATCAAATTCTGTGGACGGCATACCCGTCAAAATCCCATGTATTTCCTGCGTCTCTTCCGAGAAGATCCGATTATCATCTATTACGTTCGCCATATTATTCTTTTGATCTGGATTCGGTATGATTTGTCTTTCTGAGGAAACCAAAGTTTTGACCTACAATATAGAGTCATGAGAACCAAGTCTTTCATATTTCTGTTCACAGTCGGTTGTGTTTCTGTTTCGTTTTCCCTTCAAATTTCGAGGACGAAATTTTTTTGTTAGAGGGGAAGAAGTTGTAATACCTGAAATTCAGATAACCTGTAAAATGACCAAATTACCCCGGAAACCATAAAACTTAATTAAATCACTTATAAAATTCTGAATTGATTCCAAACTTCTGGTAATGAACTACATATGTAGTAAAATAATTTTGAGACAACATTTTAACATTGTTACATGTCCAAAAAAATTATTGTTACACTCAAATATTGTATACATGATCCGAAAATTATTTCTTTATTATTTAATTATATTTAAAAACTAAATAAGAGATAATTACTAATTAAAATGGGAAACAATTCCACAAATTAGTAAATTGATTTGTTTTCATCATGTGGGCCGAAAATCCATCCCCCCTCCTCAAGATAACACAGCATTCCTTTTTATTCTTCATCCTTATCTCCAAAACCCTCAAATCGACACACAAAAATTCACACACAATCCATACAATTTTCTGGAGGTTATCTAGTATTTTTCTGGTGTTGATCTTCATCCAAGGAGGCTAGGAAAAATGAGTTTGGGCTTGTGGATTCGCTGGTTTGATCGTGGGGCATTTTTCTTTGTCGAGTTTTCCATACGATAGGTACAAAATTCGTGCACCTTATTCACATGTTCAAAAACTGATCTGGTATTTTTCTCATGATCCTTACATCATATATAACTCATATAAATTGTATAAATCGAATCATGCAAGGTTAATGGATCGCTCTAATTTTTAATGTTTAAAACATACTTAAATTCTAAAATATGTGATACGAATTTTCTGGGTGTCATGATTATTTTATTTGGACCTCATATGAAGTATATGATCTGGGAAAAATGATGGAACGAATTATAGATGCCTAAATATGTCATGGTAATTATAGGTATCAAAAACGTATATAAAATCTAAAATAAGCTATACGATTTTCTGGGCTTTGTATATAATTTTTATGAGTTCCTTATGCATCATATAACCTGAGAAAAATATTGGTTCGAATTTTAGAAGCTTAAATAAAGTGTGGCTAATTTTTGTGAAAACCGGACTTTAGGAAAAATAAAGAAATAAATAAAACATAATCGAAATAATTAGGGTTAGGATTTTTGGGACATGATCTGGTCATTTAATGTTTTTTAAGGTTTTAATAATGATGGGTCAATGATTGGATTTGATTAGGGTTTGGAATTGTATTTAAAAAGTATATACGATTTGAGTTTTAAACTAGAAGGGTATGTTCTGCCAATTTTGAAACTTGTGGGATATTTTTGTAATGTTATATAAGTCTGTGGGAATGTAGGAAAAATATAACTTGAGGGTCCTATGTGTAAATATTGCAAGAAAAGAATTTAATTGTATTTATAGGGGTCGAATTGTATTTAATTAAAATAGAGGGACTAAAAGTGTAAATTCTGGAAACTTGATGTTATTCTGTGTAAATAATGATATTAAGGGTGTAATGTGTAATTTTGATGATTTATGGGCTTAATATGTAATTGTTAATAAATTATGGTTTAAATTATAAGTTTTGTAAAGTTAAGGGACCAAATGTGTAATTTTTGAATTCTGAGGGATCTGATTCGTACTACATATAATTCTGAGATTATGTTCTGTAATTTTGTAAAATAAGGTGCTTGTTTGGTAAATGTGAATATTATAAGGATTAAATCATGAATTATGTAAATGTAGGGTTTGTTTTGTAAATTATATAACTAGAGGGGTATAAACTGTAAATTGTGAAACTAAAGGGATTAAAATGTCATTCTGAATAAAGTGTGTATTTAAATCAGTAACTTAAACTATTTTTATGTTAGACCTTTGAATTTAATGAATTTACAATTAAAACCCTAAACTATGTAAACTTGTCATAATTAACCTTAAACTTTTGTAACTTATTAAAATATACCTTATGCCCATAATAATCCTTAAATAAGGACTTAACTTAATCTGAGATATTAATATCTTGCTAAATATGGAAATCTGTTAAATCGGGAAAGTTACTTAAAATGGAAAGGTAAACTAAAAGTAATAATCTGAGTTAGAATATTTTGTAATTCCGTCTTCTACTCCTTTAGGTGTGAAGAAGGAGAAGCCTTGATCTGTTCAGTGTTTGTTTGCTTTCTTGTTTATCTGCTTTGCTAACAAGGTACGGATATTCTGTCTTACTTTGAGACACTTATGTTATCGTACAGATATTCTGCCCTTTTTCAGTAAGGGTTTTTCTTTCCCTTTTCTTTCAGTTTTTCATTTTCCTTATTAGGATTCCCTATACCATTGCTATGTTCCCTTCTGTTTGTGAACCTTTCATGTGATCTCTTTGTTTTGTGAGCCTTCTATGATCTCTCTCATGTTCTGATTTGTTTTACTTCTGAGTTGATGTCCTTATTATAATCCTTTTTGCTTTGAACCTTTTCATGATTCCCTTTTGTTACGACCTCTGATATAAAAATTTGTTATGTGAAAACCCTTTTAATTATGACCTGGAAATGTTTTGAGAAAAATCAGTTATTTTAAAAGAATGATTATGAATGGTGATATGATACTATTTTTATATGACAATTGTTAACTTTTATGAAAACTATCCTGAAAGATCATTTTATTGAAAACCATGATTAAAGAAATGCTTTAAATGAACGTTTGACAGAAACTTCTAAAATGAACTTTTGCTACGAACTTTTAATTCTGAACCATTTGATATAGTCCTTTTTTTTCTGAACTTAAACTTTGTTATAAAACTTAATCTGATAAACTTTGATTTGAACCATTGACATTTATTTCTGAACTGTTTGACATGAACCTTTTTGCCATGTACCCTTAAGATATGACTTTTTGATTATTTTGATAGTACATCTGACCTTTGACCTACAGTCTGATATCTGAGCCAATCAATAGGCATGAGGGTTTCATGTCCATGTCATTGATGCACCTTTGACATGACTCTAGGGCAGGAGAGTGATGACCTGTTTCGTCCCTTATTTGTTATCTGCTATGGCCATTATGATTATGATTTGTCTGCAGGGGCGTATGGATGCATCCTAGATTTGATCTGTTTCTGTTATCTGTTATTATTTACTGGTTATATATATATATCTCTGGTGACTGATGGTGTGTGCGATACACGTCTTTCACATTATTTGGGAGCTGATCACTCCATTGATACATGAGGACACCCCTCATATTATCTGGTTACTTGAGAGGTATCCTCTCTAGATTGTTTATATGATTACACTGTTATGATGATATCTGTTATCTGGGCTCGTGATAGATTTCTATTTTTCCTAAACCTTATTTGTTCCATTCTCTTTTCTCATTTCTTATTTCATTTCTTTTATCCTTATTTATTCCTGACTCTTATTTCTTCACTCTGATTATATCTGTATAATCTGTATTCCTGATTTTCTTTGTACTGCCATCTGTTACTGTTTTGTTATCGTTATATCTGTTCACTGAGTTCTCGTAGCTCAGCCGCATTTCTTTTCCTGCGGCAGGTTTTAGTAGGAAGCTGGGAATGAGTGGAGAGTGTACCATTGGACTTAGAGGATTGGATAGCTATTCTGGATTAGAGTTGACTAGAAGATATCATATTCTAGAAGTAGTGTTTTTGGAAGTTTTCATTTGTAACCATGTAGATTCAGTATTTCATTTGTAATCCTTTGAGATTTTTGTATTACTGTAGATGTATGCTTTGTTTTGATCTGATATGAATCCATTATTGTGATATCTTTACCCTTGTCGGGTTGGGGTGTTACAGGTTCTTTTTGTATAAGTTGCGAAGATTTGTATATGCTAGTAGTGAGATATGTTTTATGTTATATTTTGAGCATATGTGGAAATCTTAACACTGAATTTCTCATTTTCTTTGCTTGTAATCACTTGCTTTTGGAATTCGTTTTGTTTCTTTTATTTCTTTATCGTTCTATGTTTAGGGTGCCGATATGATCAGGTTATTGGGTCGGGTTTAGGGGCTTATATAGTCGGGCCGTCCGGTTTACAACAAGAATACATAACCAGCAACCCGACATGAAGATGTGTTTTGCTCTTAAATACCAACACACCTGTTTCTAGCTCTGCAATAAATACGTAACACCAGCTTCTAGCTCATCTTAAATACTCCCTCCGTCCCATATTAAATGTCATGTTTTGACTTTTACAATCTTTGTTTTTCAACTTTGACTATAAAGATTTTTGTTTGTATTATACAATACTTGATGGAAATTATATCAAAGAAAATACATTTAAAAATCAATCTATTCATATATTTTGCATCAAGTATTATATAATATAAAATAAAATTGTTAAGGTCAAAGTTGAAAAAAATTGACTTCAAAAAGTCAAACATGACATTTAATTTAGGACAAAGGGAGTACCTAGCTAACACCAACTTCTCATCATTAAAAAAATGGTTAATACATCCGGAGGTTACTAAAGTTTCCCAAAAATCTGAAAAAAGTTACTAAAGTTTTTTTTGGTTGAACCGGGTTACTATAGTTTCCCAGAAATTTGAACTAAATTACTATAGTTTCCCAAAGATGAACTAAGTTACTATAGTTTCCCAAAATTTTGAATTAAGTTACTATAGTTTCCCAAAAATTCAGTAAAAGAACTGGGAAACTAGTGAAAATAGGCAGGCTAGAAGGGGAAAGACGAACTGGAAAACTATAGTAACCCGGTTTAACAAAAAAAACTTTAGTAACTTTTTTCAAATTTTTGAGAAACTTTAGTAACCTCCGGATGTATTAACCCTAAAAAAAAAAAAAAAAAAAAAAAAAAAAAAAAAAAAAAAACTTTATAGCTGGTTAATAAATGCACGTCGTTTGATCTAATGGTAATTAAGCTACCGTCTTAAACATTAAGGTGATCATATAACTTCATGGTTGAAAATATTAATACATGTTGAAAATAATGAAAAAGAAAAAGAAAACCTTGATGAAATTTCAAAAGCTATGTACTTACCCTTCGAGACCATTGACAGCTTAAACTTCAAGGTGTTGTCATTTCAAAAAAATTTCAGCATTCAATGTATCAAAAATAACTCCATCTTTTTTGCTTCTCACATTAACTAATATATTAAAACGTCAGAATGTTGCTACAGTGCAGAGTACACAGTTTTGCAGCCCAGCCCACAAACCCAAATGGACCTGATATCAATCCCAAGTCCAAACGCAAACAACACAATATCGACTAATCCTAAATCCATCCGCAAACAAATCCATATCCAAATCCAAACACAACCGAACACAACGAAATCCTAAACAGCCATTCGTGGCTCGACTATATGTCGACTGCCGAGATCATCATCAACCAAACGGACTCAAACCAATATCAAACTTAACAAAATCAATACCGCAACAAAGAAACAACTCAAACCCTCACCGAGTCAACCGAGTTGACTCGGTGAGTTGACCGAGTCAACTGCCGAGAAGAAGAGAGGGGTTTCCACACGAGGGTTTTTAAAAAGTTATTATCACCATTTTTATAAATAAAAACATTATATCATTCGGATTTAATAAAATATAAAAATTAGGGTTTCGAAAATAAATAAAAGAAAATAGAAATAACGGCGCGTGAGGGTGGGTTTACCGAGTAGAAAGAACGGGGTGAGGCTGTGGTGGTGGCGCGTGACGGTGGTTGTGGTGGGAGCCAAGGGCTCAAACTTTCCAGAAACGATTAAAAACGGCCGATCTAAAGATTTGGCTAACAAAAACTCTCGCCGGAAAATTTTTCGGTGGCCGGAATATATCCGGCAGCGGTGGTGGCCGGACGTTTGGGATCGCCGGTGAAGAGAGAGAGAATTAGTGAGTAGCAAATGAATAAAATATTATTCTAAGGGTATTTATATTTTTAAGGAGGGACTGAAAATGAAAATTGGAAAGTGAGGGTGTGGAAGGTAAATATGGGGCGGAGGGACTAAAGTTGCCAATATGGCTAATCTTTTGCAATAAACACCGTGGGCCCCATTTGACGTACCAAACGAACTTGAAAATCAACGAAACTTGCGTCATTGTTCACGAAATAATTTTTCCAATAAAAACAAGTATAAATATGCAATACTTTCAAAAATCAATACGTTTTGTGCTTTTCTAGGTTGTGCCAAAAAACGTGTCAAAAGAAATGAATGTTCCCACATTTACATAAACATCTTTGGACACAATTTACACACCACCCATATAACAAAACACATATAGAGTAAAAAAAATATAAGCAAAAAAAAAAAAAAAAAAAAAAACCACTACAACGCGCAAGTGGATCATTTAAAAAAAAAGAAAAAACGGAATAAAAAACTTGAATCAAAAAATCCCGCCGCAACACGCGGGTTTCCCAGCTCGTTATATAGATTGAGTAGAAAAGAAAACTCGTCTGAGTTCACGTCATGAGCTACACACATTTGCATCAATTTAATGAAAAGGGTAAATACTTGGTAAGTATAATTATAATTGTAAGGTTTACCAAGAGTTTTCCCACTCACGTACTATCGAGTCGTGCTATTACACCACTTCCCCACCACCACGATTGCTCCCCCTGTTTTGTTGTGAATTTGGTGGTGAACATGATCAAATTATGTGAAGAGCTACAGTTTTTTTTTTTTTTTTTTTTAATTATTATTATTATTTTTTTTTTTGAACGGCAAAATTATATTAAAAAAAAAAAAAAAAAAAAAAAAATAAAAAATTGTGTGTGTGTGAGTATATTGAAGGTTACATTTTTGTTTAAGTAAGATACTTTTTAAGTGGTGAAATTGGTAATCTGATCATACTTGTTTGGTGGTGACTTTGGTGATAAGGAGAAAAGGTGATGTGGCGGTGGTAAATATTGCACCAACTAATATTGCAATATAAGATGCAACAAAAATAGAGTCGAATCGTCAACGGTATGTAAATAAACAAACTATAGCGAAAAGATAGGAATGATTGATAGGTAATGGAGTGAAATACGTTGTTCGATTTGTACAACGAATGTTATTGATCATTAAACAACATTTTACAATGCATATTGTGTAAAATAGGCACAATGTATTTTAAGCATTGATTTCTTTTATCAGCTTCGATAAGCTTTAGTCTGTATATTATCGAATAAAATTATGAAGAATTACATTAAAGAGTGTTTGATGGGATATTATTATTTCAAATCGAAGTTAATTGAAATAACACAAACAAAATATGACCTCTTTCAATATAACAACGCTATATATATAACTTAACACGTATGATTTGACCCAATTGATATAAACTTCAATACAACAATAATTTAACTAATGTGCGAAACTAATAGACTAATACGAGTATATATCAAGCGAATGAGCCACATTCTAAACTGATTCACAAAAGCATTACGTAAAGAACATTCGTTCAAAGATAACATAGTTTTCCAGCTCAAACCATTTTTTTCACGATTAAAATTAAAAATGATGTATTTGTTAGCCATAACTTTTTTTTTTTAGCAAACTAAAATTTCAACCTTAAAATATGTAATTTTGTTAGCAAATGGTGAAGTAACCAAAACCCAAAATATAAAAGGAAAGCACACTGCTATTTAGAAGAAACCAATAATATAATAAAGAAACAAAAATTATAAAGAAAAACCTTCTGAAATGCCAACCGTACAAGATAGAAAACCCTCATTTGAATGGTCCAGATTTGTTTGGACAAAAAGCATTTTCATCTAACGGTCCTTATTATATCTCTCCTCTTCATCTACAGTAAAACCCACATCCCTTCCATAACGTTCCATAACCTTTCGATAAAAAACACACACTAAAATCATACACACAACAAAAACCATCAAAAACACACACAATGTCCGACTATTTCAAAAAGTCGTCTAAGCTCGGGTGTGTTTTTGATGGTTTTTGTTGTGTGTGTGATTTTAGTGTGTGTTTTTGATCGGAAGGTTATGGAACGTTATGGAAGGTATGTGGGTTTTACTGTATATGAAGAGGAGAGATATAATAAGGACCGTTAGATGAAAATACTTTTTGTCCAAACAAATCTGGACCATTCAAATGAGGGTTTTCTATCTTGTAAAGTTGACATTTTTAGAAGGTTTTTCTTTATAATTTTTGTTTCTTTATTATATTATTGGTATCCTCTTCATCTCAGGATCATGAACCTGTTCACTTGCTTTCTCGGACTCACAAAGCCAATTCACAAGGCTACCTTCTCCCTCAGGGATCACCTCAAGAGTTGCCTTAAAAATGCAGAATGACAATGATATAGAGTTCTTATATAGTACCAACATGAGTTTAATGTTTTGTAAGGGGGTGGTTGGTAATTGCATTAAGTATATATGGGGGTTCATTTATGAGGCATATATTAGTTGAGATATGTTCATACTACTGTATATGCAATGGGGTCATTTACAAGGGGTTTAAGTTAAAGGTTTAAAGATGATGAGGGGGTAGTTGGTAAACGCATTAAGTAAAGGGGGGTCATTCATGAAGCATTTGTCAATTTTGTGGTTGACTGCTTTAATGACGGCCTGTGGTGTCGGGACTCGAACATGTGACTCATTAAATGACCGCTGCAGGGTAATTCCTATCCATACATAGAAGTTATGTATCGTATATCAACAACAACAACAATTATATCCTATTACTCTCGTATATCCATACGAGAGTAATAGGATGTAGACAATCGTACATTTACCGGAATATGTCAAGAAAAACTAAAGGGGCTTCTTGAGCCGTTCTGGGATCATTTCTAAGAAAGTGTGCCTATTTTATATAAAGAGGAGAGATATAATAAAACCCACAAATCTGGACTGTTAGATGAAAATGCTTTTTGTCCAAACAAATCCGGACCATTCAAATGATATAATAAAGACCGTTAGATGAAAATGCTTTTTGTCCAAACAAATCTGGACCATTCAAATGAGGGTTTTCTATCTTGTAAAGTTGGCATTTTCAGAAGGTTTTTCTTTATAATTTTTATTTCTTTATTATATTATTGGTTTCTTCTAAATAGCGGTATGCTTTCCTTTTATATTTTGGGTTTTGGTTACTTCACCATTTGCTAACAAATATACATATTTTGAGGTTGAAATTTTAGTTTGCTAAAAAAAAAAGTTATGGCTAACAAATACATCATTTTTAATTTTAATCGTGAAAAAAATGGTTTGAACTGGAAAACTATGTTCTCTTTTAACGTATGTTCTTTACGTAGTGCTTTTGTGAACCAGTTTAGAATGTGACCCATTCGCTTGATATATACTCGTATTAGTCTATTAGCTTCGCACATTAGTTAAATTATTGTTGTATTGAAGTTTATATCAATTGGGTCAAAATCATACGTGTTAAGTTTTATATATAGCATTGTTATATTGAAAGATGTCATATTTTGTTTGTGTTATTTCAGTACTTAACTTCGATTTGAAATAATAATATCTCATTAACCACTCTTTTAATGTAATTCTTCATAAGGTTATTCTAAAATATACAGACTAAAGCTTAGCGAAGCTGATAAAAGAAATCAATGCTTAAAATACATTGTGCCTATTTTACACAATATGTGATGACGTATAGTCTATACCCGGGTCATGGACCCGATTAGTAAACAATACTAACACTTAAGCCCACTACGTGTGGGGCGCCATGGCGATAACTGGACTACAAGTTATGCCGTTTGGGCCAATAAGGCCCAAGCCCAAAGTTATTTCCGGATAAGATATTAAGTATCTCCTAAATAAAAGGGATATATACCAAATATCCGATATCGGCGAACACGCCGAAGAGTAGGGAACACGAAACCTACTAGGGTTTCATATGTATATAAAGGGCACCCAAGCCCTCGGTAAAGGTACGATCTACTAAAACCCTAACTCTTCACTAAACCCTAAACTTCGATTACTTACTCTCACGCCGGAGGATAATCGGGGGAGACAATCCCTCGATAAGCCTAACGGTGTTTGTTCTTTTTCTTAGTGCGCAGGTTCCATCAAGCATTAAGATCTAATTGGTACGAGAATAGGAGTCTTAGCAAGGAACGCCCAACTTTTGTATCAACAAGTGGCGCCATCCGTGGGACCCTACACTAAGAATTTTACCAAAGAACTAGAATGACGAAACACGGAAGTCACAAGAGTCCGCATGGGAAGAAAGCGCACGATGACCCACTAGGGAAGAAGCATCAAACTGATGCGGCCTCTAAGCAGGCTTCTGGGACAACCAGCACGCCTGGAAGCTTAGGAACGTACTCAGATCTGGTCTTTCCTACAGTGGAATCACTTACCAAGACTACCCCCGCTATTACAACAAGTACTAGCGCGATAGAACTGGAGCGCACCCCTCTTGCCATGCCAGAAGTGAACTTCACTGAGCCTCCCAATGCGCCTATCCGAAACAAGGATCTTGTCTTGGAAACAGACTCCATCGCACTAGAAGGAGTCACTTCCGAATTGGCGCCAAGCGATTTTGTATCTCAAAACTACGAAGCCTTGGCTGCGCTCATGCGAGAGGAGGCAAAAAAGAGGTCAAGCCAAAGTCTGCACGACAGACTCAACTTTGACCCTGAGCATGAGGCGTCCCCAACGCGCTACCGAAAGGAAAGACGCGAGAAGGATAGCCGCAAACAACCAGTGTTTACCAGGATTGGAAGGAGGGTTATGGATGATGAAGCAGCCGATCTTCAACATCTGGAGGAGCCTGAAGAGGGGGAACGGCGCGCCAATGTCCACGCTAGGCTTGGCAGTCGCAGGATTCAGGATAGGCTTGGGCGACGATGTTCCCCGAGTGAAAGCCCTTCAAGCTCTGATTCTGATGACAGTCGGCGCAAGCGCCGCAGAGGAACAAGCTCAGATTCTGATAATAGTCGGCGCAAGCATCGCAAAAGAGTGCGATCATCCTCAAGTGATTCCTCAGACAACGAGGACAAAGAAACTGGACACTGGAAATCAAGAGGAAAATATCGCGACCAGGAAGACGAGGACATGTCTCTTCCCTGGCGTCGCCAAAAGGTTGATGCGTTCACTAGACGCATCAGCGATTTTTCAGAGAATAAGAAAAGGCGCATGCCTGCTAACGTTAAAACATATGATGGGACAGGTGATCCTGATGATCACCTAAAAATTTTCGAATCAGCAGCTACTATCGAAAATTGGCCACAACCTGTGTGGTGCCATATGTTCAACTCTACATTAGTAGGGAATGCGCGCAACTGGTTTAGCAAGCTTCCACGTAGAAGCATCGGTGGATTTGAGGAGTTGCGAAGGGCGTTTCGCTTAAACTTTACTCAAAGAAAGAAGTGCGCCAAAAACCCTGTTGAACTCGCTAGGGTTAAACAGCGACAAGGGGAATCCACAAGCGCTTTCATGGAACGCTTTAAGGACGAATGTATGCAAGTCAAAGCGTGTCCAGAGATACTAAAAATATCGGGTTTTATGAATGCAATCAATAACCCAGATTTGATAAAAAAAAGTTAAACGATAAGGTTCCCCTAACTTTTGACGAACTCATGAAGCGCACGAGGTCTTTCGTCCAAGGAGAAGCAGCCGCCGCGGATAGCAAGAAAGGCTACTCGAACCATAGGCCACAAGAAGAGTCAAGGAGACAATCCAATGACCAGAGTGGCAATCGTAATAAGAGTTACCGCACCCAAGGCGGTGGAAGGGGAAACGACAAGTACACCCCATTAACAAAATCTCCAAAGGAGATATTCGCAACGGAGGGGGCGAACTTCCCGAAACCACCACCAATGCGCACCCCAGAGGATCGGCGCATAGGGAATGGTTATTGCGAATACCATGGACAGAAAGGTCACACAACCAACGAGTGCGTCCAACTGCGCCAATTGATTGACAAATTGGTAAAGGAAGGAAAGATGGACCACCTCGTAAAAAACATCAGAGAAGGGAAAGACAAACCAAAACCAGGGGCCAAGAAAGAGACATCAAAAGAAAAGGCAGATATCATCTACATGATACAGCCATGGCAGCGCGCGACAAGACAGAAAGTCAGTCAACGGTTTTCTAAAGGAAATGAAATTTCTTTCCCCTCCCTGACTGCGAACAACGCAGTAGTGGATCCACTTACCATTGAAATACATACAGGGGGTCATGACATCCGTCGCATGTATGTAGATGGAGGTGCATCCGCTGATATTATATATGAACACTGTTTCAAGAAGCTACGACCTGAGATACAGAATCAGTTGATCCCAACCACAACGTCGCTCACTGGCTTCACAGGGGAGAAGATATGGCCCATGGGGCAATTACGTCTATTTGTAGAAGTTGGTGACAAACCACACTCTACAGTCACCTGGATGAACTTCATGGTAATCAGATCCCCCTCTCCGTACAACGGCATCATCGGGAGACCTGGAATATCATCCATCCGCGCCGTGCCATCCACAGCGCACGGGATGCTCAAGTTCCCAGTGGAAGGAGGTATTGTCACTCTTTACAATACCACCATACCACCCAAAGAATGCAACGCAGTGACAAATGACGTAGGCGATGTTCCAGAACAGCGCGCAATCAAAGTCCCAAACCTAAAGGTCGCCATTCACCCTGACTACTCGGATCAACAGGTATCTATTGGCGGGTCTCTGTCTGACAAAGGCAAATCAGCTATATGCGCACTCCTGCAAAATAACTTAGATATTTTTGCATGGGAACCAAAGCATATGACAGGAGTGCCACGCTCCATCACGGAACACAAGCTGCAAATCCGACAAGGATATCCTCCAATACGACAAAAAAAGCGCGGACAAGCCCCAGACCGCGCAAAAGCCATCCTGGAAGAAGTACATAAACTAGTAGACGCAGGCATCATGCGGGAAGTCTACTACCATGACTGGCTCTTCAACCCAGTAATGGTAAAGAAAAGCGATGGCAGTTGGAGAATGTGCGTAGACTTCACAGACCTCAACAAAGCATGTCCACAGGACTGCTACCCGCTACCGGAGATAGACTGGAAGATCGAATCTCTGTGTGGATATCCCTTCAAATGCTTCCTGGACGCATACAAGGGGTACCACCAAATTCAAATGGCGGAGGAAGATGAAGAAAAAACGGCCTTCCACACAAGTCAAGGGGTCTACTGCTATACAAAGATGCCCTTTGGCCTAAAGAACGCAGGAGCAACATACCAACGATTGGTAGACACTGCGTTCGAGAAACAAGTAGGCCGCAACTTGGAAGTATACGTCGATGACCTCGTCATCAAAAGCCATACAGAGGAAGAGCTAGTGCGCGACATGGAGGAAACGTTCAAAACACTGAGGAGAATCAACATGAAATTGAACCCCAAAAAGTGTACATTTGGTGCTACAGAGGGCATGTTTCTCGGGTATTTGATAGAACCCGATGGGATCAAGCCTTGCCCAGAGAAGACCCAAGCAGTCATTGACCTCCCCTCACCGCGCACACTGAAGGAGGTTCAGTCCCTAAACGGCAAGCTAGCCGGACTGAACCGATTCTTATCCAAATCAGCGGACAAGTCACTTCCCCTATTCAAAACACTCAAGAAGTGCAGAAAAAAGGGAGACTTCAGATGGACCGCGGAAGCAGAAGAGGCCTTCCAACAGCTCAAACAACACATAGCAGCGCTCCCAAAGCTTGTCGCGCCCCGACCAGGGGAAGAGCTGATCATGTACCTATCTGCGACTCAGGGAGCAGTCAGCGCAGTGCTACTGACAGACAGGAACTCCGTCCAAACACCCATTTATTTTGTTAGTAAGGCGCTCAAGAAGACGGAGATTAACTACACTGCAATGGAAAAGTTGGTCCTAGCCTTAGTGTTTGCAGCGAAAAGACTGCGCAGGTACTTCCAGGCGCACCCAATAGCTGTTATCACAGACCAACCCATCAAACAAGTTATCTCGAGACCCGACGCATCGGGACGCCTACAAAAGTGGAGTGTACTACTGGGCGAGCATAACATATCATACAGACCGCGCACTGCAATCAAAGGGCAGATATTGGCCGACTTCATCATTGAGAAGCCAGATACTGACACTACACCTGCGACAAGCAAGGGGGAACCTCAAGAACCATGGATTCTATTCACCGATGGATCCTCATGCGTAGATGGATCAGGAGGTGGTCTTATTCTCACTAACCCAGAAGGAGCCGAATTCACCTACGCACTGCGCTTTGAATTCACCGCCACGAACAACGAGGCAGAATACGAAGCCCTAATTGCTGGACTACGTATTGCGACACGAATGGGGGTACGCAACCTAGAGGCAAACGTAGATTCCCGATTGGTGGCCAACCAAGTATTAGGAGAATACGAGGCTAAGGAGGAAAACATGATCCAATACCTCGAAAAAACCAAATCTCTGATCCAGAACTTCGATAGGTTTACCATCAAGCAGGTTCCCAGGGGTGAAAACAGGAAAGCAGACGCGCTGAGCAAGATTGCATCCACCAGTTTTGCGCATTTATCAAAACAAGTATTGGTGGAAACCTTGAAAAACAAGTCAATCGTAGAAATGGAAATATCCACAGTGATAGAAGAAGAAGGCCCTACGTGGATGACACCAATCATTGACTTCATTAGCAAGGGCATACTACCCCAAGAACAGAAGGAAGCTCGAAGAATCCGGCGCACAGCGCAGCGATTCGAGCTTAGGGATGACGTCTTATATAGACGCTCATTCCTACAACCATGGCTTAGATGCGTTGGACCTCTCCAGGCAGACTATGTACTTCGAGAAATCCACGCAGGCTCATGCAGCATGCACTCAGGACCACGGTCCATTGTAGCGCGCGCCCTAAGGTCTGGATACTATTGGCCAACTATGCACCGTGACGCGCGAGATTTGGTACGGAAGTGCAGTGATTGCCAAGTTCACAGACCCATTCCGCGCCGACCACAGCATGAACTAACGCCTATTACATCGCCATGGCCATTCTATAAATGGAGTATCGACATCGCTGGACCTTTCCCTATTGCCGCAGGTGGATTGAAATTCCTTATTGTGGCAATAGACTACTTTACTAAGTGGATCGAAGCAAAGGCAGTAGCGACCATAACAGGTAACCAGATAAAACGATTCGTGTGGGACAACATAGTATGTCGCTTTGGATTACCTGGTGAAATTCTCTCAGATAACGGAAAACAATTCCGTGATAACCCATTCAAAGATTGGTGCGAACAGCTGAACATCACGCAACACTTTGCATCAGTAACTCATCCACAAACCAATGGTCTGGTTGAACGCGCAAATAGAAGCCTAGGTAAAGGAATCAAAGCGCGCCTGGATAGACACAAAGGAAGATGGGTAGAAGAACTATCACATGTTCTCTGGGCGCACCGAACAACCATCAAGGTTAGCAACGGGGACACTCCCTTCTCTCTGGTCTATGGGACAGAAGCTGTAATACCAGCTGAAATTGGAATGCCAACCATCCGTACTGCGGAAGTTAATGCGGCAACCAATGATGATGAGCGGCGCATAGACTTAGATCTATTGGAAGAGCGACGTGAACGCGCAGCAATACGCGAAGAGAAAGCCAAGTCAAGAATGAAAGGATACTATGATGCCAAGGTACGCAGCACTTCATTCAGACCAGGTGATTTCGTATACCGCGAAAACGACTCAAGCCGCGCAGAAGACACTGGTAAGTTAGGACCAAAGTGGGAAGGACCTTACGAGGTCATAGAAGCACTTGGCAATGGAGCGTACAAGCTACGCGACAAGGACGGACATGAGCTACAGCGAACGTGGAACGTCCGCAATCTTAAGCGGTGCTATCTTTAAAGAAGGCTACGACCCAACATGGACACTCAAGCACTTTAGAAAGTGCCCCCAATAAAGATCCATGTAATTTTATCTTTTAAGTATTATCTAGATAAGTATTCTCTTTTAAAACTTGCAAGTATTAATAAAACGTTATGGTTTCTAGCTAACTCCATAACACATTTAACTCTATTGTTTGCATCTTTCATTATCGTGTTTCAATATTGTTATAAACTTGCCTACATGGCGTGCATGCACACATTAAGACCCACGATGGCAGAAAGGATGAGTAAACCTAATAAACAACTCGTTGAGTAAGAGGGTTGCAAACCCATCAACTTTGGATCACGAATCCTTGTTAAACACCTTGCGCTCAAGACGTTGGCGCAAGTTCCTTACGCAACCCACGATGGATGCGCACTAGGGCACACTGTGCGCGTTTAACAACTCAGGAAATCAAGACTCTTGAATCCTTAAAGTAAAATACGACAAGTAAACTTACAAAAATACATAGACGACTATGATTCCCTTCTTTTCGTTAAGTTGGAAAATTTCAATACACGACTACGGTCCTTACTTAAGAAAATTCATACATAATGATGATTCTAATTTTCTAAAGTACGCTTAGACACTTAAGAATATCTTCACGCAAGGATACATCCGTCATATAAGAACTACGAGTTCAAAAAGCATAAATATTTGGAAGTTGTAAAAACACTAAGTACAAAAGCAAAATTTCTACACATAGAAATACGTTTCTACAAGAAGACTTGTACAAAAAAGCTAAATGCTATATGTACGCCTTAGCTGGCTGGAGCCCCCACTCAAAGCCGCTTCCTTCGCATCCTCGAGCCGCTTCAATAACTCTGCATCATCAAGGGAAACAGTGGCCACGGAGACAGGCACACCGTCAGATCTAGGCTGATGCGCAGCGCCTATGCCGCACAGAATGGCCTTCCCTTTCACGCCTTTCTTTCTTGCGACTCTGGAAACATGAGCACTTAGAGACCTTTGCAAAGAAATCTCTTTCTCAATACGGAAAGGATTCAGAATGTCACGAGGCTGAGCAAAAATAGGTACCTTCAACTGCGATACGTCAGGCTTCAAGTAGAAGTCCAACTTCTGATCTGCATCATCCTGCAGATGCCTGGGAAGAGTGAGCCCCGCCATGATCACGCTGATAGGCTGATCCTGATCACGCTCCAAACGAGCGATATGCGGAAGCTCATGCTTTTTTAGCTCTTCCATGGCAGCAACAAGCTCAGCACGCGCATTCGCCTTGTACCCAGGCACCTCGGCAAGCGGCACGGTCAACAACTTGGCCTCAGCAAGCTTGTTTGCGGCCAAGGTCTCACCGTGCGCAATAGCGCACTCCACCACCTTTCCAAAGGACGTGGTGACCTCAGGATGCTCCAGCGTACACAGGGCGGCAGCGAAGACCATGACTAACAAACCATGACAATGACACCAAGTGTAAATTTAATTTAAAAGAGAGTTTACAATATATACAAGTTATAAAGAGATAAAGCAGCATGTACCTGCGCTCAGCCACGGACTGAACCATATGGGGTATAGCTCCTCATCATACTCGATGCTGAGCTTGCGGAGCTTCTCCTCTTGCATCTTCAGCGCAAGCTCCACGCGGCTACGGAACTCCTCAATATTGGCAAAGTGCTTGCTCTTATTCTGTTGCAAGTACTTCAGCGCCCATAAAGAGTTACGCTTCTGACGATCCGCATCAGCACGCTCCTGCTCCAGCTCAGCCATCACCAAGAGCTTACCCTCCGCCAATCTTTGCGCAGATGCTTCTGCGCGCTCCAGTTTAGCCTTGGAGCTCAGCTGCTCAGCTTTAGAGCTTGCTAACTCAGCCTGAACAGACGCTAACTGCGCCTGCAGTCTGGAAACCTCCTCGGACTGGCACACCCTGGCTTGTGCCACCAGCTCGGACTGGCGCACAGCGATGGAAGCCAGCTCCTCCATCATAGAGTCCAACGGACTTGACCCCCCTCCAACATCCCTTGGTAAAGGCACCCCAAAGGGGCTCACCTTGGGAGGCGCACCTCCATCTACGACGCCAGCGTCTTCCACAGGCTGTTCACTGCACGAAAGATCAAGAAGCAAGGTCAGCGCACGAATAACAGTCAAGCATACGCAAAATCCTAAGGGATTGCTAAAGAATACTTACATGGGGGGAGGAGACGAGGACACGTCCTTCTCAATCTCAGTCGTGGACGTACCTCCACCAGACTTCTCAGCATCCACACTAAGGACACGAAGAATCAAAGTTAGAATAAAGTATAACTTGACAAAAGTTCATAACTAATAACTAAGATACTTACTTCATCTGCACTTCGGTAAAAGATGGGCTCTCCTCAGCCTCAGGTCGCGGCCTCTTGGAAGGCCCTTCGCCATCACCACCATGAGCTCTCTTGCGCGTCAGTGGGGAGCGCTCCTCCATTTCACTGTCACTATCTTCTAAATGGATCAACGTTTCATTGGGAAAAGGCTGCGCAGTGTCAGGACCCTGCTGCACAGGAGGAGCCACCTCCTGCAGCGGCTCAGCTACCACCACATCAGGGGAGCCCTCAGACTCTGGAATAACCATATCTACGACGCGCCCTGCCGTCGCCTCCAGAATGGTCCTCTCACATCTCCCAGAGGACGTACCCCCACTGCCACGGAGCGCGGTGTCTCCAAGTTAACAACCGCAAAAAGATCCATCTCTGCGTATAAAGCAGACAAAGAGAAGCAAGTTACATAAAGTATGGAAAACAAAGAAATGCTTACATTAATAACGACAGTAAGACGACAGAATGAGCACCCACCCGTGCCATCCGCATCCAAGAATGTGGGAACCTCTGTCTCATGCTCGAAGTAGTTGCGACTGATGCCCATATGCACCAGGAACGCTTCCGGATATGGCTTGATGGGAAGGCGATTCTCATCAATGATCGCCGCATGATCCGCGTTATACCACGTCTCGGGGGGGCGCTCATCCTTAGGCAGATTGGCACGGGTGTAAAATGGAAAATTAGAAGGAAAGACGGCGGCGTCAACCCAAAAGAATTTCTCCCTCCAGTCCGCGAGTTTATCTACCTTCTTCACATAGCATTGTAACTTGCCTACGCGCTTAGAGAAGGTCACCCACCCATTTGACCACGTTGCGTGATAGAACGCGCGAAATAATTGGAGGGTCGGGTGAATCGCTAACAAGCGACAATTCACCTCAAAATTGGCAATCTTCCCAGCACCAATACAATGCAACTGTGAAATGTGGAGCTCATAATAATTAAGTATATCACTCAACAGCACGGATATGGGTACGCGATGATTCACCCACTCGAAAAAGCGCGTATATAACCCCACCTTCCCTACGGGGAAATTCGCGATGGTGTCATTGGGACCTGGTACCTCTGGGTGCAGACCCAAGGGGATAAAGTAATCCGAGGTGAACTGATTCAGTTCATATTCGGTCATATTAGAAGTGAAATCATGAAGTTGCAACACCATTTTGTGTTTCAGAATGTGCGCACACGCTATTACCTTCGAATTATCGGTTTCTTGATAGCAGATTCGAAGTTGTAAAAATGGTGGAAATGTGATTTTTTTTAACTGTGGATATCACAGTGAATGGAGGCGGTAGTTTATATACTTTTCCCATCCACCACAGATGACTGACACGTGTATCCCACTAACTCAAATCGTGTGGCTGGGAGAAGTAACGGTACAGGACAAGTGGATAACCTCTCCACTTCCCGAGGTACCCGAATTGCACTTTTTTGGACTAGATACATCATACGTGCGTTTTTGGCGGTATATTTTTGAAATCTTCCCGCGTACGCGTGAGGAATAATTTCGACACGACTTTAGTCTAGCATCCGCAGGTTTTACCCTGCGCACACTAGACTGGGGGGACATGATGACGTATAGTCTATACCCGGGTCATGGACCCGATTAGTAAACAATACTAACACTTAAGCCCACTACGTGTGGGGCGCCATGGCGATAACTGGACTACAAGTTATGCGGTTTGGGCCAATAAGGCCCAAGCCCAAAGTTATTTCCGGATAGGATATTAAGTATCTCCTAAATAAAGGGGATATATACCAAATATCCGATATCGGCGAACACGCCGAAGAGTAGGGAACACGAAACCTACTAGGGTTTCATATGTATATAAAGGGCACCCAAGCCCTCGGTAAAGGTACGATCTACTAAAACCCTAACTCTTCACTAAACCCTAAACTTCGATTACTTACTCTCACGACGGAGGATAATCGGGGGAGACAATCCCTCGATAAGCCTAACGGTGTTTGTTCTTTTTCTTAGTGTGCAGGTTTCATCAAGCATTAAGATCTAATTGGTACGAGAATAGGAGTCTTAGCAAGGAACGCCCAACTTTTGTATCAACAATATGCATTATAAATGTTGTTTAATGACCAATAACATTCGTTGTACAAACCGAACAACGTATTTCACTCCATTACCTATCAATCATTCCTATCTTTTCGCTATAGTTTGTTTATTTACATACCGTTGACGAAAAGAGACATTTTTTTAAACAATTTTTCACAAAAAATTGAAAAAGCAAGGAACTAATTTAATTGATAATTTTTTTCAAACTTTTTTTTCAAAAGGTGAAAGGTTCAAGTTTCACATTTTCATTATAATTTTGGAAAGAGCTATTTACATTTCTCAGTATTTCTCCTTTTACTTAACAACCACAACAACAACAACAACAACAACAACCAAAAAAAAAAAAAAAAAAAAAAAAAAAAAAAAAAAAAAAAAAAAAAAAATCCCTTTTTCTTTTAATTTTTTTTAGAAAATATCATCTGAACATGTTTTAAAACTTTAACTCTTTTTTAGAGATAAAAAACCATTCCTTTTTCTAAAAAAACTAAGATAAAAAGTTAAAAAAATTCTTCTACAACTAAACATATCTTGTGTGTGTTTTGATTGTGTCTATCTCTTAGGACATCTCCAATGTTATCATTCAATAGTATTACATATAAAATTATCCTAAAATGCTTATCCCAACAGTTACAGCAAAAAAATTTTATTTTTTAAATTTATTTAAAACTAGCAAGAAAAATAAAATAATAATAAATTATTATTTTTATATCAATAAACTTGACTCATTTTGAAAATATTGAATAATTCTTTTCTATGATGTATAGAGTAAAACCAATCTTTCATTTGATTATTTGAAAATAAGAAGCAAAACTTGAAAATAAAATTTTGATGCAACATCAAATTTGGTGTGAAATTGCATTGGGGAGTATGCCACATAAAATATTGCACCAACTAATATTTGTAATTACACGTAGCTTTTAAACCAACTAATATTGCAATATAAGAGCCGGGGTGCAGTGAGGAACCCTTCCTCTTCATTCGGGCTTCACGAGATGCCACGTCACCACAACAAACCACAACTAACAACCCCCTCCCCAAACAACTAACCACAACTTACTCATTTGGGCACCATCACTATCTTTTTTTTTTATCAAATACCCAAATAAATTAAATTCATTCATTAAAATAAAAATACAATACATCAAAATAATACAAACAATACAAATAACATTAAAAAAAAAGGAATGAAAACTGAGAAAAAAAAAAAAAAAAAAAAAAAAAATTGCCTTTGGCCCACTTAAACCAATTGGAAAACCCATCTTTGACCCAATACATCAAAAACCCACTTAACCCAAATAACAATTGCCACAATATCATCTTCTTCTTCTGGCCTCTCTACACACAGTCAAACATTGAGGAAAAAAAAAAAAAACATTTACAATTAAAGAATGAATTAAAAAGAAGCAAGATTCGATTTGTCAGACCATAAGCCTCATTGTGCAGACGAGCAAGGGAACGAAAACGAAGCTTGGCGAAGCTCCTTGGTGCAGCGGCGAACGTCGGCGAGATCCACGTCAGCCACAACGAGCTCGACAACGAGCTGCACCCTCCGCTCTAAGATGCAACAAAAACTCGCTTGATCATTTATCAAATAAGTATTTATACTTAGTGTATTTAAATATAAGTACTTCAAAATATAGATAATATGAATAGAAAACATATATATTACTTGAAGGCTCGATTATGACTTGAGTCGAGCCTATATAAACTCGAGCTCGAAAAGCTCAATAAATATCGGTTCAAACGAGCTCGAACAAAGTTCATGCTTGAGTTACTTGATAAAAACTTGACTCGTCTACACCTTACGTAAAACAATTAGAACGACTCACTTGCATGCCTAGCTAATGACTTTGTGGTTTCGTATTTATGTACGCTATAAAGTTGAGCAGTAATTGATCATAGTTAACCTTTTTTGGTGTAGCCTATGTTAGAATATGAGAACCATGACAATCATATAAATTAACAAAACATGTATTCACATATGCGAAAGCGTAGGAACGATTATAACACATAATAGATTAACATAAATTAAATAGGAACGTACCTTTTGACTCTAGCAAGAACAAGAATCAAACTTCAATAATCTTGAACAATTGGATGAACCCTAATTAGGGTTTATATGGATCAATGATTAACCCCTTACCGTTTTGTTAATCGATCCCTTGATAATTACTATAGTGAGTAATTACCTCGTTCTTGTACACACAAACTACTAACGAATTAAAGGTTATGCAAGTAAACGAAAACACTATATTTTCATTAAGGAAAATCGATCCAAAACCCTTAGGGGTATTTGGTCGATCGTTAGGAGCAAGAGAGAAGGAAAAGAAAAACCAAGTTAGGGTTATGTGTGCAAGAGTTAAAAACAATGACCCTTTGTTTTCTATTTATATAGAATGTAAACTTAGGGAACAAGTTAGGTTTGGGTTGGGTTTCCCCTCCCCTTGTAAAACCGGCCATAGACCACCATTGGTCTATTCCGGAACCTTCTTGTCTTCTATTTTCATTCTAGTCCTTCTCGTTTGCTTTTAACGATAGTTAATCCATACGGTTAATAACTAACGACCGTTAAGTCCTTCTAGTGTTTAAATAATTATATATACATAACATTTTTAATATATAATTATTATACTTTAATTCTCGTTTGTAAAGTGTGCAATCCCGAGGTCTCGGGTTCGATACTAGACATGCACGTATTAATATTTATCCATAAAACCAACAGCTCCCACTTAGATATCTATTAATAGTGTAATGACATTGGTTAGCGTCTTGCAACACTCCAATGCCCCTAGTTCAACTCGAGCTAGGTTTCCTGGAAAACCTTTAATGATTCATCATTATTATTATCCTTTTGTTTCTAATACCACGTTAATAAAGATATGGATCTCAGTCATTCTTTAATTAACAATTATGTTTCTCGTTGTTTATGATTGAACAAGATTACCAAAACATCTGAACGTATTCCAGATAGACTTTGGGCGTGCGCACGCAAACACCTTGTCAACCCTACGAGGGGCCCAGTAGTATTAAACTTCAAAACGAATTTGAAGGAACAAATTCTTTCTTGACTACAAGAATAACCCATAGACTTTGCAACATTTCTGAAAACAATCCTTATGACTCCCAGTTACGGTAAGCGGTAAATTGCTTCACAGAAATGCACTACATCCATGACACTTATCTGGTATCTCAAGTCTGAGGATAACTAAATTCATGATTTACTTACTGACAAGATCCATAAAGTAAAATCATGTAGTTGGGATAAGTCCTATATTCAATTCATTGAATATCATGTGAAATTGGTATGTCTACGCATCAATATACTAACCAATACTCAGATTTGTCTTAGTTTAATGATATTCCCATATCATTAATTGACAATGGACAATTTAGAATAACATAAGTTATTCATGGATTTAAACATGCAAATATAAGACACAATTTATTATTAATGAAAACAAACGTACAAAGTACTTTAATTCATTATAAATAATAATTGCTTAATATCCTTTATCCAAATACTAAATAGATCAATGCATGATAATACTTGTTAATGAATTATGCCTCAAGTCATGTCAATCATACTTGCTAACAAGGCATAAATCAACTAACGTTGATCTATAGAAATTTTGAGAATACTTATTTCAAGAATTATAAAAATTCTTGTATGTGTGTATCCAACTATCTTGATATAGTCACACAATCTTTCATAAATGATGTGATATCCTCAACCATCAATTTATGACAATCAAACTTTCAAACATTTTAAAGTTTAAAGTATTCTAATCTTTTAATGTATAATGCAACTATGCTTCTTAGTTAAGCATAACTAGTTTACATGACCATTATCAAGGATAAAATCCTACCATGACTAGTATTGAGTGTCATCTCAATCAAACAAACACTATTGTATAAAACTACAATATGCCTTTTAACTCTTTCGTAAACTTAATATCAATTGTGTAATTTGGATGCCATATAATCTTTCAAGATTTGTTGGCTATAACAATTACGCAACAACTTGCCATATTGTTTATACTTAGAATTTAGGAGCAATTCCAGGTTGAGGATCATTATTCTAAGTCCAAACATATTCGATTAGAATATCCATTACACAATTTATCAAATATCTTTTATTAGATATCAAATGTTGTCAAATCATTTTACATTCAAACATGATACAACAATGATATACATGAAAATCCTAGAATCAATCATAGATTTTATTCATGTTCTAACTTATCAAAATCTAAATGATATGTTATGTCTTATTAGATTTAATTACCGCACATGTTTATAATAATAAACATATATCTCAAGGTTGTATGTTTTACTTCTTAAATTCTTCAAGTAAAGTTTCATTCCAAGTTAAGACTTAACATTTTAACTTACATGGAATGTTACTTCCCATATGTTATACAACATACATTATTTAAGAAATTAAACATAATACTCCCACTAGCTTTTAGGAATACTTAGAAATTGTCTTATTTCAATTATAAATCAAACAATGGATTTAATAATTAAACATAAGAATATTTCATAGATGCATGCATTAATCCATTCATGGATTATTACACTTTGTACACTTCCAAAATAATTATGAATTCATGAATCCTTAGGAATATGAATATTCAGCAGAAGACTCGGTCACCCTGAGTACTTATTAGATCATCATAGCTCATTAGATTATCAGTAATATTATTAGTAGCTTAGTTATTAATTACTATTGTGGAGTGGGTCGGGTCTTTACCCTCTGTCAGCTCGCTCCACAGTCCACTAGGGACATAATATGTAGTAGTATATATACCCCTTCCCACTCAAGGGAAGGGTTGGACCTTTTCAATCTAATATTACACAAGTTTCTTTCTCTCACTAAAAGGCTCCCATTTCTCTCTCTAAAACATCTTCTATTCGATCCAAACTAGCCTCAAGATAGTGATTCATGCATTGTGAATACCCTACAATTGGTATCAAGAGCCATGGTTAGGTCCATGAGAGTTGGTATTCACGAATTTGTGTAGTTTGTGAGGTGTTTTTTTACTTTTGGGTCGAGTTGGAGTTTTCAAGATCTTTGTTCGGTTCGATTTGTGGCATACGCTTCATTTTGTGTTTGTGTTTAGTGATTAGAGGTTGTTTTATATTGAATTTGTGTAGTTCTTTAGGTTTTTCTTGGTTAGATTTGTTTAGATTTGTAGTGTTCTTTAAGTTTTGGTTCGGTTTGTTTAAGTTGCATAAATTTCACCTTTCTACTTTGTTTAGTGATTAGAAGTTGTTTTACTTTGTACTTTCTAGATTAAGATTAGTATTAGAGTGGTATTTAGTGTTTAGATTCACTGATTTAAGGCTCGTGTGGTGTTTGTGGGTGATTCGAGTGCTTTTCTTTCAAGAGTTCTTGGATGCGGTTTGTGTTGTTTGGACGATTCTTGAATGCGGTTTGTGTAGCATCGAGAACTCGGTTTGTCTTTATACTAGTTCAGGCAAAAGGACAAACGGCATTGATAGTGACAGGTTTGGAAGTTTGTGCCAACGCGGTTTGTCTCTACGGTGCGTACGCGGTTTGTATATCCGGTGTGAACTCGGTTTGTCTATTTGGCGAATACGCGGTTTGTGTATCTAGTGTGAACTCGGTTTGTATATCCGGTGTGAACTCGGTTTGTCTATTTGGCGAATACGCGGTTTGTATCTTTGGTGTGAACTCGGTTTGTCTCTAAGGCGCACATGCGGTTTGTGTCAACGCGGTTTGTATATCCGGTGTAAACTCGGTTTGTCTATTTGGCGCATACGCGGTTTGTGTCAACGCGGTTTGTATCTTTGGTGTGAACTCGGTTTGTATCTCCATTGTGAACTCGGTTTGTCTCTTGGCACATACGCGGTTTGTATATCCGGTGTGAACTCGGTTTGTCTATTTGGCGTATACGCGGTTTGTGTCTTTGGTGTGAACTCGGTTTGTCTCTTTGGCGCACACGCGGTTTGTGTCTCCTGTGTGAACTCGGTTTGTCTCTTAGGCACATACGCGGTTTGTGTCTACCCTGTTTGTCTAGGCGGTTTGTGTCTTGGTGATTTTAGAAATTCCCGCGAAAGATTCGATTTCTCGGTTAAATCACAAGATCAGTAAAATCCCGTAGTTACTATGGCTACCACATCAAGTACATCATCAGATGATATTCAAGCAGCAGGATCTGACACTCGTCCACCTATGCTAGATAGGACGGATTATGAGTCTTGGGCACAACGAATTAGACTTTACTGCTTGGGAAAAGATAATGGTGTTAACATTCTTAAGTCAATTGACGAAGGACCTTATCAGATGGGTACCACCAGAGACGTTGTTACAACTGGTGAAGATGGTACTGTAACTTGGGGCATCGACAGACCTAGAAACTACAATGATCTTAATGAAGAAGAAAAGAAGAGGTATGATGCCGATATTAGAGCCTCCAACATAGTTATTCAAGGTCTTCCAAAGGATGTATACAAGCTCATCAATTTTAACACTGAAGCCAAGGCTGTGTGGGACAACGTTAAAATGTTGTTGGCAGGGTCAGAACTCACAAAGGAAGATCGTGAGTCACAGCTGTATGATGAGTTCGAGCATTTCAAAATGAACCCAGGAGAAAATATCACAGATTACTATGTGAGATTTCATAAGTTGGTGAATGATATGAAGATGATCAGAATGACTATGCCCAACATCCAACTTAACTCAAAGTTTGTGAACAACATGACTCCGGAATGGGACAGATTTGTTACTGCCGTCAAACTCAACAAAGGTTTAAGGGAGACTAACTATGAACAGCTGTATGCTTACCTGCAACAACATGAGAAGCATGCTGCCTATGATCGGGTGCTGAGAGAAAAGTTGAATCCTTCAACTACGAATGACCCACTGGCTTTCATGACAAATGTACAACCAACAATCCAATCATCATCCAATCCAAGCTATCACCAACTTCACTCACAAGTACCTGCTATGAGTTCACAACTTGACTCAGGCTACTCTCAGACCGACAAAATGATTGATAACCTTACCAATCAAGTTTCTCTACTGGTTCAACAGTTTCAAGCATCACTCCCACAGACCAACAATCAGTTAAGGAATTCTTCCAACCCACGCAATCTAGCAATGGTGGAGGATGGGAAAATTGTGGTTCAGAATGTGCAAGGGAGAGCTGGTAGAAACATGGGTCGAGGTTTTGTGCAGAATAGAGCAGGGAATGCCAATCAGGGGCAAGGGAAACAGATCAAGTGTTATAATTGTGGGGGGCTTGGACACATTGCTAGAAACTGCAATCAACCTAAACGACCTCAGAACTCAGATTACTTCAAAGACAAGATGCTGTTAATGCAAGCTCAAGAAAATGGAGCTGTATTGGATGAGGAAGAGTTATTATTCTTGGCAGGAGATGGAGGAAATACTTTTGATGAAGATGTGGATGAGAAACCTGTTCAGGATCTAGCACTTAATGATCCTAACATCTTCAAGGCAGATGACTGTGATGCATTTGACTCTGATGTGGATGATGAACCTACTGCTCAAACAATCTTCATGGCTAACTTGTCTTCCCTGGCCTCATCTCGTCAAGCTGGTCCTTCTAATGCATCTGTGATATCTGAGGTACTAAAAATTTATGACACATATAATATTGTCGAGGGACAACAGATTCCCGAAGAAGTACATCAGGCAGTTTTTTCTGACTCAAGTGATGTTGATATGGAAAATAGCAATATTGTCTCATATGAACAGTATTTGAATAGCAACAACTCTCCTGATGTATCAAATGGTGAATCCTTTGTCAATAATGATGTGTGTGCTATGAGTAATGTATGTGCCTTAGATAATGCGAGTTGTGTAGATAATGCATGTGCGTACCATGAGAACAAATTGCCTGTCCCTGATGATAACTTGATCACTAGACTAAACATCTATAAAGAACAAGTTGCTATGTATGAACAGCGTGCTAAGTTTGAGCTTAATGATCGTGAGCAGAAATTAGAAGGTCAAATGAGTACACTTATTAAAGAGTCTAGAGTGCGAGAAGAAACATTAAAATTAGAGTTGAGTTCTTTGAAAAGTCAACTAGAAGAGTCTGTCAAACAGAAACAGGAAGCACAAAAGTGTGTAACCACACTTAAGCAAGAATTCAAACAAAAAGAAACAACTCTTTTAAATGATTTCTCTAAACTCAAGACGTTAAAAAATAAGCTTGAAGATAAGTTGTACACACAAAATCAAACTATACAAACTGCTCAAATGATTCATAAGCACAGAAAGTTGAGTGATAAGCACAGTAAAATCATGATAGGTGAACCTAAGTCAACCATCCTTAGGGACATGCAAGTACTTCAACCAGCCCTATATGATGGTAATGTGATGCTTAAGCCTATTCATGACCAACCTGAGCATATCTACACTGATGAAGAGGATGAGTTGAGTGATAAAACGAGGGAAAAAATGAATGTGAAAATGAGGGATCCTGAGTGCATAGCCAGACGAATAATAATCAAACCCCATGATTATTATGAAGAAAATCGTTTGACTGTGTTTGCTCCTCAAATGAAGTTAACACCTGAGCAGATATTTTGGAAATAAGATAATGAAAAACTTAAGGTAGAAAAACTTAAGGCCAACACCCCCCTCATTAGAAAAGTTGCGTCCATAACGGTGTATCCTCCCAATACACCTAGGAATCTGGTGCCTTTGTCTCTTCCCACTGAATGCAAAACCTTTATTAGCTTATATGTGCTTTGGCAACTGTTTGCTGATTTTGATAAAACATGTAAGAAGAGAATCACACCAACCGGCATTACTGAGGGGGAAAGGTGTTTTGAACATGCAAAAAGGTGTTACTTAACTGAGGTCATGCCATTCTTTAAACTACTTAAAGAACACTTTGAAGGGTTGCAAACTGCCCTTAAAGCCGAAATAAATGAAATGAAAGTAGTGTTTAAAGATATGGAAAATGAGGTGAATGAACATGCAATAGAACTTAAGAGTCGAGAGATTGAAAGAAAAAACATACTCATCATTAATGACAACTTGATTGCTAAATGTATTGCACAAGATGTATTTTACACTGTCACTGATTCTGCATTGTCTGCTTGTCAATTTCATGAGTATGCTATTGCGTTAAATGTCACCCAGAATCGTGTCGTTGAGCTTGAGGGGGAGAATTTGAAATTGCTTGAAAAAATTCAAAATGATGACCATGATAACATGGTTAAACGTTTTTCGAAACTAGAAGTTGATTATCTGAACTTGCAACTTAAACATCAACACTTAGAAGAAAAATGCAAAATATCAAATGTCAAGACATCCACGGATGCTCCTGAGTTTGATACATATTTTGAATTAAGCAAACGTGATGAATCAATTCAAGCTCACACGAACACGATTCGACTGCTGAGGGCCCAAATTGCCCAACTGAAATCCAACAAGCATGAAGTATATGGCACCAATAAACCTTCGTCTTCAGATTCTCAGAATTTTCAATATCAAAACACCATAAATAAGTTACATTACGAAAATGAGTGTTATCGAGAAGAAAATTCAAAGGTCAAACAACATTTCAAAGAGTTATATGATTCTATTAAAGTTACAAGAAGCAATCATAATGATCAAATAACCTCTTTGACAAATGAAATTGAGAATCTTAAGGCTCGGGTGAAAGGTAAAATGCCATGCACCACTTGTAATTGTGATACACCAAAGGCTACTGATTGTAAAAAGTATGATGTTGATGTTGGGCGTATTCCGTTTAAGCTTAGAAATAACAACCTTGCCCATCAAAAATATCTAGATCATCTTAGAGAAGGTCTTGACACACTTCGTGAGGTAGTTGAAGAGGATAGGAATGATAAGCCACTTGATCAAGCAGTTGTCTATGCATGCAAACTCACGAAAAGGATTCAGGAAAACTTAGAATATGCCATAGGCTCAATTCCTAAGTTTAGAGGCCATAGAGATAGATCTGTTGCATCATCATCCAATGTTGTGAACAAGTATGTAGCCGTTGACCTACCATCCAAAACATCAGAACCCAACACATCATTATCAGGAAGGCATGTGACAGAAAAACAAACTAATGTTACCTTCGATGCTTCTACAGGAGTAAAAAGTGACACCCAAGCTAGCGGGTCAAGGTCTAGAGGAAATGAAAGAAAGGATATGACTGCGCCAGCTAAGAATGATCACTTGAAGAATGTAGAAGCCCAACCTAGGAACAATAAGTTTACAATGAGTAGGATGAATCGTGTTGATTCTAGTATCAAAAGTACTGTAATTAATTCGAATTCTAATGCTATCTGTAAAACTTGCGACAATTGTTTAATTTCTGCTAATCATGATGAATGTGTTGTGTCTTTCCTGATGTCTTCTGCATCATCCCATGTTAAGAATGGTAGGATATCTGAAGCATGCAAAAAGGTTTGGAAAGCAACAGGAAAAACATTTGCTAGCATAGGCTATCAATGGAGACCCACTGGAAGGAAATTCAATTTAGGAAAACAGTGCACGTTACCTAAAATGAATAAGCATAAAATTGTTAATGTTAAGGAATGGAGACCCACTGGAAGGAAATTCAATTTAGGAAAACAGAGACCATTACCTAAAATGAATATGCATAAAATTGTGAAGAATAAGGAATGGAGACCAACTGGTAGAATATTGCCTTTAGAATCACAATGCCTTCCATCTAGGTCTTGTCCTGTCTCAAGTTCTGTCTCCACAGTAAAGATAGTAGCATCTGTGAAATCTGTGGTTCCTGAATATGTGTGTGCTGACCAAATGGACCCCAATTGCACTTGGGGATCCACATTTTTCAGTCATCCATTGTTGTCTGGTTTCAAATGCAGGTCGTACAAATCGTCCTGTGGTATTTGGACTCAGGCTGCTCAAAACATATGACTGGAGATCGCTCACGGCTCAAGAACTTCGTGAAAAAGTTTATCGGGACAGTTAGATTTGGGAACGACCACTTTGGTGCTATTATGGGTTATGGAGATTATGTGTTTGGTAATAGTGTAATCTCAAGGGTATATTATGTGGAAGGACTAGGACACAATTTGTTTTCTGTGGGTCAATTTTGTGATTCAGATCTGGAAGTGGCTTTCAGAAAGCATACATGTTTCGTCAGAGAATTGGATGGTTTAGATCTCCTCAAGGGCAGTCGGGGCACCAATTTATACACCATCTCAATTGAAGAAATGTTGAAGTCCTCTCCAATATGCTTGCTTTCTAAAGCCTATAAAACAAAATCATGGCTGTGGCATCGTCGTTTGAACCACTTGAACTTCGGTACCATAAATAATCTTTCCCGTAAAGATCTTGTTAGAGGGATGCCCAGACTGAAATATGAGAAAGATCATCTCTGCTCTGCATGTCAACTGGGTAAAAGCAAGAAACAAACCCACAAGCCTAAAACCGTCAACACCAACTTGGAAGTTCTTCACACCCTCCACATGGACTTGTGCGGTCCAATGAGAATACAAACCATAAATGGAAAGAAGTATGTTCTGGTGATAGTAGATGATTATTCTCGGTTCACATGGGTAAAGTTTTTGAGAACCAAGGACGAAACTCCAGAGGTTATCATTAAACTGATAAAACAGCTGCAAGTAAGGCTAGATAAAACTGTCAGAATCATTCGCACAGATAATGGTACTGAGTTTGTTAACCAACAACTCCGTAATTTCTATGAAAGTATTGGCATCACGCATCAGAAAAGTATCCCTCGCACGCCTCAACAGAACGGGGTGGTTGAACGAAGGAACCGTACTCTGGTGGAGGCTGCAAGAACCATGCTTATATTTTCAAAGACACCGATGTTTCTCTGGGCAGAAGCTATAGCAACAGCATGTTACACTCAAAACCGATCCCTAATTCATCCGGTTCATGAGAAGACTCCCTTCGAGTTAATTCATAACAAGAAACCAGATCTTTCCTTTCTGCGTGTGTTTGGTGCTCTTTGCTATCCAACTAACGATAGTCAAGACCTGGGAAAATTAAGAGCTAAAGCAGATATAGGTATATTCGTTGGATACGCACCAGACAGTAAAGGGTATCGAATCTACAATAAAAGGACCCGTAAAATCATGGAAACCATTCATGTTACGTTCGATGAGCTGAGTGAGCTACCTGTTTCAGGACAAATCAGTTCTGGACCCGATCGTCACCTTTTGTCTCCTGGACCCATTAGTTCAGGACTTGTACAGAATTCCACGCCTGCAGATTCTTATGTGCCACCTACATGTGAGGAGTTGAAGAAGTTATTCGATCCCATGTTTGATGAATACTTTGAGCCAACAAATGGAACCATCCTGAGAGAATCAGCTGTAATTCCTATGGATGAGGTTCAAGTCCCACAAGATTCAGAAGGACCTGCAGCTTCAGTATCAGTCAGTCACAATGCTCCTGCTGCCAGTCAATCGCCTTCGTCATCAAACACTCAAACTTCTCCAGTCATGCAAGAATCTTCAGATAATAACTCTTTGGAAGTTAATCCTTTTGCTCATGTTGAAGAGGCTCCTTTTGAAAACATCTTTGCTCCTGAACATTCATCAGACACATCCTTACTTGAAGATCACAGCACTGCTTCGTCTGTTCACAACCATCAACCTCACGACCATCTCAGGAAATGGACCAGTGATCATCCAATCGACAACATCATAGGCAATCCCTCACGTCCAGTATCCACTCGTAATCAACTAGCCACTGATGCACTATGGTGCTTCTTCAATTCCGTACTGTCTAAAGTTGAACCAAAAGATGCCAAAGAAGCAATGACTAAAGATTGCTGGTTCCAAGCTATGCAGGATGAAATCCATGAATTTGATCGACTTGAAGTATGGGAATTAGTGCCTCCTCCTGAGCGTGTAATGATCATTGCTTTAAAGTGGATCTTCAAAGTGAAGCTTGACGAGTATGGTGATGTCTTAAAGAACAAGGCACGGCTAGTTGCTAAAGGGTTTAGACAAGAAGAGGGCATTGATTTTGAAGAATCGTTTGCTCCGGTTGCTAGAATTGAAGCTATAAGAATCTTCCTAGCTAATGCGGCTAGTCGTAATATGATAGTCTACCAGATGGATGTCAAAACGGCATTCTTGAATGGTGACTTAAAGGAAGAAGTTTACGTGAGTCAACCTGAAGGATTCGTGGATGCTGAACACCCTACTCATGTTTACCGCTTGAAGAAGGCTCTTTATGGGCTAAAACAGGCGCCAAGGGCATGGTACGATACATTGTCCAAGTTCCTCCTAGCAAACAGATTCTCCAAGGGTGTTGTTGATCCTACACTATTCACCAGGAAATCAAGAAACCATCTATTGATAGTTCAGATATATGTAGATGATATCATCTTTGCTTCAACAGATCCTGGTGAATGTGATAGTTTCTCAAAGGAGATGAATTCCAAATTCCAAATGTCCATGATGGGACAAATGTCATTCTTCTTAGGACTACAAGTTTCTCAAAGTCCCGGAGGCATATTCATCAATCAATCTAAATACGCCAACGAGATCCTGAAAAAGTTTGGATTCCACTCAAGTGAACCTGTTGACACTCCCATGGTTGATAGAACGAAGCTGGATGAAGATTCTTCAGGGATTCCAGTTGATATCACACAGTATCGAAGCATGATTGGATCTTTGATGTACATCACGGCTAGCAGACCAGATCTTCTGTTTGCTGTGTGTATGTGTGCTCGGTATCAATCCAGACCAACCAAGAAGCATGTTGAAGCAGTGAAAAGGATCTTCCGATATCTTCAAGGCACGGTTCATATGGGTCTCTGGTATCCTAAGGACACTGCAATGGAGTTAACGGCATACGCAGATGCTGATCATGCGGGATGTCAAGACACACGTCGAAGTACTTCAGGAGGAGCTCAATTTTTAGGGGAAAAGTTGGTTAGTTGGTCTTCTAAGAAGCAGATGAGTACTTCCATATCATCTACTGAAGCTGAGTACATTGCTATGTCTGCTTGCTGTGCACAAATCCTTTGGATGCGATCACAGCTTTCGGACTATGGATTCTCATACAACAAAATTCCCCTATATTGTGACAACAAAAGCGCCATTGCTCTTTGTTGTAACAATGTTCAGCACTCCAGGTCAAAACACATCGACATCAGGCATCACTTCATCAGGGAACAGGTGGAAAAAGGAATTGTGGAGCTATACTTCGTGAGGACAGAGTTTCAGTTAGCTGACATCTTCACCAAGGCCCTCCCAAGAGAAAGGTTTCAGTTTATTCTCCCACGCCTTGGCATGAAAAGCATGACTCCTGAAACCCTCAAGTGTCTTCAGGAAGAAAAGGAGGAGTAAAGGATTGTCTTCTTATATCCTTGTACATAGTTGTATATATCTTAAATCAAAAAGGAAAATACAAAAATATAAAACCTATAAAAACCATAAAAATCGAAAAATCAGAAAATACCAAAAATAGTTCTACCTAGGCATGTCTTCTGTTTATCGATAACATTTACGTATCTAGAAATGTCATTCAACAATGGCACGGATTCTTAAATGAAGCTCGAGCAGAAGTTATACTAATCAGTTAAAACATGTCTTAATGGCTTGCAGTTACTTCATACTGCAACCCGCACTGTACAATGAGGAAAGCATGTCGCCAAAAAGACAGCTGTTCCTCCAACCGGGTGATGTTCACCTGGGCATGGATTACTTTATATCCATGTTCTCCCGATTTGATGTACGTTTCAGTGCATCACTTCGTATATAAGAAGAGAAGTCTTCTTTTCATCAAGATTCTCTATCTTGTTAGATCCCTCAAGAGAGTCTTGATGTTACACAAGGTGGTAAAATGAACTAAATTTTCACAAATGTCCGTCGCTCAATTGAATGACTACAGCTCTTTTAATGGAAAACGGGTCATTAATTGAGGGGGAGCATATTTGTTCAAATTTCCGACACCTTGCCATATTTGTGCAAACATCAGCAGTGACACTCTCTCGTTGTTTCAAGGGGAGCATAGTATGCTCCAAAATCAGAATACATTTAAACCTGCCACATTTTCTCCCAAATTTTTCTAAATGTATTTAAATCAATTGGGATCACAAATCTCAAATGGTTTGAAATTTTTGATCGGGGGAGAGAATGTGATTTAAATAGGAAATTCTGATAAAATGTGATGATTTGGAAGTTAATGTAGGCTCTCCCGTATGCGCTAAACCATTTTGTATATCAAGGCACATATTGAGGGGGAGCAAAATGTTTTGGTCATATACAAAAAGCTCTTCCATATGTGCGAAAATCTTTCTTATATCAATGCACATATTGAGGGGAGCAAATGGTTTTAACAAAACAAAGGAGTTGGCATCTCATGTGACCGTGACTCAGAATTAACCAATGAATTGACGAAACTTGTCATCAATCGAAAGGATTCGTCTTGGCCGGGTAATAATTTCAAGCTGGTCTAACCAGTGATGTAAGCGTGTCTCGAAAAAGATGAATTTGAGTAGAGTGTACCATTTCGAGAAACTTTCTGTGGACTTGACCAGGCCGGGTAATAATTTCAAGCTAGTCTAACTAGTGATGTAAGCGTGTCTCGAATCGGTCTTGTTCACTGAAAGTAGATCAATTCAAAAAGTGCGAGCTCTACCTAACATGTGCAAATTTATAAAACTATCACTCGAGCACATGTTGAGGGGGAGCATTTGAAAAATATAAAACTCTCAAGTGTCTGCAAAAATGTGTTTTAAAATCATGAACACTTTGAGAGATTTTTCAAGGATTTGGTTTGGCAATCATGGATGAATATCAAAGACCGACCATTTTAATTAACGCATGGAGTTATAAGGATGGTTAGGTTAGGTTCAAAATTCCCATGACCCCGCCAGAGCCGGAGGGATCTACCCAGGGATAATCCACTAGTTAGTGTAGAAGTCCTTAGGTATGATTAAAAAGGAGAAAAGTGATTGAGGGAAGAGTGCCGTCTGAGATGGAGCTGACACTGGAACAAACCCAACAAGGTGTTAGTTATGAAGTCTCGGTAAGCACTGAAGGGGTTGAAGAATGAAAAAGAATTGTAAAGAGAAAGGGTGAAAAGAAATAGCCCTCCTTACAACTTAGGCAGAAACCGGGTCAATACATATGCTGTCAGAATCACTTAGTTGATTGCTGGCATTGAAGACAAAGTATCATGGACCCAGTGATACGCTGCACAACCCTCCCTAGCCACTCAAGGTCCCTCAAAGGATTCTTGTTTCAATTGTCACGGAGTTCAATACATTCCTATCGTCTCTCTCACTCCGAGTTAGATGATATTGAATAGGTGGCAGTTCTCTCCAGCCTCCGCTCACTAAATCAAAACGCACTATCGAGTCTAGAGCCCCGAGATACATAATAAGATCTCATAGGGACACGAATTATTTCTACACTGGTTGTTCAACATTAAGGACACCAGTTGTAATCTCATGAGTCCTACGCAGATCGTAGCAATTTGCCAGAACATTTATGAGAGAATTTACTTATGTAATTCTCAATGATTGAATGGAAATTCCTGCCAGGGTCAACATCAAGCAGCCCTGAAAGCAGGTCACTTCGGTAATCCCTCGTGGATTACGCTTAGTGGTCGCGGCGGTTTCAACCGGTCTACAGTCGTGGAGTGATCTCCAGCGACTCACCTAATCGTTGATTTACTACGGTAAAATCTTAAAAAGCCCTCTGTGGGTTTTCGATTAGGAACGGTCTTGGTAAGGATTAGAGAGAGTTTTCACAATATGCTGTTGACTGTCTCGAAGTCCAAACTTGTAAGTACCGGTCGAAGTATTGCTAACTGTCGTATGCAGGAACTTCTGGCGATTGTAGCTGTGGAAAGCTGTAGCTGGTTGCTGTTGTAGCTGGTTGCAGAAAAGATGCCAATCCATCACCACATGTTCACACCACATCATCATCAAAGAAGTCATGATCGACCTAAAAGACCTTCAACACAGCTTCTGCTAACTCTGATGCTGAAGATCATGACCCCATATCGTGTGAGCATGTCGGCTCTAAGTATATTTCATCACATGGAGTATTACTACTGAAAGATGACTTGGAGACTCAAGTGGGATGATACGTTCAGAGATTATTCAAAATTCATCCAAGACAAAAGAGAAGTCATCTTCAGATCACTGATGTTTGCACAGCAATCTATGACATTGAAGATTCAATGAGTACGAGCTATGATGTCAAGATCCAAGGAAGAAGTGCTGAATTTCAGAACATTACTTCTGGGGTGACCTCCCTTAGGGGGAGATTGTTAGGAATATGAATATTCAGCAGAAGACTCGGTCACCCTGAGTACTTATTAGATCATCATAGCTCATTAGATTATCAGTAATATTATTAGTAGCTTAGTTATTAATTACTATTGTGGAGTGGGTCGGGTCTTTACCCTCTGTCAGCTCGCTCCACAGTCCACTAGGGACATAATATGTAGTAGTATATATACCCCTTCCCTCACAAGGGAAGGGTTGGACCTTTTCAATCTAATATTACACAAGTTTCTTTCTCTCACTAAAAGGCTCCCATTTCTCTCTCTAAAACATCTTCTATTCGATCCAAACAAGCCTCAAGATAGTGATTCATGCATTGTGAATACCCTACAATTCAAAAATCCTTTCGATTACTTACCGTCCTCGCTCAAGTAATCACTCAAGAAAGAGTTTTGATATTCCATTATCATCCTTCATATAAATGAAAATAGATATGACAATTATTATCTTTATATATTTAATGTGCTTATGAAAGAGTATTCAATCATAGTTAATTACTTAAGTATGATTAATAATCTTGTCACAAGACATACATTAAATATGTGTACAATATTGTCCATATGATTTCTACATAAAGATTTAAACCACTTGGGTTTTCTATCTTTAAATAAACTCATCATCATTCTCTAACTATTAAGAATTAAGATAAACCAAATTTGTAAAATTTGAATATCTTTATGAACAGCATCTATAACATTCATAGTATGAGTAATTTACCCAATTCATTATTTGGTAATACTTCATCATATAATCCTCAGCATGTTAATCAAATATATGAGATATCCAAGTGGATCTATGAATGAGAATTCCATCATTTGAGATCCAACATTTACATGTCTAATCTCATCATGATATTTGCTAGTGTATTTTAGAAGATTATGTATCTTGTAACTTTATCTCTACAAGATAAAACTCCCACTTGCTTTTTGTAATTTATAGATTATCTATAAATAATTAGCAATTAAAGCAACACCATATTGTTCTCTTTTGGGATATTACAAATACACATGATAGTTCCTGACATTCGTTTGTTAAAATCTAGCTTCATCAGAAGTTTAACAAATTCAGAACTTCATTTTAAGACTTAATGTGATTCATCACATTCCATAATAAATAATGTCTTATAAATCTTCTAGGAGTCTAATTGAGTATATTCAATCCATACTCAATTTCCTAACCTTGATAACTTTTGGAAGAAAAGAAGTTATAGTTATCTTTAACCAAACAATACAAATAAAGTTTGATTTTCCTAACTGAACACACCACAAAAATGTGGTATTTCATTAGAACTCATATTGTGAGATAATCTAACAATATGAAAGATAACTTTGTATTCCTTTTGGCTTACCTATTTCCCAACTAAGTCATCTTAATGGTGAAATAGAATTTCAAGCCTCTTGCATGCATTATAACTCAAGTACTTATTAAATAAGTCACTTCATGTTCATGTCTCAATCAAGAAGACATAAACCGTTACAATCTCACTACACGTTATAAATCATTGATCAACTCAATGACTTCTTGTATATGTCTTTAATAAAGAAGACATAACAAGTTAACGTCTTACTTTAGATTATACTAAGTCTTAAAGACTTCATATTTATAACTTTACAATAAAGTATAAATATTTATAACTAAAGTAATCATGAACACCATCATTTGGTTTCAATAGTATTTTCAAGTTAACTTATTACTTCATTTATTTATGTCATTCAAAGAATACATAATTATTGAAGTAGTATTATATTACTTCATGCATTTATGTCATTCCAATAATACATAAATATTAAAGTTGAAGTAATCTTGTTATCACATTGACACAAGTTCTAATAAGTATCTAATTTAGAAACAGTAAATTTTTCCATGTGTGGTCTCACGCACACTTGGAAATTTACCTTGTCATTAATTTTGGTCCAGGTCTCACGCATACCCAAAATTAACTCCAAGTGTTTTAAAGAATATGTTAGGAACATGTTTTAAATATTTACAAGTCTTGTTCATTTAGATAATATGTTGCACGTTTTGGGCTATATTGTTTGTATTTAGTGTCCGGTCCATTAGTAGCCCATGGACCGGCTAAACCTTCTAGAAACAAGTTAGTAAGAGGCGCCCTAAGTATTTGCCTATAAATAGAAGGCAAGGGCTCCTTATTTCATGTTGGTTTTTCATGTATTGTGCGAAAGCTCTGCTCGTTTGTAATTCGATTAAGTGAAAGCCTTCCATTCTTCTTATTCACTTCTTATTCTCTTCTCTAGTTAGCTTATTAGCTTATTTCTCTTTATACGTAGCTTAATCTAGATAAGTAGTACGTGTTCTTATTAGTCATAACGAGTGTGTGTTTGAGATATTAACGTGACCTACAAGTGGTATCATTCGCCTAGGGATAATTAGGATCGTGTTTTTGAGTCATAAGTATTGCTTACTACGTTGGTTTTATAGATTTCATAAAGTATTGTTCGTGTTGAAATAGTAGCTTTGATTTCGTTAAAATTTCACTAATCTTCATCGTTTTTCATATTTTCTACGTTAACATAGCTTAATCTTCATCAAATCTTTTGATTACTAATCGTTTAAAGTAAAAAACAATCGGGTTTATTGGTTATTTGAACGATTTGGTGTAATCCGTATTATTAGCGTATTGGAAAAGTTGATGAAAAGTGATATTTTTGGTTTCTGAGTGAACTTCGACAAATAAGGGTTTCATCGCAGTTGGAATCAAGATAAGTTAGGGTTTCATCGCAGTTGCAATCAAGATAACTAAGGGTTTTATCCCAGTTCGAATCAAGATAAGTTAGGGTTTCATCGCATTTGGCAGATCTTCAATTATCGGCATTGGGACTCAGTATTGTACTTTCTTGTATTAGAAAGTGATAATACTTCGACTTCGTTGCTTCTCTTCTCTTGTACAAGAGTTGAGAATTATCGAACTTGGATTTGTGATAAATCTATCGCATTTGCCATAAATCATCGCAGTTTGATATCTTATCTTATCGCTGTTTGATATTTTATCGCATTTTGCTATAACTTATCGCACTTTAAGATAACATATTTAAATTGTCATTATTTATCGCACTTTATAGTTTTATCGCATTTTCTACTTTCGTTATCGCTATTGAAGGTTATCGCACTTGGTGTAGTGTCCTTATCGCACTTGGTGAACTGGTCTTATCGCATTTGGTGAACTGTCATTATCGCACTTGGTTATCGCACTTGGTGAACTGTCTTATCGCATTTGTTGAACAGTAATTATCGCATTTGGACAAAATCTTTAGATTTTCAAACCAACTTAACATATCTCATCAAAACATATCTTAATTATCTTCAAGATCCAGATATGTCTCAACCACCTCACTTCAATTACTACTACCAGCTACAGCAACATCCACAACAACAGCAATTTCATCCTCAGTATCAACAACAACAAGCATTCGTGCAACAACATCAATTTCTCTCTCCACCACAAGTATCCCCACAACAGATCATGCAACAGAATCAACAACTGCAGAATTATTCATCCTACTCCAGAGAACCTCATTGGTTTAACAAGATGTGTGAGGCAATTAGTAGTCAGCAATCACGTCATGAAGCTGGGAGTTAAGAAACTCCACCAATGCTAACTCCGGGTAACTACGTGCAATGGGCTAGTAGATTCCTCAGATTCGTTGAACTCAAAAAACCTCATGGTCAATACCTCAAGAAAGTCATTGAAGAAGGACCCTATCCTATTCCAGCTACTGTTGTTCCAGCAACTTCAGAGAGAGAAGAAACAACCACTCCCACCCCTGTTGCCAACTACACAACTGAGCAAACATTACAACAAGAAGCAAACCAATTGGCAATGTCTTTCATACTTCAAGGAATTCCCAATCCTATCTATCGAAGTATTGATGCTCAAAAGACAGCCAAAGATATGTGGGAACATGTTCATCTTCTCATGGAAGGAACAGAGTTAAACCAAGAAGATCTTGAGTCAAAGTTGTATATGGAGTACACTCACTTCATCATGGAACCAGGGGACACCATTGAATCTTACTACCACCGTTTCACCAACATTATCAATGACCTTGATCGTCATGATATAAAGTTACCAAAGATTGCTGTCAACTCCAAATTCCTTGGATGCCTTGGTCCTGAATGGCAGAAATATGCAACTTTTGTAAGGCAGGCAAAGAAAATTGGTGATGTCAAATATGGACTCATGTATGATTACCTCCGACAACATCAATCAGAAGTGGATAAAGAAATTGCAGCACGAGGAGGTTTCACACCAGCACCAACACCAAACTCACTTGCTCTCGTTGCTCAATCTAACTTCTCTTTACCACACCAGGAATTTGGCCAATCATCTTTTCAACCAAGCCTTCCACCCCAACCTCATAACCAAATCATTTCCTATGAAGCACCAAAACAATACTCTGATAACCAGATGGTTCCATACAACAACACCGATTCAGTAATGTACTCAAATGCAGATTATGATGAAGAAGAGGATGCTTTCAACTCTCTTAATGAAGCATTTGGATTGATTGCTAAAGCATTTGGCAGATTCACCAAATCCAACAACCGTCTTCGTTCATCATCAAATACCAGAAATCAGGCAGTTGTTAATGATGGCAGAGTAGAAATTCAAAACAGGTCTTCAGGCAGATATGGTTCGGGAAATCGTGGATATGGTACTCAACGGGTTCAGACAGGAGGAAATAGGTTCAATACTGCAGGGGCAAACAGAAACAATATGGGGAATGATCAGAGAGGAAATCCAACTGTTGGGAATGTTCAGAGAGGCATTGCAAATATGTCTATCACATGTTAAACCTGTGGGGGGAACAGTCACATGGCAAATGCTTGTCCGAAGCCACGAACAATGGGCAGTGCTTATCACAAAGAGGCTCTTCTGATGGCACTCAAAGATGAAAAAGCTGCTGGAAGGGTGACTCAGAATGATCAAAGTTTTATGGCTAATGTGGAATCAAATGATGAAATGGAAGATCTTGAGGCAAATGCTGCAGTCATGCTTATGGCTAATATGCAAGAAATGAACATGTCCGAGTCAGGCCCGGTCTATGATACCGATGGTCTTTCTCAGGTACCTGATTCTACATGTCTCATCCATGAAATTGCGTCACCATCTGCATCTTCATCTACAAATGAAACTTTTGATCAACATGATTCATTCTCATCACCATCCGATGATCAAATTAACACGGTTGTATCATTTGATGATGATAATACCGTTGTTTCTTTTGATGATCTCATTGATGATGACCATTGTGATCATATTGAACAAAAAGATCCTTTGCATGATCAAGATTCGGAGTTACAGGCCTTGTTATTGACCACCCAGTCACAAATAGAAAAATGCAATGACATTAATCAGAAGCTCAAAGAAAAAATTGCATTGTTAACGAAGGATAATGAGTGCTACAAACTACAACTTTCGGGATATCTAAAACAAGATAAACGTGAAAAAGGTTTTGAAATGGCTTTCCAACAAGAATATGTAAAAGTTCAAAATTTAGAAAGACAAGTTCGTGAGTTAACCGTTGCCAAAGCTGAGCTTTTCTCTCAAAAAGAAAAGGATCAATTTGAACTCAAAAAACAAATTGATGCTTTAAATTCTGAGTTGTTAAAAACTCAATCTGAGCTTTCTACATCTCAGAAGGATATTCTTGAAGAAAAGCAAGCCACTAGGAAACGTGTTGACTCACATCTTGATCAAATTCTGGATTTGGAAACCAAACTCAAAGATTTTCAAAATGTTGTGTATAAAACGGGTAATTCTGTAACACAAATTCAAAAAAATGTTGTGAAACCGAGTCCTAAAGGAGTAAGTTTTGCACTTGGAAGTGACACACCCCGTAATTTACACATAGCACTCAAAGACAATCCCAAGTTATACAATGCAACATTTCTGTTAGATGATACCTTTCAACGTGTTGTTATGTATTCTGTTGATGAAGAAACTGATTTTCTTGCAAACAAGATTGAGGGTCGATCAAATTCACAAACAAAATTTTCAAAGATACATTATGATTATAATGCACGACCTCATTTGAGCAAATCATTTGTCCCTCCTAAGGACCATCCAGAACAAACGTTAACATACACAAACACAAATGCTCCTTCATCTATAACTCCTGTCCCCACGACTGCTGTACAATTCAAAGATTGTTTGACAGAGGATCTTGTTGATCCACAAATGCCTAAAGAATGTCGGGTTCTTCGATATTTTCAGACATTTATGGACGACATTTCTCGTTTGGAGAATGAAATTGAGTTTAGTTCTCAAATTCCTGTCTCGTCTTTTCTTTCTCCTGTTCAAAAAGAAAAGAAAGAGATTCTTCAAAAGAAAATTCTTCCTCATGTCAGAAATCTGAAGAAATGCGCAACAAAATGGGAAGATGAGTTACAAACGGAAGTAACATCTATGAAAAACATTTTCAAAGCTAAAGATGACAAGGTTCAACGTCAAAAACTTCAAAAGAAATTTTTAGCAAAAGAAAATGATCGACTCTTGGAAAAAGTCTTGTGTTATGACATGGTCTCTGTGATTATGAATTCACTCTATGAATCTGGTAATACTTTACTTGTGAATGATCATGTTGTGGATAGTAAGATGTTGCGTATGGAGATTGATAATCTGGTACATGAGAATGAGAATCTTCGACATATCAACAATGATGTGGAAAACAAAGTTTTTAATCTTCAAAAAAGGCTTGACTGGTGTCAAAAACAAAGTGCGGAATTTGAACTTAAATTTCAAAATCTAATAGGATCTTTATCATTTCAAAACAGTCATGTTTCTGAACATCATAAGGAAACAAAAGCTTTCTTAAGACTTAAACTGTTTCAAAATGAAAAGGAACTGGATGAAATTCTTCAGAACAGAAATGACACAGTCCGCCTCAACAGAAAATTAGACTCACAAAATCAAGAATTTCAACACATCATTATTGATCTGAAGAAGAAAATAAGAGTTTTAGACAAAGGCAAAGCAAACATTCATAAGATTGCCCCAGGGATGTATGTAGTAGACAAAGAACATACCCAAGCATCTGATGTAACCACTAATTCAGCTATTTGTACTTCCACAGGACTAGAAACCACATCTAAGGTCAGCCATTCCAAGACTCACAAGAAACAGAGGAAGAATAGAGTCAAGAAACCTAGGGAGGATTTATCTAAGTCTGAAGAAGTTCCAGCTAGTAGTTTGAATAAGACAAATGTAACATCAGGAATAGAATTGCACTTATCTAAGTCTAGTTCTAAGATTGATATAACAGATGCTAAATCTTTAAATATTAATGAAGATGTTTTGGTTGATGCTACTTGTGTTTTTTGTCGTCATAGCATACTATCTGGTGATCATACAAAATGTGTTGCTAAAACTTTGCTGACTAAGAGAAAGAAACGAACTAGTGGCGCTTCCTCTAGGCTTAAAACCAGTGCAAAGTCCATTTTAGGAAAGCCCCCACTCGATGTTTCTGAGAAGATAATGGACAAGCCCAAATCCAAGACAACAACTTCACCTAGTGCATACATTAGGAAAAAGGCAGAGACTAGTTGGACCTGGCAACGTTGGTTACAGCACACTTTTGATTTTAAATGCTTACCTAAAGTACTAACCTCTTGTGTTACTAACCCAGCGGATCCAACCGTTATCAATTCTCCACCTGTTTCCAATGTTTGTGATGCAGGTGATTCAAATCGTCCTTTGGATTGTTGATAGCGGGTGCTCCCGACACATGACCGGCAATCTCAAACTTCTTCAAAGCTTTATTGCAAAGTTTATCGGAACGGTCAGATTCGGGAATGATCACTTCGCTGCAATTATGGGCTATGGGGATTACATTAATGGGAACATCGAAATCAGCCGTGTGTATTATGTTGAAGGCCTTGGTCATAATTTATTCTCCGTGGGACAATTCTGCGATGGAGACTTGGAAGTAGCATTCAGGGAGAAAACCTGCTTTATTCGTGATCTTCAAGGAAACGACCTCATGAAAGGGAAACGCGGAACCAGTCTGTATTCTATCTCCTTTGAAGGCATGACAGCTTCTACTCCTATTTGTTTACTCTCCAAGGCTCATCCCACAAAGGCTTGGTTATGGCACAAAAGATTGTCTCATCTCAATTTTAAAACCATCACTGACCTTGCCAAGAAGAAATTAGTTGACGGTTTACCAAAATTCAGATATGCCAAGGATCACTTGTGTTCTGCGTGTGAACAAGGGAAAAGTCTCCGTGCTCATTTTCCTCCCAAAACAGAACACAGCACAGACCATGTCCTACAACTGCTTCATATGAATTTGTGTGGTCCGATGCGAGTTCAGAGTATTAACGGGAAGAAGTATATTCTGGTAATAGTGGATGACTACTCAAGATGGACTTGGGTCTATTTCCTTCGGACTAAAGATCAAGTTCCTTCTATCCTCATCACGTTTCTCACAAAGATTCAAGTTCAGGTCCGCAACACCGTCCGCATCATCAGAACAGACAATGGGACTGAATTTAAGAATCACATCATTCGGGAATTCACTGAGAAACATGGAATTGTTCATCAGACTTCAATAGCTCGCACTCCAGAACAAAATGGTGTCATTGAAAGACGAAACCGTACGCTCGTGGAAGCAGCTCGAACTATGTTGATCAATGCTCAATTACCGGATTATCTTTGGGCTGAAGCTGTCAATACTGCTTGTTATACTCAGAACCGTGCCATGATCAACAAAAGACACAACAAAACACCATATGAGCTTATACAAGGAAGAAAACCAAACATCAACTATTTTCATGTCTTTGGAGCATTGTGTTATCCAAAGAATGATAAAGATGATCTTGGTAAACTTAAGGCTAAAGCAGATATTGGGATATTTGTTGGATACTGTGAGAACTCCAAGGGATATAGAATTTGGAATCGTCGGACTGGGGATATTCAATAAACCATACACGCTAATTTTGATGAACTCACTGAAATGGCTTCTGAGCAAGACCGCTTAGAACCCGCACATAACCGTCTAAACTTCCCTGAATCTTCGGCTGCACCCCTACCTTTCAACAGGAAGGATCTGGAAGATTTGTTTGCACCAATGTTTGATGACGTTCGTGTTACTAGTGCATCAGATGCTTCCACCAGTTCCGCTGCTCAACATGTCATACAACAAGCACCTGATCCATCAGCATCTACCTCTACCGTAGTTGCTGCCGATGCACCACAACCTGAATCATCATCATCAATGAATCAAACACCTCAACCAGCAGTTGAAGATTCTTCCCCCATTTCTAACAATGTTCCAACACCACCAGATTTTGACGGAAATGCCTTTTTCAATCCATTTGCTCCACCCCCAACCATTCCTGACTCAGGAGAATCTTCCTCGAGCAACATGGATCCATCAAATCTGCATCACAACATTCAACACTACCCATCTACTCATAAATGGACAAGGGATCATCCGTTAGTTAATGTGATCGGCAATCCAGAAAAACCAGTTATGACACGACAGAAACTCCACACAGATGGTGAAACCTGCATATACGCTCTCACCGTTTGTCAAGATGAACCGAAAAATATTAAAGAGGCCATGACTTACGACAATTGGATTGAATCAATGCAAGAGGAGTTGGATTAGTTCAAAAGATTGGAAGTCTGGGAACTCGTTGAAAGACCAGATGGAGTTTATGTTGTTGGCTTGAAATGGATCTGGAAAAACAAACTGGATGCTGAAGGCACGGTTATTCGTAACAAGTCACGGTTGGTTGCTAAAGGGTATAGCCAAGAAGAAGGAATTGACTTCGAGGAATCCTTTGCTCCAGTGGCTAGGCTTGAGGCAGTGAGAATGTTCCTGGCGTACGCGGCTCATAAGAACATTAAAGTTTACCAAATGGACGTGAAGACAGCATTCCTGAACGGACAACTTCGTGAAGAGGTGTATGTTTCACAACCAGAGGGCTTCGTCGATCCAGAACATCCACAACACGTATACAGGCTTAAGAAAGCTCTCTACGGCCTTAAAAAAGCCCCGAGGGCATGGTACGATAAACTCGCTGCATTCTTACTTGCCAATCATTTTTCTAAAGGATCTGTGGACCCGACTCTGTTTATACAAAAACACGGGGAGGACATTCTCATCGTACAAATTTATGTGGATGACATCATTTTTGGGTCTACTCATAAAAAGTATTCAAATGCTTTTGCAAAACTCATGAAACAAAACTTTGAGATGTCCATGATCGGTGAATTAAATTTTTTCTTAGGATTACAAGTTCACCAATCACCTCGTGGTATATTCTTGAGTCAGTCTAAATATGCACAAGAGATATTAAAAAAGCATGGCATGACATCTAGTGACACCTATAACACCCCTATGTCTTCCTCATCCCCGAAGCTAGATGCTGACATACATGGGAAACCTACTGATCCTACAAATTATCGTAGTATAATTGGGTCTCTCATGTATCTCACCGCTAGCAGACCGGATGTTGTATTTGCCACATACCTATGTTTACGCTATCAGTCTAACCCAACAGAAAAACATTTATCTGCTGTTAAAATAATCCTTAGATACATCAAGGGAACCATTCATTTGGGGATCTGGTATCCAAAGGATTCTGGTTTTGCACTAACTGCTTTTTCAGATGCGGATCATGCGGGATGTATTGATACAAGAAAGAGCACATCCGGTGGTGTTCAATTCCTAGGTGATAAGCTGGTGTCCTGGCAGTCAAAGAAGCAAGATTGTACGTCTCTATCATCCACGGAATCAGAATATGTAGCCATGTCTGCCTGTTGTGCTCAAATCATTTGGATGCGATCACAACTGATGGATTATGGTTACATATTCAACAAAATCCTGATGTACTGTGACTCCAAAAGTGCTATCGCTATCTCGTGCAACACAGTGCAACATTCCAAGTCCAAACACATCGCTCTCAGATATCACTTCATCAAGGAGCATGTGGAGCAGGGTACCGTTGAGTTGTATTTCGTGGGAACGGAACACCAATTGGCGGATCTTTTCACGAAAGCCTTACCTCATGATCGTTTTGTGAAACTGGTTCACCAAATTGGAATGAGATGTTTGACTCCTAAAGAATTAACAAACTTTCTCAAAAACAAATAAATGAGTCAAACATCCAAACTATATTTGTAAATATATATTAAAAAAAAAAAAATGCAAGTACAAACCCTTATCCAACACTTTTTTCATTTTTTTTATGTCACTAATTATTTTTGAACACGTGTTGAGGGGGAGACATAATTTTTCCAAAAAGTTGTAAAATTGTACTTGCATATTTTCAGAAATTGTTGCTTCACAAGTTTAGGTGATAAGATTTTAAAGATGGAAAAGTTGTGTGCATAAAATGTCGAACATGAGACTTAGTGTTTGCATGATGGTGGTTTACGACCTAATGTTCAATGTCATCAAGGTTAGGGGACTATAGGTGTAATAATTGCAAAGTTAATTGGTAGATATTTAAGTCTAGAAAATTAATTCATCGCAGTTATTACTCTGCCACTTTCACCTACCGTATTTAATACAACCCACCCACCATCATCAATGGCTTACATTCAATCTGCATATCCGATCAAGATCTTTGATTTTTGTGAGTGTTATTATGCTTAACATGTTATTATTAAATATGGTTTTGAACAGAATCATGATCCAACGGCTAGAACAATCAAAATTGTGATGTTTCGTTCTAGGGTTTTGCGTAAAATTGGGGATTTATGAATAAGAGTGTTTGTGTTGGAAATGATTGTACGATAATGCTTTTACATTGTTTATGAACCTATATTGCATGCTTAATTACTCCCAGAAACCACTAATTGTTCTAATTGAATTTTAGGGTTTAAGCAACGATTTGGGGAAAACTTTGTGAATGTGTTATTGTGTAGTTTGTTTATTGAAAAGTTGTTGTTTGATGTTTAATTGAATGTTGGCATGCTTGAATTGTACCCAGAAACACATCAAGTGAATCTATTAAGTTTAAGGGTTTATGAAGAACACGAACACCAGCAGTTTGATTCTTGCGTATTTGTGGTTCGTTTATGTTATAACTTAGCCAGAATGCTCATAATAGTCATTTAAGTTGTTTGTGAAAATCTGTGGACACAAATCATGAGTTATAATGAATCACGATAAAGATTTAAGTGTATGTTCATCGTCAAATATGTTCGTAAACTCTTGTACAAGAGTTTATCGAAGTTGGCCAAAATTATCGCAGTTGGGATAGTTATCGCAGTTGGGATAATTATCGCAGTTGAGATTCTTATCTTGATTGGTTTAATTATCTTGATTGACATAACTATCGCAGTTGGATAATTATCGCAGTTGGGATGATTATCGCAGTTGGATAATTATCGCAGTTGGGATGGTTATCGCAGTTGAGATGATTATCGCAGTTGGATAAATATTGCAATTAGGATACTTATCTTTATTGGATAATTATCGCAGTTGTCATAATTATCGCGGTTGACATTAATTATCGCAGTTGACATAATTATCGCAGTTGTGATCTGATATAGAATTTTGATCAATTTCCTTAGGTATATCCTTTTATACTTATTAAAATTAATCAAATTTTATAGAATTTGGCTAACTCTTGATAAATTCTTTGACCAAGCATTTAACAACCAATCATAAATACAATAGGGTGCTATGTATTGCTTTTAAAAGCTAACAATTTTTCTAACAAACATGCATTCTGTATATTCGTATATAATTGTTGATTCAGAAACACATCAATGGCAACTTCACAACAACAACCTCTTCCTGCTCTCACCAAAGATGAAGTCTTTCCTCGCGGGTATACTCTGGAAATTGGAAAGAACAATTCACGTGTAGAACTGGACAAGATCAAGTGCTATGACTCAAGTTGCCAGATTACAGTAGAGATTCTCAAAGCTCATAAATGCAGGGATCTTCTTGATAGCTCAGACACAATTCTAGAGCTATACATTCATCAATTCTGGGATACCTTCACAAGAAGCAATGATGACAAGTATTTCACTTGTACACTAGATCGTAAGAAAATTAGAGTCACACCTGCTACACTCCGTAAAGCCTTAAAACTTCCAGATGCACCTGAACCTTCTAACCAATACCACCCGACACCTTCAGAATCTGAGGTCATGCAATTCCTGGTAGACATTGGTTATGATGTTCAACCTGATACACCATTAACCACAATCTCCAAAGTCAATGCTAGATACATTCCTCAACCCTGGAGGACTATCTTCTTCATCATAACCCATTCCATAACTGGAAGAGATAGTGGGTTTGAGCATCCAAGAATTTCTCATCTTCAAGTTTTATGGGGATTTATGAACCAGGAACCAATTGAATTTGCTGCTCTCATTTGGGAAGACATAATGTACTTAATGCGAAAAACATCCAAGAAAATTCCATTTGTACGATACACCAAAGTTCTTATTAGCTATCTACTTGATCATGATCAAGACCTTGATAAGCGTCCTACTGATCAAGAGGTTCACGAGTACAGCATGGATAAAACCTTAAGCAAAGTCTACTTCCCAAAAGAAAGCACACGCAAACAAGGTGCACGGTTGCCAGAATTTCTGATGCCTGATGAGGTAAAAGAAACTAAAGCTTATATTGATTACGACAAGGCATTCCGTGAACGTCGTGTAGGTCTTGCTAAGATGGTTGAAGAATCAGGATCTTCTAAGACTCGTTCTCGAAGTAAGACTAAGACGGGTAGTGCATCAAGTGTCTCTGAACCAAAGAAACAACATCCCCGAACCACTGTCATCAAGAAGAGAGTACCCAGTAAACCCCAACCAAAACCTGAACCGAATAGAATCGTTGATGAAGATACTGAATCTGACTCTGAATCATCTGAATCCGAAAAAGAACATGTCTTTATGACTGTTGAAGAGGCAGAACTTCACAATAAGATCTCTCAGGAAAATGCACAAAAGCAGAGTCTCAAATCATTAAAGGAAGATGAAGAGCGAAGGGCAAGGAAGGCAGTAGAGAAACAGAGAGAGTATGAGATGAAGCATGGAGTTGGAGGATCGGGAACCATTCATGAAGCTGCTTCGACCCAAGTTAATCCAGTTAATCAACCCGGAGGATCTGGAGCTGCATCAACCAAGGTTCAGTCCGATACGATTAATCAACTCGATAAGGCTGAATCGGTTTCTTCTCAGCAAACAAGTTCGGTTAATCAACCCGACTTGGGAGCACAGACTCAGGAGGAGAAGGAAAAAGATCAGGATAGCAATATTGTTTTATCTGACAAGGAAATCTCTGAATCTATGTTTGACGACAATCCCGAGGAACAACCACGTAACGATGATACAGAAGATTGGAACATAGAAGAAGAAAAAGACATTCTGGGAGATAAAGCAATTAAAGCAGCCATGGATCTTGAGGAACAGGCAAGACAAGAGGAAGAAAGGAAACGTAAGGAGGATGCTCAAGCTAACCTGGAAGCAGATAGCTACATTCGTTCTCACACTCCAACACCTCCTCCTTCCCCTCCAAAGGACACAACCAAATCTGAACTGGCTATGGTCATTCATAACCCTCAACAGCAGCAAGAACAACCACCAGTTCAGCCCTCGTCTGTTTCATCACCCAAGACACCTCCTGGGTCACCGCCTAAGAATCCTACACCTCCACCCTCACCACATAAGGACTCAACAACTAAATCTGATGAACCAATTCCTTCACTAACTCCTTCATCTTCAAGATCCTCATCACCCAAATCTAAAGCAGCTATTTCTGAGAATATTCTAAAGGCCTACAAAGGAAAGAGCAAAAGAAGAATCGTCCATGTTACAAAAGTTGAAGTTGTGTCTCCTGCAGCAAAGAAACTTAAACAAGCAGTAAAGAGAGCACAAGCACAACGAGACAAACAAGCAACAACAAAATTGGCTGAAATGGAAAGTTTAGTCAAGAACTTGTCTCAGCAAGTGGAAGAGATGCAGGAAAGTAAGAAGAAGATAGATGAATTCCTTGGTTTTAATATCAAAGATCATATCACACGCAAGACAAGGCATTTTGTCAAGCAATTTCTTCCTGATCTTCAACAAAACATAAATGAACATATTGATTCACAACTTGAAGACAAAATCAAAGAAGCCGTCTCATCTTCTTCTCGACAGACTCTTTGAAATCACCTCTCCTTCTCAAGAAGAAATCAACCTGATCGCGGCTCTTCAAGCACACATTGAGAAGAAATCGTGCAAGGAAGCTGCTGACAAAGGAAAACGTATTCGAGAGGATGACGAGGAAGATCAGGACCCAAACCCCGAACATAAGAAACACAAAAGCGGGTCTGGGATTCATATTCAGGAGCCAACTGGACATACAACATCATCTCTACCTCCAAAACATCAATCATCTGGTCCTACTGAAACCGAACATCACTATGAGCATTTCACGGCTGAAGATGTGGAATTTCAGCCACAAGACGATCAACCTCATTCACCACCATCACCACCAAAACCAAAGCTCCCCAAATCCAAGTCATCACACAGCAAGAAGTCATCTAATGAACCAGCTGTTGTCACCTGGCTTGATCATGATAAGGATGAGCTAGGGAATGAATGGTTTGATCATCTGGCAAGTGCTCAGGTTCAGACTGACGAAGCTTCCTGAGTTGAAGACAGCACGTTTGCTGTTACTCAAGAGATAAAAAGAAGTCTTAACGTTAAAAAGATGACCAAACAGGAACTTCGTCGAATCAAGAACGATGCCTTCATTCTTCTAAAAGATAAATCCAACAGCGCAGCTGAACTTGAATATCATCTTGAAAACATTGCACGTGCAATGTCAAGTGACTTCGACTGGGCTAATCCAGACATAGTCAGGGGAGTTGGTAAGAACCGACCTTTCATCACTGATTGGACTAAGCCGCTTCCCGTGATACGAAGATCTCACCATTCAGAAATTCCCTACCAAGTTTTCTTCAACAACGATCTGGAACTTCTAAAGAACGGAGCACAAGGAAAGACAAAGTATGCTACGTCAATAACTTTCACACCAGCTGCTCACTACACACAATCAGCCATTGAAGAAGAAGCTATTAACAGACATATGTTTGTTAAAGAGCTCGTGAAATATGATCGTGATGCAGAGTTGGGGATTCATCACTGGTATTCTAAACGACAAACCTGGTACAAGTACAAACTTGCTCTCCAGAAATCATGGGAACCAGTTTACAGTGATCTCAAAATAGTGGCCGTTATCAATGTGAGCGGATCCAGAAGATGTGATTATATATTTCTCAAAGAGATCACAGTAAAAAGAATTGACAACAATCTCTACACATTCTCTGAGGCTGATTTTCCTGATTTGAAACTGAATGATATCGAAGACATGTATCTGATGAAAGTCCAAGGCAAACTGCAACATCTGACTAACGAGCTTCGATATGCACTCAGTACCTCTCTCTGTCATTACATCAGGAGAACAATCATCAAAGAACGTGTAGAAGATCTCCAGCTAGGTGTTGAAAGTTATCAGACTACGCTAAACCTTGTTGAACCGCAGTTCCTACTCAACAGCAAAAAGGACCCTCAATACACCATGCTACATAGACCAGTCTTTGGGTTCGTTTACAGAAGCACAACAGATTTCCACCATTTCATGGCATTCAATGAAATTCATAAGTTCTGTGACGATACCTTAAAGAGTGTACGTGATGGGTTATCTAATCGGGTTCAAGATTCAGCGTTGGGAAAATCAAGAAGATGGAATTCTAAGGAGGTGCGACAAGTTAAGGAATTTATCTGGAAGATTGAAGAACGGTTATATCATCGTGATCAGATGAGGAGGCTAGAAAGCTATGTTGGGGGTCGTCCACCTTTCGCCATCAGACTATTTCAGCGGACTGACCCAGTATTCTCAACTTTTGGCAAAGGCGGTTGATGTAAGAATATATTATCATATTACATTATTCTTATATCATTATTCTTTCCATATTGGCCTATGCATTACGGCTTGTGCACACATAACAGTGTACAACCCGGACCTCAAAGAAAGGACCCTGAGGTACGCTTCAGTGCCTCAATCCTGAAAAAGGAGCGAAAGCTTCTTACTTATGAGCAGAATTAAAACCAGAATGTTTTCTAAAGTTTTTTCAAAAATTCTGCTCATAAGGACAAGTATTCCCTTGTTAAGGGGGAGTATTTGAAAACATAATCTTTGTTCTGAGAAATATAAATGTTCTTGAAATTCTTCCCTAAAACTCAAAAACAACATATTTTAATCATAAAAAGTTTTTCCAAAAACATCATGAGTATGCTATTTTTGAGGGGGAGAAGTAAAAAGATGATTAAAATATGATGTCTCATTGCTGGAATCTCGTGTGCTCAAACTCAGAATTGACTCTCGAATTGACGAATAGGAAAGTCAGTAGTTGAAAGGACATGTCCCGGACGGGTAATAATTTCAAGCCAGTTTAACTGGTGATGTAAGCGTGTCTCGCAAAGGACGTGTCTGAGTAGAATGTACCGATTTCGAGCGATAATCTTTGAATCTGATCTGGACGGGTAATAATTTCAAGCCAGTTTAACTGGTGATGTAAGCGTGTCTCGCAACGATCAGGTTCATTGAAAGTCAATCAATTCAAAAGTGCCAACTCTTTTCGGCATGTGCAAATTTCAAAATTTATTATTTATGCGCACATGTTAAGGGGGAGTATTTCTGAAAATCATCAAACTCTCAAGGTGTCAACAAAATGTCTTTACAATTATCGACACTTTGAGAGATTTTCAATGGTTTGGTTTATGGCATCATTAGGATAGTCATGGAGTTATAAGGTGACTAAGGTTAGGGAAAACCGTCCTATGATCCGCCAGAGCCGGAGGGATCTACCCCAGGACAATACCAATAGTTTAGAACTAGAAAGTCCTAGGTATGATATAAAAAGGAGAAAATGAATGAACGGAGAAAGAAGGGGTTGAAGAATTAAAAAGAAAAGCAAAGAAAAGGGTGAAAAGAAATAGCCCTCCATTTGTTCAACCTTAGGGCAGACACCGGGTTCAATTCATAATCTACTGGTTGATGAGCATCACCGGTATTGAAGACTAAAAGACGTCATGGACCCAGTGACGCACTAATAAACCTTCTAAGCCACTTAAGTGTCTCTCAAAATACATTTGTTTCATTCACACGGAGAACCCTTCATAATCTATCGACCTCTCATTACGAGAGTGTTGATATTGAAAAGGAGGCAATCTGCTCCACGCCTCCGATGACCAAACAAATGTGCACTAATTGAGTCTAGAGCCATGAGATTCATAAAAGATCTCTTAGGTACACGTAGTATTACTCTGTTGTTCTACATCATGGGCAGCAGATGTAAAATTAAGAAAGTGTCCTTCGCAGATCTTAGCAATCTGCCGAGAACATTCATGAGAGAAGTCACAATTGTGATTATCAATGATTGAATGGAAATCCTGCCAGAGCAACATCAAACAACTCTGTCAGCAGGTCACTTCGGTAACTCCTTGTGGGTTACGCTTAGTGTTTGCTCCAAACGGTCTACAGTCGTGGGGTGATCTCCAGCGACTCACTGAATCGTGGGTGCACTTCGGTGTGTCTGTGTAATCCCTTTCGGGGGAATCCGGTTCAGAACGGTCTGGGTTAGGATTTGAGAAAGTCTTCACACTATGCTGTTGATGATCTCAAGTCTGAGCCTGTAAGTACCGGTTGGTTCGTGCTGATGTTGCTGCTGCTGCTGAGGAGCTGGAGTTCGACCATCAAGACTCCATCATGTTCATATCTTGAAGAAATGTTCTCTCAAAGACTCAGTAACATCAAAAGTTCAACATATGATATAGTAAAGTCTAAAGTTTAAGCATTTCAACCTTTCTCATGTTTTAAGATTGAAAAGTGAGAACAAGTTGCAGAAAACAAGTCAAAGACATATGAGCATGATGGAGAAGATGAGAAGACGTTGGAGATTGGCAGATCGAGACAACATCATATCATCTTAAGAACAAGAACAAAGAAACAAAGATTATAAAGACGTCAGAAGCCAAAGAAGCAAAGAAGACGTCGAGCAACATTAATGATCAAGACTTAGGGGGAGATTGTTAGGAACATGTTTTAAATATCTACAAGTCTTGTTCATTTAGATAATATGTTGCACGTTTTGGGCTATATTGTTTGTATTTAGTGTCCGGTCCATTAGTAGCCCATGGACCGGCTAAACCTTCTAGAAACAAGTTAGTAAGAGGCGCCCTAAGTATTTGCCTATAAATAGAAGGCAAGGGCTCCTCATTTCATGTTGGTTTTTCATGCATTGTGCGAAAGCTTTGCTCGTTTGTAATTCGATTAAGTGAAAGCCTTCCATTCTTCTTATTCACTTCTTATTCTCTTCTCTAGTTAGCTTATTAGCTTATTTCTCTTTATACGTAGCTTAATCTAGATAAGTAGTACGTGTTCTTATTAGTCATAACGAGTGTGTGTTTGAGATATTAACGTGACCTACAGAATAGATATGTATAATCATATTAGAACAAGAATCTCTTACCTTGCGGTTAAGAGAATCTACTAAATCATATTCTTATATGTTGTACCTTGCACACAATGAAGATTACTCCCACTTGTGCATGGACCAACATCATGTACCACATAGACAACACTACACGTGTTTGTTAATGTGATCAATATGATTTGTGTCATTAGCATAACTAGTAGATATAGAATTACTCAATCAATCAAGGAAACGCACATGACTATCCTTGAAAATATTAGTATCTATATTTGGAAAGTAATTATCTTGAGGCATTCAAAAGATAATCCGAGTTATAATCAAGACACATAAATCTTGTAACTCCCACTGAATTAGAGAACTTACAATAATCCCTTATTCAGTTCTAAGAACACATTACTCCCACTGAATTCGACACCATAATAAGTGTTTCATAAACCAGTAAAAGGAAAGAGTGTCCTTGTTACTTTCCTACATCTTTGACAAAACCTATTCGTAACAATTACTTAGGTTCTAAAAGATTGTATTCTACTACGTAACTGATGGACTATCCACATTTACGTCAAATGTGATTCATCACATTGCTTACTATTAACTTGAAAAATTGACATGCAATTTCTTCCTTAATAGGTCTACAATTCCAACAATTGTATGTAGTACCTTCAAATGGTTAAAACAAAACAAACAGATATACTAGCTTGTCTTTTACCATTATGCGATAATTAGTCTAGCTTCTAATTTAATAACTCATAAATTCGCAATAACCTTAACGATTAAAACTTGCTATGAGTTATATATTTAGAATTTAGACAATTCTAATTTTCCCATCATACCTTTCTCATTCATGAAAAGGAATAGGATTTAGTCTCACGCTTCTCATATGAAAGGAGACTTGGTTTATTCTTTTAATGAAATTGACTCTAGCCAAGACCCCTACGGGTGTAGATCAATTTACTAAGAAAGTACAACCCTTGTTTACGGTTTAACGTTGCATCAATACATTTAAAAGAATTTACAAAATTCAATTTTAGTATTTTCGATAATTACTCTTTAAGAAAATAAAATACCCATTGGTAAATATTCATATTAACCATAGTATTTTCTTAAAGCTAGGATCCTAATTGTCATAGTACCATTACATCAATTGATCTGCTAGTAATGATAGTATTCAACTAGGTAATCTGTCGAACAATAATTGGCAAACAATTTTCCAATTCCTAGATCATTATGGGATTTACATCAAATTGATTCATCAATTTGCAATGTAAGCATGTTTCATCCCATCTCATGCCTTAAGCTCTAGGTCTCACGCATCAGCTTAATTAAGTTGTCTAACTTAGAAACTGTAAATTCATCCATGTGTGGTCTCACGCACACTCGGAAATTTACCTTGTCATTAATTTTGGTCCTGGTCTCACGCATACCCAAAATTAACTTCAAGTGTTCCTTATAGTTAGATGGCATGTAACTTAAATTATAGGGTATTTAGTTTGTTGTGTAATCAAAACATGTATAAAGATGCATGCACTCATCTTTATAGCATAAATTTTCAAAACAATTTTATTTACCAATTAGTTAAGAGTAAACCAAAACTATGTACTTGAGGTATTGGGTTCACCAATTAAAGAAGTACCAACAATTATCGTCCACATATCCTACTCTTACATGTTATTCGGATATTTGCCACAAAAGTGGCGCGTGAAATTGAGGTAAATCACCCTTAAGATGATAGTGTACGTAAATAGTGATATAGGTAAGTCGCAGTTGACGCACAAGCGGGCCCGAAGAGCCGGTAGGAGCGAATCTCTTAAAAAACCCCTCTCCAGATAAACCCACCACACAGTTTGTCAACTTTTGTCCGCCTTTCACACACTATTGTACAAAAACATCAATCAAGCAAAAGTTTATGATCTTAATCTTAAAAAATTAAGTGACAAAGTTTAGATCTTGCTAGTCTCGCCTGGGAGCTGATTACCGTGCGAATCGGACCACTAGCGGCACATAAGACTCTGCAAGATCCTTACTTTATTACTTTATGTTTCACCGTTATTAGTCCAATTTAATTTTCTTTGAAAATTATCCTTTTATTGCTTACTTTAACATATCACATATAACAAAAACAACAATAAACAAGTAATTTAAAAGAAAACAACAATTAACTAATAAGAAAAACAATTAATTGTTAGTGAAACATCTAGCCACATGCAACCTTTTAAACAATCCTAAATAAAATCAATATCTAGATGTCAAGTATGCATATGGTTTAACTAAGACTTTCACCTTGCACAGGTGAGCCACATGCATTGACAAAGTCAATTGCGTAAGTCATAGTAAACATATACCAAATTGCACATTAATTGATTTTAATATATAATTGGAGTCATCCCCAATTTTTAGAATTATCTAATTATTACATGTGTAAAACAAGTTCTAACAATTAAACAATTAATCCAATCCATGATTAACATGCATGTTTCGTCATGGATTCATGCATAACAATTACCACATAGTTCACATAAACACGTTGCAAACCTAGGGTTTCTAATCCAATTAATTAAAAAATTAAACCACAAACCCTAATTAGGGTTTATGGAAATCGTACCCCCCAAATATAGGGTTAGGGTTTCGTAATTTTTTTTATTTTAAAACCTAGATCCATGGAACATGTCTATCTCAAACAATTATTAATTAGGTCACAAGATACGTTCAATTAACACATAAATCTTGTTAACAACCTAGGGTTACTAATCCAATTAATATTGAATCCTACAAATCCTAATTTGGATAAAGGAGTGATCGACCCCCCCCCCCCCAAATTTAGGGTTTCATAATTTAACAAGCCCTAGATCTCAAAACAATCTTAACATGTATCTAAAACATTAAAGATCCGATTTTTATGTGTTTTATGTAATCAATTACATGTTATAGCAAGCTCGTGATACCACTGTTAGAATATGAGAACCATGACAATCATATAAATTAACAAAACATGTATTCACATATGCGGAAGCGTAGGAACGATTATAACACATAATAGATTAACATAAATTAAATAGGAACGTACCTTTTGACTCTAGCAAGAACAAGAATCAAACTTCAATAATCTTGAACAATTGGATGAACCCTAATTAGGGTTTATATGGATCAATGATTAACCCCTTACCGTTTTGTTAATCGATCCCTTGATAATTACTATAGTGAGTAATTACCTCGTTCTTGTACACACAAACTACTAACGAATTAAAGGTTATGCAAGTAAACGAAAACACTATATTTTTCATTAAGAAAAATCGATCCAAAACCCTTAGGGGTATTTGGTCGATCGTTAGGAGCAAGAGAGAAGGAAAAGAAAAACCAAGTTAGGGTTATGTGTGCAAGAGTTAAAAACAATGACCCTTGGTTTTCTATTTATATAGAATGTAAACTTAGGGAACAAGTTAGGTTTGGGTTGGGTTTCCCCTCCCCTTGTAAAACCGGCCATAGACCACCATTGGTCTATTCCGGAACCTTCTTGTCTTCTATTTTCATTCTAGTCCTTCTCGTTTGCTTTTAATGATAGTTAATCCATACGGTTAATAACTAACGACCGTTAAGTCCTTCTAGTGTTTAAATAATTATATATACATAACATTTTTAATATATAATTATTATACTTTAATTCTCGTTTGTAAAGTGTGCAATCGCGAGGTCTCGGGTTCGATACTAGACATGCACGTATTAATATTTATCCATAAAACCAACAGCCTATTGATATCATAGTTCATTATTGACCAACACTACGGACACTAATTCATCACTATCGTCTGAGTAACACATATATTGGACCTTCTTCAAACAAGATCATTACCATCTTTAATCAAAGAAAAAGATAGCTTGCCAAATAGTTGTTTGTGTGAGTTATTGCATAAAGATTTTAAACAGAACACACGAAGTCGTACTTTAGCTGTTGTGACTCGATTATCTCCTTCAATGACAAAGTATACACTTTTAACAAAACAAACGTACAGTAGGATTTTCCTTTTTACAAGTGCCATGATTTCTCAGATAAGTTGTCTGATTATACTCGTTATGGTTAGCAAAACCCGTTGAACAATATAAACATGTGTCATTTACTTGATTGAATACTCACTCCCATATGTTTGTTAAATTAAATATTAGATTCTAGTTCGTTGTCACGTGTTGAATAAAACTTGTGAACGTATTAAACAAACTTCGAAACAAAAGTTTATAACAAAACCCTTGTACCCTGAGATCAATACACTTGTAGTCATAACTTAGATCCATGCTCTAGTCATAATTAAGTTCAGAACTATGACATACTTTTTGGAAAAAATTTAAAAATGGGGCCTTATAACCAATCAACTATGTTGTCGGCTTTGTCTTAAATAATAATTTGAATTTCAGGATTCGTTGAAAGCTTTGAGGGATACGTTATTGGCCAGATAATGTCTGCAATTGCTAAAGTAGCTATGTATGTTAGTATCTGTATTATGGGTCAAGGATTGGGCCAAAGGCCACAAATCCAAGTAATCGTTTATGGGTCAAATAGGATAGCAGTTATTAGTAGTTATAAGTTAGTTATGGAAGTTAAGTTAGTTATGGCAGTTAGAGTCCAAATGACACAATGGTTCATGTTAACTGTTTGTGTCGTTTCATATAGTATATATAGGATAGAAAGTGTCCCTAAACAATATCCATTCACATCAATAAAGTTCATTGTTTACTATCTTTAAATTTCCATTACACTGTTTTATTAACAAACAAACAATGGTAAATTATAAGCATGTTATGAACCACAATTGGCTTCAATACCAACCTGTGCAACATTGGTATCAGAGCAAAGGCTCTGAGATCTGGGGAAGCCAATTCATAGGCAAAGGCAGATGGGACTCACTAAAGGATACTTGCAAAGAGAATCTCCACAAAGGCTGTTACCATGGAACAGTCAAAAGAGAAAGTTGTCTCATGAAAGCAAGGAAATGTTGAGGTGCAAAGTTAAAGAAATTGAGGCATTCAATGCTTCAAAAGTATCTGCAAAAACCAGAGATCATGGAGAAAGAATTGCCAGTACTCAAAAGGAGAAAAGAGCAAGATGTTACATATGTAGAATTCGTGAGCATGTATTCTGGAAATGCCCAAACAAGGAAAAGAAGGCTATGATTGAAAAGCAGAAGGAACTAGTGAAGCCAACAGTCAAGAAGATTGAAGAAAAGATCAAATATCCTGAGAAAGTCCATGTAATCACTGATTACATGATAGAAGGTACTGATTTTGGAAATTAGGACAAGATATGGTATGTTAGCAGTGCTTACAAGCAACACATGTGTCCAATAAAGACACTATTCAAGAAATTGAAAAATAAATTCCGAATGATAGGGAAAGAAGAAACTAAGAAGAAGTTCATCTTTTCTTATGGAATTAGAGAAGCAACTGTGGAAACAAAAGATAGGAATTTGGTGATCCCTTGTGTACTATACACACCAGAAACAACATTGAATGTTCTAAGTATTGATCAATTGGAGGATCAAGGTTATATTGTGAAGTATGGACACAATAAATGTAGTATACATTACATGTTTGATGACGGAAGGTGTGTTAATGCAAGAATAGAAGTAGCACAAAAGGAAAGTACCAAAGAAAATGATGAAGCAGGAAATGTAATTGCAAAACATAACAAATTTCTTGATGAATACTTTGAGTCAATAGATCCAAAGGAAGAATGCTCACTGGTAAAAGGTTTAGAAGAACAGAAGTGGGACAGGAATGATGTACAAGATTATTTGGATGAGGAATACATAAGTATGAATGGATCCTTGTATGCCATAAAAGTAAATTCATTCCCTAGGTTTATATCTTTCTTAAATCTAATCAAGAAAGATAGTGTAGTGTACAAGAATTGGGAAGTACTCAGAAAGAGGTATTTGGATATGATAAAATGGTTTTATCTGGTTTACTTGAATCAAGATGTGTTAAAGCAAGTACCACCAATCATAGGTATGGTAGAAATTGATTTGCTTGGTCTGCATAAGATGGTAGATAGCCTGGGAGGTTATCTAAGTGTCACCTTTGGTGATAAATTGAAGGAGGTTGCTAGACTACATGGTTTGACAGAGGAAGACGAGGATGCAGTAAAGAACTGTTACAAACAATTCATTAAGATGGTGCATGTTTACTATGAGACAGCAGAGAAACCCTGGTATGAAAAAGAGCCTGATGTTAAAGTGGTTAGAAGTGGCATTGGTTATGCCAAGGAAAAAGGTCCACAAGGCTGTGGGGGACAGAAGTTGTAGTAGGAAATGCGCATGAAGAAATTGAGAACAGAAAAGGCAAGACTACTCATTTTGGTGTCAAATTGGAAGGCAACATGAATGAAACTGCAGATGATGAAGAAAGTAAAAGCACATCAGACAGTAATGACTTTACTGTGATTACTTAAAGAACAGAAGAAGCTATTCAAAAGGATGTTGGCATTAAGACATTAGGGAGGAGATATAGGCCAGATAATGTCTGTAATTGCTAAAGTAGCTATGTATGTTAGTATCTGTATTATGGGTCAAGGATTGGGCCAAAGGCTACTAATCCAAGTAATCGTTTATGGGTCAAATAGGATATCAGTTATTAGTAGTTATAAGTTAGTTATGGAAGTTAAGTTAGTTATGGCAGTTAGAGTCCAAATGACACAATGGTTCATGTTAACTGTTTGTGTCGTTTCATATAGTATATATAGGATAGAAAGTGTCTGTAAACAATATCTATTCACATCAATAAAGTTCATTGTTTACCATCTTTAAATTTCCATTACACTGTTTTATTAACAAACAAACTATGGTGAATTATAAGCATGTTATGAACCACAATTGGCTTCAATACCAACATGTGCAACATACGTAGCAATGGACTGCGTATGGTTTGACGCTTGTTAAATGACTTAACACAGTGGAGCTAGATGCCTATTCAATCCTTTTCAGCTTTGGAAACCCATATATATTTTGTTGATGTCAAAGGTGTAACTCGTGGGACGTAAGCAATTGTTGTAAAATAGAGCACCTTCTCGTGCATTTTATCTCAAAGATGACAATAATAGTATCTTATTTGTAGCGAGCTTTGCACATCTAGTGTTTTATCTCTAACGAGCAAATTGACTACATGAAAATATCGGCTACACAGGTCAGACAGGTTGCACTTCTGTTGTAATTAGAAGACCATGACAATCATAAAACTTCATAATCAAAGTACACAAGTATGCGGAAGCATGTAAACAAATAAGTATAACACATAATTATTAACTTAAACATAAATAGAAAATGTACCCGATGCACTTCAATAAATCTTGTATATTTATTAAACTAGATCAATGAATAACCCCTTACCGTTTTGTTATTCGATCTCTTGATAACAACAATAGTGTGTTTTTACCTCGTTCTTGTACACACAAACTATAACGAATAAGAGATTATGCAAGTAATAATAAAACACTTTGTTTTGGATGAACCAAAATCGACACACCCTATGTGTTAGGGTATAACGATCGGCCAAAGAGGAACAAGAAAAGAAAACAAGTTTAGGGTTATGTGTGTGTGCACAAAAGGTGAAAAACAAATAACCCTAAGCCTTGTATATATACTAGGTAAACTTGGAGGACACGTTTGAGTGGGATTGGGTCTCCCCATACCCTTTGTCGACTGGATCTACAAGCCCAAGAGGGTTTCCAAATCCTTCTTGGCACTTAGTTTCACTCTAGTCCTTTTCTTTCATATTTAACGATAGTTAGTCCATATGGTTAAGTACTAACGACCATTAAGTCCGTTAAGTGTTTAAATAATTATATATACATAACATTTCACATATATATTATTATACTCTTATTCTCGTTTGCATTGTGTGCAATCCCGAGGTCTCGGGTTCGAAACTAGACATTTACTTGTTAATATATTAACCATATTCCAACAACTCCCACTTGGTTAACTATTAATAGTAAAATGACTTTGGTTGGCGTCTTGCAACACTCCAATGCCCCTAGTTCGACTCGAGCTAGATTTCCTGGAAAATCTTTAATGATTCATCATTATTATTATCCTTTTGTTACTAATACTCTATTAATAAAGAAATGGATCTAAGTCACTCTTTATTAATGTTTCTGTTTCTCGTTGTTAATGATTGAACAAAATTACCAAAACATCTGAACGTATTCCAGATAGACTTTGGGCGTGGCCACGCAAACAGTTTGTCAACCCTACGAGGGCCCCAACAGTATTATACTTCAAAACAAAATTTGAAGGAACAAATTCTTTCTTGACTACAAGAATAACCCATGGACTTTGCAACACTTCTGAAAACAATCCTTATAACTTCCAGTTACGGTAAGCGGTAAATTGCTTCACAAAAATGCACTACATCCATGACTCTTATCTGGTATCTCAAGTCTGAGGATAACTATTTCATGAATTACTTGATGACAAGATCCATAAGTAATCTCATGCTTAGTTGGGATAAGTCCTATACTCTATTCATAGAATATCATGTGAAATTGGTATGACTACGCATCAATATACTTTCAAGTATATTCTCACCAACATTCACATTTGTCTTAATTTAATGATATTCCCATATCATTAACCGACAATGGACACATTTAGAATAATAAAATTATTCAAGGATATAAACATGCAAAAACAGGATATATGTATATTTCAACAAGACAATAAAACATAAACAATACTTTATTTCAAAAAATCAATAATTGTCTATTACATCCTTTATCCAAATACTAATCACAAATGGGCATGAAACTTTCAGCCTTTCGAAGACCTATTCCTTCAGCTAACTTATAAAGCTTAGTGCCAGGAAGAGCTTTCGTTAATTGATCTGCCAAGTTATCATCTGTGTGAACTTTGAGTACTTCGATCTGCCCAATCTCTACTTGCTCTTGCACATAGTGATATTTGATCGGATAATGTCTGGTGCCTTTCATGATTCCAGGTTCATTGGAAAATGTAATTGCAGCTGAATTGTCACAATACATTTTTATAGGTTGTTGAATCGAAGGCATAACTCCAAGCCTTGATACAAACTTCCTAATCCAGACGGCTTCCATTGCAGCATCTGATGCAGCTATGTACTCACTTTCTGCTGCAGACATCGCTAATGTACTCTGCTTCTTGCTCCTCCAATCCACAGCTCCTCCATTAATGACAAAGACGTATCCAGTCTGAGACTTCATATCATCCTTATCACCTTTCCATGAAGCATCGCAGTAACCTATAACATCAAGTTCTGCATGTGGATCACCCCCATAAACTAAGAACATATCTTTAGTAGCCCTTAGGTACTTAAGAATATTCTTAACAGCAGTCCAGTGAGCTTCACCTGTATTCTGCTGATATCGACTGGTTAAATTCTGAGCAAACGCTACATCTGGCCTCGTGCTTTTAACCGCATACATAATAGAACCCACAGCCGAAGCATAAGGAACTTTTGCCATGCGTTTCACCTCTTCAGGTGTTGAAGCACAAACTTTCTTGCTCAAGCCATGTTGTTCTTGCATCGGCAAATATCCCTTCTTGGAATTTTGCATATTGAATCTCTTCAATATTTTATCGATGTAAGCACTTTGGCTTAATCCAATTAATCGCTGAGATCTATCTCTATATATCTTAATTCCCAGAATGAAAGCAGCTTCCCCTAAATCTTTCATAGAAAAACACTTTCCAAGATATGCCTTGACTTCATGCAAACTTGGAATGTCTTTTCCCATGATCAATATGTCATCGACATATAATATAAGGAAAATTACTCCACTCCCACTAGCTTTGTGGTATACACATGGCTCATCAAGATTTTGAGTAAAACCAAACCTTTTAATTTCACTATCAAACCTCTTGTTCCATTGTCGTGATGCTTGCTTCAATCCATAAATGGATCTTTGAAGTTTGCATACACGATTTGGAAATTTTGGATTCACAAACCCCTCAGGCTGCGCCATATAGATGTCTTCATCTAGGCGACCATTTAAGAAGGCGGTTTTGACATCCATCTGCCAAATCTCATAGTCATAGTATGCAGCTATAGCTATGAGAATCCTAATAGCCCTAATGTCAGCTACAGGAGAAAAGGTCTCCTCGTAGTCAACACCATACGTTTGAGTAAGGCCTTTAGCTACCAAACGGGCTTTATAGGTGTGTACATTGCCATCCATGTCAGTTTTCTTCTTGAAGAGCCACTTACTCCCAACTACCTTGGTATTAGGAGGAAGGTCTACTTCAATCCAGACTTCATTGTCTCTCATGGATTGCATTTCCCCATTCATAGCAACTAACCATTTTTCCTTTTCAGGACTATTAATGGCAGCTTTATAACTAGGCGGTTCATCAAGATCCCCTTGTATATATTCCTCACATTCTACGTTAAGACATAGACGTTCAGGAGCTTTTACAGTCCTTACGGATCTGCGAATGGGAACCACTTCAACTTCTGGTGGAGGACCCAGACTTTCTGGTTCTTCAGGAAGTTGGCTAGTGTTTTCAGAAGGTAATGCATCATCTTGATCTTCTTCCAGATCATATATCCTCCCACTTAATTCTTGAGATATGAGATCCTTTTCTAAGAAATCTCCATACCTTGCAATGAATACTTTGTTCTCAGGAGGATAATAAAAGTAGTAACCCATTGTTTCCTTTGGGTATCCTACGAAGATACATTTTACAGATCTTTGTTGGAGCTTGTCGCCCGAGTCACGTTTAACGTACGCCTCGCAACCCCAGACCTTGAGATAAGACAAGTTAGGAGCTTTTCCAGTCCATAACTCATATGGTGTCTTATCAACCTTCTTTGTGGGAACCATATTAAGAATGCGAACAGCAGACTCCAAGGCATAATCCCAGAATGAGAAGGGAAGAGTTGTTAGATTAAACATAGATCGTATCATGTCTTGCAATGTACGATTTCTTCTCTCAGATACACCGTTTTGTTGTGGTGTATATGGAGAAGTAAGGTGCTGGACAATTCCTTCCTTAGCTAGATAATCCACAAACTCTTGACTCAGGTATTCACCACCTCTATCGGATCGAAGAGCTTTAATCTTCTTTCCAAGTTGCAACTCTACTTCAGCTTTAAACACTTTGAATGTTTCAAATACCTCATGTTTATGTTTAAGTAAATAAACATAACCATAACGGCTGAAATCATCCGTAAATGTTAAGAAGTAGCTAGCACCTCTCCTTGACACATGTCTAAGTGGTCCACACACATCTGTATGAATAAGGCCAAGTAGATCAGTAGCCCTTTCAATCCTATTATTAAAGGGTTTCTTTGTCATCTTCCCACTAATACAAGACTCGCATTTATCAAATGATTCATCATTGATCTTTTCTAAAAGCCCATCATGTTGCAGCTTTTTCATGCGATCCTTGCTTATGTGAGCAAGTCGACAATGCCAAAGATAAGACGAATCCAGACTTTTCTTGATTCTCTTATTGTTGATGCTATACATCGAATTATTTTTAACACAAGCATTACCATTATCATTCATATCAAGTTCAAAAATACCATTCACAGCAATAGCATTAAAATAAAATACACCATTTAAAGAAACAGAAATTCCATTGCTATTAATAGTATGTTCAAAACCAAGGTTCAACAAACATGAAAATGAAATAACACCTCTAACAATTGACGGTGCATAATGACAATTATTTAAAGATAGTACTAAGCCCGAAGGCAACACTAAATCCAATACGCCTATAGCTTCAACTTCTGCATGTGCTCCATTACCCACGTGCAAGAATTGTTGTCCATAGGCCAGCTTTCTCTCAACTCTAAACCCCTGCGTAGTATTGCAAATATGAATACCACATCCCGTATCATATACCCAGGAATTTAACTTATGAGTTAGAGTAAATAATTCGATTACAAAGAACGCACCTGAAGAGCTGGGTTTACCAGCTTCACTCTTTTGCTTCTTCTGTCGCAAGTCATTGATGTAGAGCGGACAGTTCCTCTTCCAGTGCCCTACTTCATGACAGTGGTGACAAGCCTGATCCTTCTTTCCTGGAGGACTCACCTTGTTCTTCTTGGGCTGGTGTTGATTCACCTTAGGATTTGGTTGATAAGCCATGACCTGCTTGCCTTTATCACCTTTACCCTTACCCTTGTTCACATGCGATTTTTTCTGGATCCTACCTCCTTGAATTGCCAACACTTGCGGAGTAGGATCCTTGCCCTTGTGTGGTAAGTGTTTCTCGTAGTCAACAAGCAATGCGAGTAACTCAGAAACTGTCTTCCCCGAGCAATGCATGTTGAAGTTCTGTACAAAACCAGCAAAATCCTTGTTAAGGGACCTGTTGATTAGGTTAACTTGAACATTCTCGGGATAACCAAATCCGACTCTATGAAGTTGATCAAAGAAATCTCTCATCTCATTCACATAGTCTTCAACTGGTTTACCATCACCATGTTTGCAGCTGTGTAGTTTGTCAAGAGACTCATACATTTCAATTTCAGGAGTCTTTTCATAAGACTTCTTGAGCTGCTCTCCATGCTGCTTTGACCTCTTCAGTAGCGGTCGCAGCAGGCTCATCAGGGCAAGGAGTATTCAAGTAATTGAGCTTACCAGTCGCCCTCAAAACAATTCTGAGCGATCTGTGCCAATCATTGAAATTTTTCCCAGTCAATTTGGCTCTTTCAAGATGACTCTTGAAAGCAGCGAACACGGAGTTATCGGGTTGAGCCATTCTACAGAAAATAGAAAAGTTCAAACATTAGTATTTTCGATAATACTTATTCTCAAGAAAATATAATACCCATGGATATATTCATATAACCAACTTAATTTCCTTGAAAATCTAGGATCCAACTTTACATAATTCCACTACATCAGTTGATCTGCTAGTAGTGGAAGTACAAAAGATGGTAATCTGTCGTACAATAATTGGCAAACAAGTTTTCCAATTCCAAGATGATTTATGGGATTTACTACATATTGATTCATCAATATGTCACGTAAGCATGTTTATCCCATCTCATGCCTTAAGCTCTAGGTCTCACGCATCAGCTTAATTAAGTTGTCTAACTTAGAAACTGCAAATTAATCCATGTATGGTCTCACGCACACTCGGGAATTTACCTTGTCATTAATTTTGGTCCAGGTCTCACGCATACCCAAAATTAACTTCAAGTGTTCCTTATAGTTAGATGGCATGTAACTTAAATTTTAGGGTATTTAGTTTTTGATGTGACAAAAACATGTACAAAGATGCATGCACTCATCTTTGTATCATTAGTTTTCAAAACAATTTTAATTTACCAATTAGTTAAGAGTAAACCAAAAAATTATTTACTTGAGGTATTGGGTTCACCAATTAAAGAAGTACCAACAATTATCGCCCACATATCCTACTCTTACATGTTATTCGGATATTTGCCACAAAAGTGGCGCGTGGAATTGAGGTAAATCACCCTTAAGATGATAGTGTACGTAAATAGTGATATAGGTAAGTCGCAGTTGACGCACAAGCGGGCCCGGAGAGCTGGTAGGAGCGAATCTCTTAAAAAACCCCTCTCCAGATAAACCCACCACACAGTTTGTCAACTTTGGTCCGCCTTTCACACACTATTGTTCAAAAACATCAATCAAGCAAAAGTTTATGATCTTAATCTTAAAAAATTAAGTAACAAAGTTTAGATCTTGCTAGTCTCGCCTGGGAGCTGATTACCGTGCGAATCGGACCACTATCGGCACATAAGACACCGCAAGATCGATACTTTATCACTTTATGTTTCACTGTTATTAGTCCAATTTAATTTTTCTTTGAAAATTACCTTTTTTATTGCTTACTTTAACATATCACATATAAAAAAAACAATAAACAAGTAATTTAAAAGAAAACAACAATCAACTAATAAGAAAAACAATTAATTGTTAGTGAAACATCTAGCCACATGCAACCTTTTAAACAAATCCTATTAATAATCTATATGTGAATTATTATGTATAGAATCAATAAAACTCTCATTGGTTTTCGAGCTCATTGTACCCAATGGACCACAGTCGCCAACAATTGGCCGCGTAAGTTTTAATAATAATATACCACGTTGCACATAACCGATTCATTAATTTAATATATTAGGTCTTCCCTAATTTTAGATTTATCTAAACATGTAGCAAACATCTAAACATTTAATTCAAGTAATTATCCGTGACTAATTATGCATGTATAGTCACGGATTCATGCATATCATATAGCAATTAGGTCACAAGATACATAACACAACAATTGTTTAAAGACCTAGGGTTTCTAATTAATCACAATTAATTTTGAAAAACACAAATCATAATTAGGGTTTATAGATCAAATCGACACCCCCCTAAATTAGGGTTAGGGTTTTGACTTTTAATTAAAAAAAAACAAATTTTTAATAATAAAACCCTAGTAAATAAAAGATGTATAATCTAAACAATTTAAAGATACGTTTTTTTTTATTGTTTAAGTAATCAATTACATGTTATACATGGCTCTTGATGCCACTGTTGTAATTAGAAGACCATGACAATCATAAAACTTCATAATCAAAGTACACAAGTATGCGGAAGCATGTAAACAAATAAGTATAACACATAATTATTAACTTAAACATAAATAGAAAACGTACCCGATGCACTTCAATAAATCTTGTATATTTATTAAACTAGATCAATGAATAACCCTTTACCGTTTTGTTATTCGATCTCTTGATAACAACAATAGTGTGTTGTTACCTCGTTCTTGTACACACAAACTATAACGAATAAGAGATTATGCAAGTAATAATAAAACACTTTGTTTTGGATGAACCAAAATCGACACACCCTATGTGTTAGGGTATAACGATCGGCCAAAGAGGAACAAGAAAAGAAAACAAGTTTAGGGTTACGTGTGTGTGCACAAAAGGTGAAAAACAAATAACCCTAAGCCTTGTATATATACTAGGTAAACTTGGAGGACAAGTTTGAGTGGGATTGGGTCTCCCCATACCCTTTGTCGACCGGATCTACAAGCCCAAGAGGGTTTCCAAATCCTTCTTGGCACTTAGTTTCACTCTAGTCCTTTTCTTTCATATTTAACGATAGTTAGTCCATACGGTTAAGTACTAACGACCGTTAAGTCCGTTAAGTGTTTAAATAATTATATATACATAACATTTCACATATATAATTATTATACTCTTATTCTCGTTTGCATTGTGTGCAATCCCGAGGTCTCGGGTTCGAAACTAGACATTTACTTGTTAATATATTAACCATATTCCAACAACTTCACCAAAAGTAAAGCCTTTTGATGCATGAAATCTTACCGAGTGTTTTCTGTAGAAACTCTAGATAATAGGACCAGGCGTTCGGAAAAATATTTTTGAAACATTTAATAACAACGTCTAGCTAGCTTTTTTTAATGTATACAACCACCATTGCAACGCATTTAAATTATGCAAAAGTTGTTTATCTTAAAATACTCAACATAAGGATATTTTTATGCTCTTAAATACCAGCACTCCAGTTTCTAGCTCATCTTAAATACACAATACCAACTCCTCATCATTAAAAAAATTTGTACAGCTGGATAATAAGTGCATGTCGTTTATATGAAAAAAGTAAAATGATCATAACAACCATTGCAGCAAATTTAGATAGTTGAATAGTACTCAACATGTTACAAATTAAAAATCGTTGATTACTAGGATTTAAACCACTATATATACTTGGATGACATATACACTAGTTTAACTACTTTTAGTAATATTTATTTATGAATGTTCCTATTGAGAAGAAAGTTGAAGAACAAGGTGACTTCCATATCTATCATCTTATAACTTAAGGCAAATATTTCAAAAGTTAAGCATCTTTCCCGCAGAGTTGGTCACTGTAGGAGTATGAGAGAGGGCTCTGACTAACTACACTAACTATATCTGTACTAACCCAGCCGTTCTTAAAGTAAATAAATAAATAATCATGGTTCAAAGTTCAAGTTCTAACTTAAACATATATTTAGAGTGACTGCGGACGTGTGACTTACTATTGAAGTTTAAGAGGTCGATCAATGGAAACTGGTGACAATAAACAAATCTTCACAACTTGTACATGACTAATATTTGACGTTTTCGTATACATTCATGTTAAAACTATTAGCACTAACACAATTCGCAGTTACAACTCCGGCTTCAACTTTCTTTACATCTCAACCCTTTAGTCTGCTCACCTAATTTTACCAGAGACAGTATACTTGATGAAATTACTACAATGTGTTATAAGTAGATACCTTGTATTTGTTTTTTTTTCCATCCATTATTTCTTTTACTCTATGCCGCAAATTAAAACCCTGTAAATTTTCACTCGTTGAGTCATTTAAAAAGTTAATGTATGGTTGCAAATTTTAAGGCATCTAACCTCATAAATGATGAAACTACATCAATTGCATAAAGCTTCAAAGTGATGAAACATGTTCTTTTACACGAAATATAATTTCTATAGTTGGTACGTGGAGTAATTTGGGAGGGGGAGCTGGTATAAATTACTATGACGCAAGCTAATAAATATGACATTCAATTATACCAACAACCGAATTATAACCTATATCATCTTCTATATATATCTAGTACTCTTCTATACCTATCTTCCATAAACAAACCCAATAACACACATACCAATACTCTCACATTTACAATATCTTCCTCCCAAAAATTTTGCACACACATCACAATCACCAGGCCATCTAGCTACCACTATAGAACCACCACCACTAATATATAAAACATAAGCCCATGGGAAACTCAAACCTCACATACTCAAACTCATTTATATTTCTACTTTTATTTTACGACACACAAGCAATAAACCTATCAATCATTATTGAAATAGGTGGTCTTGGAATTATAAGGTTACACTGATGCTTTCTTGAACATGTTTCCCATAACATCCATACTAGATGTACTCGATTTACATAAGGTTATTATCTTAAGTTATTTTTTTAAATACAACTTATACTTTCAAAATAATTGACTACGAGACATTTATTTTTTCCTTTATTTGACAGACGCGCGAGGTTTTTGTTTTGGCATCTATAGTGGTAGCTAGATGGCCTGGTGACTATGATGTGTGTGTGAAATTTTTGGGAGGAAGATAATGTAATTGTGAGAGTATTCGTATGTGTGTTATAGGGTTTGTTTATGAAAGATAGGTATAGAAGGGTACTAGATATATATATATATATATATATATATATATATATATATATATATATATATATATATATATATATATATATATATACTATATATATATATATATATATATATATAGAAGATGATATATGTTATAATTTGGTTGTTGGTATAATTGAATGTCATATTTATTAGCTTGCACTATAGTAATTTATGCTATAAATCACTATGGTGCAAGCTAATAAATATGATATTCAATTATACCAACAACCGAATTATAACCTATATCATCTTCTATATATATCTAGTACCCTTCTATACCTATCTTCCATAAACAAACCCTATAACACACTTACGAATACTCTCACATTTACCTTATCTTCCTCCCAAAAATTTCGCACACACATCACAGTCACCAGGCCATCTAGCTACCACTATAGAACCACCACCACTAATATATAAAACATAAGCCCATGGGAAACTCAAACCTCACATACTCAAACTCGTTTATATTTCTACTTTTATTTTACGACACACAAGCAACAAACCTATCAATCATTATTGAAATAGGTGGTCTTGGAAGTATAAGAAGCTTAAGGTAAATATGATTCCTTACTATTTTCTCTCATATTCTTGCTTTGTTTTTCACAATCTAAACTAGGTATGTTTAAAATATTTGGTTTAGTATGAACTCACATTTGAAATGTGTGTATTTGGTGTTCATGAGTGTTTTAAACGAAAGTTTGTTGCCAGTGATTCGTTGTAGGTTGCAACATTAAGCATTTCTAAAATCTTTTATTTTATAATTTAACGGAAACTAAAGCTAACCTTAAATTACTCAAAGCTTGGTTTATCAATAATTTACATATAGTTGTTTTACACTCAAACTATTAAAATACTATATTTCAGAATTTTACATAAAATAACTTAATGTAAATCATGTTGCTTATACATGTCAAATCGTGTAATTTATTTGGCTTCTATTGGATACAAAAATGTTTCACAAAATGTCTTATTATTTTAAAAGGCAGCTTAAGCTAGGGTGCTCGTGCTGCAACAAAACGTTTGCATCCGCCCGTGACATAAACAAACACATCTATGTGTGTCCGGTAAAGTTCGCTTTTTTATTTATTTATATTTTATTGCCGTGTTTATTTGTAGTGTTTATTGTAGTATTTGTTTTATTTTTGTCTAAAATAATTCTGTCTAATATGTTTTTGAACAAAAGATATGTAAGATTTTATTTATTTTTGTATATTTATTTATTTATATTTGATTGTTATAGGACGTTTGAATCATGTGATATAATCTTGTTGCCCTCAACGCCTAGTCCGTTGGTTAACATGACGAGTGTATATCCAAAAGAAGGCAACTCGACACATTGTGAGCTTTGTGGGATTCTTGCACATCCAGTCAAGAGCTCATCAAGCGTCTTGTAGGGCCGAAACATAAAAGAACGTAAGAAATTCACAAATGTTAAAGAGACATAGCCCGGAAGGCAACTAATTTTGTTCAAGGCTCTATTTTTAAAATATTGCTATGTTTCCTATTGTATACTCCATCTGTCTCAAAATTATTGTCCTCCTACAAAAAACACACAGTTTAAGAAAACATAATTATTACTGCATTCTCTCTCTTACTTTTTTGCAAAATGTCACTTTTACCCTTATGGAATTAATTAAATCTTTGAATGATGTTTGTAATTTTTAGTAAAATTAAGTGCAATATGGTAAACTTGCTACATTATTCACAACTATATTTGGAAGGGGACAATAATTTTGGGACAAACCAAAATGAAAATAGGGACTATTAATTTGGGACGGAGGAAGTATTAGTTAATTCAAAAATAAGGATGACCATGCCAATGATACAAGTTAAGCACTTCAACACCATTTCCGGAATTGCTACTGCATTGATTGGAATTTTAAATTGTCTAGTTAAAAACAATCATCATGTATTGTCACATTTTACATAATTGTATTTTATGTTTTATATAATCATATGTATGGTTGTATGGTAGTGTTTTCTCTAAAACAAGTTACCTGCTAGCTATTTTATGTTTTTGAAAAATGAAATTGATGACAAGCCGGATAATACTTCAAATACTTTTAAAAATCTACCAACCGGATAATACTTCTAGTAAAGTAAAAACAAGCACCATTGGTAGTGAATTTGCATTGTTCGACTTGATGTATTAGAAAGGTAGCTAGGAGTGCGGGCACGCATGCATTTGTTGCCAGAAAGGTGTAGTTGGATATTAATGTGAGTTGATGATAGATTGAATAGGACTAGGAAGTAAATGTGGGGTTGGTGAACCAAATACGAGAATGACTTTAAAGAGATTTTCTCCTTCCAAATCTATCCTTGGGATGTAACATCAAATTAATGGCCTTTCATGTTCTAAATCAAACACATTTTTAAAAAAAAATCCCCATGTTTAAAAAGTTGTACATTGTTCTAAAGCTTGCATTATGCGTAAAGTCATTAAGGACATTTTATATGACACTTTGTATGACACAATTAAGTACATTTATAAATATAAAATATAACGGTTATATGCTTTTAGTGTTTTATTTTTATTACTATATAATAAGATTGATGTGAGTTAGTACCAAAAAAGTTGTTGGTGCAATGTTATTATATAATAAAAACGCTATTTGCCAGTTGGACAAAGTTATTAGACCATGCGTAGTGGGGCTCGGTTCACACATTTTAAAGCCCGAAAACGTCCGAAAACGCCCCTCCCCCACTACGCACGGGCGTGGTTCGAGCAAAAAAGGTGGTAGGCGTTTTGCACATAACGCCTTGGCCAGCACATTGTCCAAAAAATATGACCGTTGCATTCATGGTTAACGGATAGTTTGCATAGAAAAAAAAAAAAAATCAACCATCCTTCCTATATATTTGTTAGATTTATACATAAATACACACTCTCTTTTATAAACAATCTCAAAAACACTCTCTTTTCTATCCAATTTTATACAAATATTTCCCTCGATACACAATGAGTTCTCCCTCGACTTCCTTTCTTCTTGAATCTAGTTCGGATGACGATTTCTCCGACCGAGAAACGGAAGCGGTGTCTATTGCTGCTGGAGCTGTAGCTATGTTTGTCGCCCAAAACCCACCAGATCCGATCAGAAAAAGAAAAAAAAATTATCGAGACCATGGCGCGGCTAACGCTAGGTTGATGGCCGATTATTTTGACGAGGGTTGCACGTATAACGAACAAGTATTTAGACGACGTTTTAGAATGAGCAAAAGGTTATTTTTGCGTATCGCGAAAGATTTGGAGGATCGTTTCAATTACTTTAAGCAAAGACCCGACGTAGTGGGTAACCCGGGTTCACGTCGATACAAAAGTGCACAGCCGCATTGCGGGTGCTCGCTTACGGGGTTACCACCGACATCAACGACGATTATTTGAAGATGGCCGAGAAAACATGTCGGGACACTCTAGAGGCGTTTACAATAGGTAAAAAATTATCTTATATATTTTTTTAATCTATTTATTTTTTTTCCTTATTTATTGTTTATATATTTGTATATATATTTATTGTTTTTCTATACGTGTTTATTGCTTATATATTTGTATATATAGTTATTGTTTTTGTATACGTGTTTATTTGTTTATATATACAGGAATAAAAGAGTTGTACGAGAAGCGGTATTTAAGAAAACCAACAAAAAATGATTTGATGCGAATATATGATGTGCACCAAGAGGCGCATGGCATACCCGGTATGATGGGTAGTATAGATTGCATGCATTGGGCATGGTCTAACTGTCCGACCGCTTGGCGAGGTCAATACCACGGGGGTAGCCACAAAGGTCCAACTTTAGTTCTTCAAGCCGTTTGCTCGTACGATCTATGGATACGGAATGCTTACTTTGGTATCCCCGGCTCCCTTAACGATATCAACGTTTTAGAGCAATCACCCGTCCTGGAAGATTTCATCTCAGGTTTGGTCCCGGTTCTCGGTTTTTATGCTAATAGTAACTTCCATCCACATGGCTACTATTTAGGTGACGGTATATACCCGGAGTACTCGTTCATCATGAAAACGTTCAAAGATCCGATCGATCCTAAAAAAGAAAATTGGAAAAAAGTACAAGAATCGGCAAGAAAGGATATTGAAAGATGTTTCGGTGTGCTCAAGAAACGTTTCGCGTTTGTGGCGAATCCTTGTCGTTTATGGACGAAGGATAAGATTAAGGATGTTATGCGTGCGTGCCTCATTCTACACAACATGATTTTAGAGGACGAAGGACGAGCTATTTGTCAAGATTATCATCCGGACGAAGTTGACGAACCACAGCCGCCACAAACACACGAACAAGCCTTACAAAACTCGGACTACATTCGAAGCCATGCGAGTCACCACGCATTATTGGCAGATTTGATCGAGGAAGCGTGGAGTAACCGTCGAATGCAGGACGAAACCGAGGAGGACGAGAATGAAAGTGAAGCCGAAGCAGAGAACGACGAGGCTGAGGATTACGATGATGTTAACGATACAGATTAGTAGTTTTTATTTTTAATTGTATGACATTTTTTATTTATTTATGTATGACGTTTTTTTTAATTTATGTATGACGGTTTTTTATTTATTTATGTATGACGTTTTTTTTTTTTTTTTTTTTATTTTTTTTTTTTTTTTTTTTTATTTTTTATAATTATGTAATAGTTTTAGGATTTATTTTAATAAAATTGTCTTTTTATTAATATTATTTAGTTTTAGTTAAAAAAAAAAAAAAAAAAAAAAAAAAAAAAAAAAAAAAAAGTGCCACATGGCGCAAAACGCCCCACCCTATCTTACACACCACTACACCACTTTTTCAACAAAGCCCCAGCATGGCCCACACTGCCACATGGCGCAAAACGCCCCACCCTCCCTTCCTTACCACTACACATGGTCTTAGAAGGCCTTTTTGAGCTTTCTATTACTTTCCATCGAAGATATAATCGACTTTACCGACCTACGTACCCTCGTTATTGTTTAGGACTCATTTCCTTGCCACCCACAAAGTATGTCATTTCACGACATACAAAATGCCATTTAGTGGCATATATTTTTATTGGCATATTCATAACGTGCCGCTATATTGCGTTTTCATTTTTTCGTACATTGTGTAAGATTTTATAATTTTTTTAAAACCCGAATTTTTATTTGAAATATACATGTATAGAAAAAAAAAAAAAAAAACACGCTTTTAGTTTCTTAAATAAGAACTATACAATACGAAACAATCATTTTTCAAGCGTGACCACCACTACATTTTAAATGCTCACGCGTGAGCAATGCAAAAAAGATGACAGTCGCAACTCTTCTCATTTGTGCCAAATGGGTGTTTTTATTACTCCGTAATATTTGTTTGTTTTGTTAGTGAGTGTGAGATATATATGTTTTTATAAAATGAATATTTTAATAAAAAAATGAGATAATAGTGTGACCATTAGGGTTCAAAGGTGAAATAGAGTGAGAGAAAATGATTGAAGAGAGAAGACTCAAGTGACGTTGTTGATATAAAAGCTGAGCCGATGCGACTATTACATCTAGTATAATATCAAATACATAGTTTTTGACATCCAAAAAAGACAATTATGCAACTTACTTGTATTGTACCCCCATAACATCCTGTTAAAACCTCTCGTGTGTATTACCAATCACCAACCAGTTTTTTCAAATTCGAACCAGAATCAAACTCTCTAGTTCATATCCAACAAACTGCTCCTCAATGGTCAAATATCAATGAGCATAGGCCTTTACACCGACAAAGTTTTGGTCAAAAAGTGTAGATTGGCAGGGACACCTCAACCCTGTGTACCATAATGGTACCCATCAACCCTACTCAGCAAAGGCTACCACATGCAAACATAAATACGTACTTTCTGCCCCCCTCAACAACACTTGCAACACACATGAGCGACTAAAGGGTCTCGTTTTCAACCGAGCATGGTGACAACCTGTCGAGCTAACAATGATCTCTGTCGTGTGATGCTTGCACGACAAGGCCGCCGACCGAAACCGTGGTATTCTTGTTTTGTTTGTTTGGCACTTTTTACTAATAAGTTTATTGTTACCTATCATATATCATAGATCTAGGCATCTAGCTTTTCATGTCATCTTTGTTCAGTTTGTGAGAAAAATGTTGTTTTTGTTCTAGGCTTTGTTTGAAGATAAGGGTTTTTGTAATGGATGTATGCGATTTGTTCTTGAGTTTTAGAGGTGAAGTGAGACGAATGTTGGCTCCGCATCTTTTGGGTTATGTTGTAATTAAAGATGCAATGGATACAACAATGGAGCTTCTTAACTATTTCGATGTATGCTATTAGTCTATCATATTCTTCAGTTGGAAAACATATGGTAGTTCTGGAATCGCTTCAACATCCAAATCTTCGAGTTGACGATCTACACTCTAGGTAGGAAGCAACACATGAGATCGTGTTATGTTATTCAATCCCGTACTTACTAGGCCAATATCAACTTCTTACCATGTAGTAGTTCTTGCTAAAATGTCTGCCTTCATCTCGCAACTTGGTTTTGCATGCTGGAGATTTTTCTCGATAAAAGTATGGTGGTGGTGGTATAGAAGACATTCCAAATTTCTTTTACTAGTATATTGATTTGACTGTAAGTAAAAGTTTGAAGTTATAACTTGTAAATTGTGCCATTTTAATTTGTATAAGTTGCGAATATTTGTGTATGCTAGTAGTAGAGGTATGTTTTATGTTATATTTTGAACATATGTGCAAATCACAACATTGAGTTTCTCCTTTCTTTGTTTCAATTGTTAATACATGAGTATAATTGTATAAACCAACAAAATTTTACTTTAAAAAGATTAGAACGAACAAGAATGATAGATGCATTCGGTTAACAGTTTACCAAGCTCGATCATGAAACCCTAAAAGAAACGAAACACCCTAAACTCTTAAAACTTTGTAACGAGCCACAGATCTGAGCGAATATAATGATTAAACACGAATGCTAATCACTAACTAGTTACAGATCGAGGCAAGAAACCAAATAATTAGGCAGATTAGTGGCAGAATCGATCGGCAGAATTGGTTCTAGGGTTTTCTCCTTTGTCGCCAAAATGTTGATTGATTTACTTGTGGTCCGAAATCTTGTCGCCTCCGGTAAATTAGGAAACGATTCTGTTCTTGCTAAAATGTCTGCCAATATTTAATCTAGCAACTTCTTAAAAGGATCATCTTTTTGGTCTTGCATGGTAGATATTATTCTATCTATTAAATAGGGGGTTTGCTATGGCACAAAAAGATATCTTCCAAAGTGATTAGAAGGGTGATTAGGCGATGGATGTGTGGCTCATATTGTTTTTTACACTTGCTGCTACTGTACAAACCACTGTATTTCACTATTCATGTACTGTACAACTGATTAACAAAGTAATTAGTACATTAACAAAGTAGTAAACAATCAACCACAAACCACACACTATTAAAAATCAAGAAACTTCATGTTTTATTGTAGCATTATTAACCACAACTCCAAATCCAATCCGAACCAAACCAATCCAACTCCAAATCGAATCAAAATCCAAACACGACCAAAAACAATAAAACCAAATCCTAACCATACTCCTCAACCTTGCCTGGCCGTGACTCACCACGAGTCACGGCTCAGCCCCACTTCGTACCAACTGCCGAGACACAAAAACTACAACATAAACAAGAGATTAGAATTAAAAGAGAGCAAAACACCAGGTAACTCACCCGAGTCAACGCGAGTTGACTCGGCGAGAAACCGAGTCAAGACCGAGTCGGGGTTAAAAACACTAGATCCACACATTATTCATTGTTTTACAAAGGTTTTATAAAAAAATTTATAATAAAATCGGTTTAATAATTTTTTTTTGAAATTAGGGTTTGGAAAATAATAACAAAGAGGGGTGGGGGTAAGCGCGTAAGGGCTTTTTACCAAAGAGAAAGGGTGGTGGAGCGTCGGTGTGGTGGCGGCAAGGGTGGCAGTAGGCGGTGGTGGCGCGTGACGGTCATACGAGACGCGTCACAAGCTCACGAGCTCCAGAAATGGTCTAGATACACCGATCTATTGATTCGAAAAAGAAAAGTTATCGCCGGAAAATATTCCGGCGACGGTGATTGGCCGGACGGCGGATGTCGCCGGCGGTGGGGTGAAGAGAGGGAGAGAGAGATAGCTATGCATGTGTGTGTGAGAAAATGAAATAAAATATTATTTTAGGGGTATATATAATTTTGAGGGAGGGACTAAATGTGTAAATATGGTAGTGAGGGGAGTGAAACGAAAATAGGGGGCGGAGGGACTAAAACTGCCAACATGGCTAATCTTTTGATAAAAACACTGTGGGACTCATTTGACATACCAAACGGACTCAGAAATTAACGAAACTTGCGCCATTGTTCATGAAATAATTTTTTTGATAAAAACGAGTATAAATATGCATAACTTTCCAGAATTCAATTTATTTGGCAAAATTCGATTATACTCCTTTTCGTCACAAAGATACGCCATCCTCTCTCGAGAAAAAATGGCATGTAAAACCTTCTCAATTCGTCTATCACCGATTTGATGTGCAATCTTCAAGCATCTAGGAAACTTTGGAGCCATAGCATTAACCCTAACTGCGACAAATGTTTTTCCCCAAACAGAAAACCCTAATTGTGAATAGGGTGGTTATTTCAAAACCTAATACGGCCCATATTTGTTACGGAACAATTAAGCCCACAGATACAGACGGCCCAATAACTATTTTTACAATTTTACAAATACAAATAACAACAATATACCAAAAAACCTTTAAAAACTATATACACAAGACATTAAAAACCAGTGTTGCAAAAAAAGGTCTACAAGGCCGATTAATCGCCGATTAGGTGCTACAAGGCCACCGACCTTGCCGATTTATGTAACTGGGTAAAACAAATAGGTCAACCGCGATCAACGGCGGTCAATGGTGATCAAACTTTCCGGAAACCTATAAATCTTGCCGGAAGTACCCAAAACTCACTGTAAACTTATTTTGATCACTTATAGTAACTGTTTAAGTCTATTACAAGTTGTTTTTTAGAAAATACCTTGCCGGAAATACCTAAAACTCACCGAAAATACACAAAACTTGCCAGAAATAGCTAAAATTTGTCAGTAATGCCAATCCAATTAATCACCGATTGATCCTGCCTAGAACGATTACAAGCTACAAGGTGGTCGACCGCCCGACTACCGATTCGCGATTTTTGCAACCTTGTTAAAAACTATATACACCCAATTTTATTATTGGCTTACATACATTACCAGATAAGACGTTAAAAAAAAATCTCTTACAAAAATAAACAGTTTATAATATCCATACTTCACAAATTTACACACCCATATGTATCTTAAAAACCATGTACACAAAACATAAAACACAAATCATAAACACAAAATATCCAACAAAACACCCCGCCGCAACGCGCGGGCTTCCCAGCTCGTTTTTGTAAACAAAAAGAAAATGGTTGGTGGTGGTGGTAGCCGGATATTTGAGAGTATACATTCCAAATTTGTTTTACTAGTATACAGATTTGACCGTACGTAAAAGTTTTGAAGTTGTAACTTGTAGAGTGTGTCTTTTTGTATAAGTTGCGAAAATTTGTATATGTTGGTAGTAGATATGTATTAATTTTATGTTTATATGTTGAACATGTGGAATCATTATTGAGTTTCTCATTTTCTGAGTTTCATATCGTTTTATTTTTTGTTAAAGGGTATTCCACCCGGAAAATATATGTTGGGATTCAAAGACCAGTTAATGTTGTTGATGATTACTGCTGCGAAAATGATTAAGACTGCTCAGGTACTCAAAAGAAAATCTTCTAAGTATGTTTCAACTGCTGGTATAAATGTTAAGACTGCTGGTGTATTTTACTACTGCTGGTAATGCTGAAGAACTTCAAGGAAATACACCAAGTAGTTAATGCTGCTAGAAGAAGAGTTAGTGCTGCTAGTACTAACTTAGGCTATGTGTAATGGGTCGTGAGAAGCCAATTTATTGCCCCTTTAGCGCCCTTTTAGCGCCCCTCCCCATTACATACGGGCGTGAAAGCCCAAGAAAATGAGGGGGTGTGAGGCTAATCACGCCTTGCCCATTTGTGATTTCAAAAAATTTTTACATCATAGTGGGGTGTGAATCATTACACATAGGCGTGAAAAGGCAAAAAAATAAGGTGGGGCGTTAAACGATTACACATAGCCTTACTACTGCTGAAGAGTTAAAGCTGACAAAGTTATTCTTACTACTGCTAGAGTGTTTAGTTAATACTGCTTAAGAGATAAACTTGTATAGTCGGTTTATTTGTAAGATAAGTATAGTAATATTGTGTAACACGTTTAGATAAATATAGAAAAGATTTACCTTGTAGAGAAAGTTATAGTAAGCCGACTAGGACTCCTTAGTCTATAAAAGGAGGTCCTAGGGCATTGAGTTAGATACATGTTTTATATAGCCTCAAGGTTGTAAACCCTAATACTAGGATGATATTCGTATTATTCATTAATAATATTGAAGCTGTTTTGTTTGTTAATCTTGTGTTCATAACTGTTTACTGTTATATTACAAGTTCTTCTTAAGATTAAAGTCTAGATTCCGCATAAACTTTAATATACTCAAAGACATTTTCTACATAGTTGTTTTAAATTTATCTAAGATAACTTAACCTTTACAAGTTAAGGGATTCGATCAAGTGAAAAACTGGGATCAACAATATATTACACAAAAAAAATGTTTTAAGTACAATAGAATGTGGCTGAAAAATTTCGGCTCATAAATTTTTTTGGTATTTTTAGCGCTCATAAATTTTACATTCAAAATTTCAACAACCTAATGACAACTCATTTATTTTACACGGTTTTCTTAACATCTAAAAAGCAAAAAGGAAGAAGTCTTTTTAAATAAAGATGAATATCGAAACAAACTAGAAATGGCAACCAATTCAAGTTAAAGTTGTCCATACGCAGAGTAGCAGACTGTACTACCAAATTTATGTTCATTCAATAGCAAATAGGTGTACACTTCACGCTAATGATGAAGTTATTATGAAATACAGTAAAGGTTTAAGAGTTATTTCTGGAAGAAAAGGTGGTGGCAGGTAAAAAAATTATAGTAGATGTGGGAGAAAAGATTAATGGAGTAATATGGTTGTTGAGTTGATATTTAATGTACAAAATATTTCAATACGTAGTGTGTTTGCATGTTAATGTTTACTTTCAAGCATCTAATTCACTTTTGTTAAATATTTACAACAGGGTTTATCATTTCACTACAAGAAAACATAGCTCGGGCGACGGACACCGTGCCGACGACCGAGTGTCGTCGGCAGCATTCGCTAAACGACAAAAAAATGACTTGACCAAGCCAAGGTTGCGTTGAATTTTTATGTCAGTATTATGCCGACGACGTTTCGTCGGTAAAATGATTCTAGTGCTTGACTTGGTGAAAACCTGGGCGGGAATTTGACCCGCCAAAACTATGTCGACGTCATGTCGTCGGCATAGTATAAACCAAAAAATAATTGTGATTAGCGTGGGATTAGCGAATGATTAAGAATTGTTTTGCCGTTAGTTTAATGACGCCGACGACATGACGTCGGCACATATTTAAGTCAAATTTTTTGACTTTTCCCTCTTGTGAATAATAGCGAATAATTGGGTGGGGTTTTTCCCGCCTTTATTATGCCGACGACAGGTCGTCGGTGATATTTCCCGCCAAAATTTCCCTCCACCCCGCCAATTTTTTACTTATATATATATATCATATAATAAAATTATCACAAAACACGTAAATTCTCACAAAAAAACACACATAACAATGGATGGTTTAACGCTGGAACAGGAATGGTCGAAGGCTTTATCACACGAGCTCCTGTATAATGAAATTATACTTCATTGGGGCTGGGAAATTTTTGATGAATATGGTTCTTATGAGAACTGTGCACCGTGGCAGAGGGACAAGATTCTGGAATGGTTGAGGAGAAAGCCGTACTATAGAGAGTATTTGGAAGAGCTAGATGCTGCTGAAGCTCAACGTTCTGCTGAAGCTCAAGCTGCTGCTGTTGGAGGTGACGATGAAGCTGAAAGCACGTTGGACCTCAACACCGAATTTGGTAATCTGGAAAATAGAGTAACAAATATCGAAGCTACGTTTGCACGTATCAAGGAACTGAGAGCAAGGAAGGGAAAAGATGGTGCGAGTTCCAGCAAAGCGGGAAGTAGCCGCAAAAAAAAATAAAAATGTTGTTTCGTTTGATCTGTTTCGTTTGGTTGTCGAGTTGTTTAGTTTGAGTTGTTTCGTTTGGTTGTCGAGTTGTTTAGTTTGAGTTGTTTTGTTTGGTTGTCGAGTTTTTCGCTTGAGAACTCTTGCGTGTTTTAAATAAAATGTGTGCATTCGTGTTTGTTAATTGTGATGTTGTTTCTTCAAATAAGGTCATAAACCAAAACACCCTTTTGGTGCAGGAAATAAGCAATCCCAAACACCCCTATTTGGACAGCATAAACCAAACGGCTCTTGTGGGCTGTTGTTAAGAAAACAACATAAACCAAACGGCCATGTTTGGACATCATAAACCAAACGACCCCTTATGGTTGAATCTTGATGGATACTTAAGTTTTCACAACGCCTCCAACATTAAAGCGTACAAATTAAAAATATAAAGCACGTTCGACATCAGTTTTCACAACAACAACAACATTTTATTAAACAACAACAATAACACAACAAACAACAACAACGACAATAACAGCAACAACAACAACAATAACAGCAACAACAACAACCTACATACGAAGATTTCCCATATCACCTACCATGTCATTATAAAGGTCGTGAAGTAAGGCAGCTGAATCAGTTGTGTGTTTGTTTGGATGCATATACACTTCTAGCATTTTATTGAGTACCATTATCTGGTGATTCAGTTTGATGCAGTTTGAGCACTCTGTATTTCCAGGACTTGATGTTGAAGGTCCTGCAGTGTATCGAGTTGGAGTTGTGGATGGTCTAGCGGAATGAGTTGGAGGCGTTGAAGCTCCAACAGAAGCGGTCATTTTGGCTAGTCGTTCATCCTTCCATAAAAAAAAAATCGCATCCATACTCCTTTGTCCCACCCTGTTAAAGAGTAAAAACTATAATTTTTAACGACTAACCAAATTATTTAAATAACACACAAAAAAGTATGTAATTGTTCACCTTGGATAAAGGACACGCATAGTATTGTTTACCACGGGAGTGAGGTCGAGGCGATTGTCGCAGAATTACGTCTCCTCGTCCACAAGGACAAGCAAAAGCTTCAAATTCCGTCATCTTCACCATGATAACAGTGTGTGTTTGTGGTTGTGAGGATTTGAGAGTGTATAATGTGTTTTTGTGGTTAAGAGCAGATCTGCTAACTGTTATATATGGTAAAAAAAAAAATAGATCTTTTGGAGGGAAGTTTTGGCGCCATAACATCTAGTGTATAACCATAACATCTCGGCTCGTTCGTTAAACATCTAGTGCGCTAGGTGAACAAAACAACTCGTAATCTTTAATTAAGTGCATATAATAACCGATTGCATCATAAAAATGCAGTTATGATAATTGATAAGAGTTGGACCCGTATAGAGCATCGTGGTTCAAAAGAATTTCTTGATGGTCTTGCCGCCTTCCTCGATCATTGCAAACCGTTATTGAATAGTTCCGGAAACATAAAATGTCCGTGTCGTCGTTGTCGTAATGTTCCATGGGTATCTCTCGAAGGTCTTAAATACCACATAGGCCACAATGGGTGGGACCCAACTTATACACAATGGAAGGATCACGGTGAACCGGATCCTCCGAATAATGATCAATATGATATTCTTGATAACACAACACAACGTGAGATGAGTGACATAGGTTCGTGCCTTAATGATATTCTTGATATTCCTCCGAATAATGATCAAAATGATATTCTTGATATTCCTTCGAATAATGAGCCGACTCATGGAAATATTGGCGAGACAAGTAACGAGCCTACTCTAGCAGCGACACCTCCTCTGCGTAACGAGTATGAAGAGTTACTTGCAAGTTCCAACCAGCCTCTGTACCCGGGTTGTGACTTTATGACAACATTGGATTTTATGGCAAAGTTTACACATCTCAAGGTCAGCGGTAAATGGAGTGATACTTCATTTAACAAAACGCTAAAATTTCTCCAGGAGGTATTTTCGCCCAGGTTAGGTTACAATCTCCCACCGTCATACTATCATATAAAGAAGACATTTAAAAAGGTCGGGTTAGGGTACGAGTCGATACATGCTTGTGAAAATGATTGCTTTCTATATCGGGGGGATGATGGCGAAGATTTGGAGTATTGTCCGGTTTGCAAAACGAGTAGATGGAAAGACAATAAAACAACGGGGAAGAAAGTTCCTAACAAGGTGTTGCGTTACTTTCCTATCATTCCTAGACTACAACGTTTGTACAAGTCTATTCACACTGCAAAACATATGACTTAGCATGCTACTGGAAAGTCTACGGACGGTAAGATGCAACACCCGGTTGATGGTAAAGCATGGCAGAAGTTTGACAATAAATATTCAGATTTTGCTATAGAACCAAGAAACGTTCGATTAGGGTTGGCTGCTGATGGTTTCAATCCGTTCAGAAACCTTAGTCAGACTTACAGCATGTGGCCGGTTATATTAACAACATACAACTTGCCTCCGTGGTTATGCATGAAAGAGACTTCTTTGATGCTGACGTTGTTGATTCCTGGCCCTAAATCACCGGCGAAGGACATCGATGTTTACTTGAAGCCCTTGATTGATGACCTTGTGAAATTATGGAAAAAACCAGGTATCTTGACTATGGACGCTGCTACAGGCACTCAATTCCACATGAGAGCGATGCTTTTATGGACCATCAATGATTTTCCTGCTCGAAGTAGTTTGTCTGGTTGGCAAGGGCAAGGTTACTACGCTTGCTCTACATGCAAAGTAGACACTCCGGCTACGCGTGTGATAAGCAAAACAGCTTATGTTGGTCATAGAAGATTCTTAAAAAAAAAAAAAAACCATAAATGGAGGAGGGACTGTACGACATTCAATGGTGAACCCGATTATAGAGATCCTCCTAGAAAAGATACTAGGGCTGATATCTTGACTCAACTTGCGACATTGCCCACATGTGTGCCGGGGAAACATCCGGATTATGGGGGTGGGAAGATAAAACGTAATCATACAGTCGAGCTGAACTGGACTAAACGGTCTATCTTCTACGATCTTGAATATTGGTCTTTTCTTTCTCTACCACACAATTTAGATGTCATGCATATCGAAAAAAATGTGCTGGAGAGTATCTTGAACACCTTGTTAATGAATGACAAATCTAAAAACACCGCGAAGGCAAGACAAGATTTGCAAGCTCTGGGCATTCGACAGGAGTTGTGGCTCGGAAACAAACAAAACGGGAAGTGCTCGAAGCCTCATGCAAAGTACTCCTTCACACCCGATAAAAGAAAACTCTTCTGTCAATACATCAAAACAGTTAAACTACCAGATGGCTTCGGATCCAAGTTCAAGTCAAAAGTGACCAAAGATGATAACAGTATAACGGGCATGAAGTCTCATGACTGTCATATAATGATGCAACGGTTACTTCCTTATGGACTTCAGCAATACTTGGACGCACAGACTTATACACCATTGATCGAGCTTTGTTTCTTCTTTAAGCAAATTTGCGCCCGAACTTTGATGGTGAAAGACATGGTGAAAGCTAAAGACCAGTTGATCAATATTTTATGCAGTCTCGAGCAAATATATCCTCCTGCTTTTTTTGACATTATGATTCACTTGGTTATGCATTTACCTGAAGAGGCTATTGAAGGCGGGCCTGTTTCATTCCGGTGGATGTATCCATTTGAAAGATACATGAAGAAGCTTAAAAACTATGTCCGAAATAAAGCTAAGCCGGAGGGTTCAATAGCGGAGGGTTATGTTGCAGATGAAGCATTAACTTTCTGTTCTCGTTATTTTTGTGGTGTTGGGACAAAATTTAATCATCCCGCTGCATCTCAGGACCGTCCTCGCCTAACAAGTGATTTCCAGGTGTTCCGATCACTATGTACCAATTCTGGTAAAGAGACATTGATTAAGTTAGGTCTCCAAGAAATGAAGAGAGTGATATAGTATGTACTTCACAACAGTCCTGAGATCGACAAGTACATGGAGGAGTTCGAGAGGTATGCGTTTATATTTTGAAATTTCTGTTTCCCAAGTTATCTTTTCGATTTATTCTAATATCATGAACATTTTCAGGGAATTTCCTCATATCGACATGCAACAAGCATTTTCGAGCTGGTTTGAGACGAAGGTAAACTTATTGTATGTATTTCCATGTATAAATAACGACTATTACTCATCTCCATCTATTCTTATCTTTTTTCATAGATCCGTAAACTTTACATAGCCGATGACCCAAGTTGTACTCCCGACTTATTCGCTTTGGCTTGTGGACCATCACCGACCCCATTCTCAGTCAACTCTTGCGTAGTCAACGGTGTGAGGTTTGTCGTACACAGCCGCGATATAAAACGTACAACTCAGAACAGCGGAATTTGTTCACCTGGTGAGAAGGAGGGAGAAATGTATTATGGTCAGCTAGAAGAAATTCTGGAGTTCTCATATTCCCAGTTCAAAGTTGTGTTGTTTCGAGTTAAGTGGTTCGACTTAAGCAACAAAAACCATAGAGTCCAACGTTTTACCACTAGAAACAACATGACACAAATTTTGGCATGTAGCTATGCGTTCGAAGATCAACCTTACATTCTCGCAACACAAGCAAAACAAGTCTTCTACCTTGAAGATCCTGCCAGACGACCACTCCATTGGAAGGTCGTCCAAGAAGTAAATCACAACACAACCTGGGATGTCATCGTGGTAGAAGACGATGATGATGTGATACATGGCAACAACTCATCCGATCTCCAACTGTCTGCTAATTTGAATGATTTGGAACTTGAAACCTTAAATATCGATGGTGAATCAACGTTAGGTGAGGCACCACCACCAATCATTCCTGTTGATGACGACGATGATTTTATTGATGATGAGGACAACGATCCTTATGATTTAGTAGATTCTGATAATGAAGTCGCAAACAATTCTGATGATGAAGTTGATGTGACTAATGTTGTTTATGATAGTGATTGTGATTGTGCAGATTGATCTTAAAATGTAACTTGTAAAACGACACTTATTTTAATGAAATTGTTATGGATTGTTTAAAAGTGTATATTTCTTTTGAATGTGTATGTATTTGAATGTGTGCATGCTTATGTTAATTTGTTCCCGAATTTCTATATGTTACTCAACTTGTACTTTTACAGATGGCAGCAGCAGTTGCGCGCAGTCATGGTGGTGACGGTGCCAGTGATCCACCACCTTCCCCTACCCGTCAAATTGAGGGCGGGCACCGTGCTGGTGGTAAGAATTTCTAGATTACATATATATATGTATATATATACACTTATTATGTATATATATAGATATATGTGTATATATATACATATAGGTATACACATATATGTGTATATATATATATATATATATACATATATCTATATTTTTGTGTGATTATATATATATATATATATATATATATATATATATATATATATATATATATATATATATATATATATATATATATATATATATATATATATCTATATAAGTTACTTTATGACGTTTCCACTCACTCCAATTGCAGGATCAGGGCGACCCCGCCGAGGAGGTCGGGCCAGGGGGGAGGCAGGGGTAGGGGAGATCAGAGTGGCGGTAGGCAGCGCCCATGCGAAGAAAATAAGAATGTGAAGCTCAAGAACGCCGTGAGAGATGGTGGCCCACAGTCGATTGAGTTTGAGATTGGTGATAAGGGGACTTACACTCATGTGGGCCCGAACTCGGCATGGTTTAGCAATTATGTCGGCGAGCTCATTCGGCGGCTGCCGCTCTCCTATGCCTCCTGGTACGATATAGAGCCGGAGAAGATGGCTGACTTCCTTCCAAAGCTCGGGGTCAGTTATTTCATTTTCCTTTTATATATATTGTTATGTTATCGTGTTTATTTATTTAAATGTGCATATTTATTTAAATTTGTTTATTTATTTATATCTCTTTATTTAATTATTTGAATGTGTACATTTATTAAAATTTGTTTATTTATTTATATCTTTATATTAATTTTAACTATATTTGATTGCAGCTTATATTCGATTTGGAACGCCACAGGAGCAGACCAGACTGGGATACCATTCGCTCGGCGCTCACATCGTATTTCGCTGGTCGATACCGTGACAATAAATATGATATGATACGCGATTACTTTACAAAAAAGGGTGGGGCTGCTAGAGTGGAAGAGATCAGAAGAAATCCTCCTCCGAGCTTGGAGATGTCTGAGTGGAACAAGTATGTCGATTTGTACATGTCGGAGGCGGCCCAGAAAAGATCGGCTGTGAACAAAGAGAATCGAAAGAAGAACAAGATTCTCAGCCGCCACGGTTCGAAGTCATTTGCGGCATCTCGACACGAATATGTAAGACACATTTTATTTTTATAAGATTATTTAATTTTAATAATATATTAATTAAAATTATTTATACTAAGTAAAATATATATGGTGTTTGATTTGTCATTTTAATTTGTTTCATCCTATATGCATGTGTATATATTTATACAGTTTGAGAGGAGCTAGGACCACCAGTATCCGTCCATGTTCGATACATATCTTGACACCCACTTCAAGAATGGTGCATGGTTGCAGGATGAGGCTAGAGCTCGGTTTGTAAGTATCGTTTTTTATTTATTTACTTATTTATTTTTTTCCAAACACGCACTTAGTGATTTATTGAAACATAATCTAGTAATTAACCCGACTAATATATTAATTTTCTCATTGTTTTTCAACTACACAGGGAAGAGATGGTCCGGCTGAGGTAGCCTAGATCTGATATGCCGGCAGACGAGCCGTGCCTCACGGAGGAGGATATATTTGCTCGGGTGATCGGGGGAAAGCAGCGTGGTCATATACCCGGCGTCGGCAAGGTGGTTCCCTACTTGAAGAGGCCACGGGTAGACATGCCGCCTCCAGCTCCACCAGGTATGTACAGTTGGATAATATTAAATGACGCATCTTATATATGTATTGAAATGACCGTTTTTAAATTTTGATTATTTCGTTTATAGGTACGTCCGAGCTTAAAGGGAAGCTTGCTGAAGCTACGGGGCAGATTGATGAATTTAAAAAGAGTCTGGCTGAAGCTGAGAAAAAGAGGAAAAAAGAGAAGAAGAAAGCTAAGAAAACTGAGAAGAAGCTTGAGTTGTTGACACGTTATATCTCGAGGAACCCAGACTGGGACGCGTTTCTTACCCAGGTTGGTTCTCGAGGTGACGCTGGAGGCTGCAGTGGGAGCGGCGCGGGAGGGAGCGGCTCAGGCGCTCTCGCGAGTGGCTCAGGCGGCGAGAGTGGCTCTAGCAGCGGGAGTGGCTCTAGCAGCGGGAGTGATGATGATGATCCTGATGACGACGATGGGCTGTAGAGGTATTATTTTGTGTTGTTTTGTCTCTGGAACTATATTTTTGACGACCCCAATCTTATTATCTTTGAACACTTAGGATATTGCAACATTTGTACATATAGTAGCTAGGTTTAGCGATTATAACACCCATTTTGTAAACTTTATGATGTATTTTGAGGGTGTTATAATGTTTATGGCCGTTTTGTAAAGTTTATGGCCGTTTTGTAAAGTTTATTATGTGTTTAGTGGTTATATATAGCCGTTTTAGCCGTTATAAACTTTATAGCCGTTTTAGCCGTTGTTTGTATTGGAATATGTGGTTTATAAGAGCAGGTATGAAACTGGAATTGGTAGATTTTTGCTGCACATTTTTGCGGCAAAAATCTGGGCAGTGCAGCTGCGCAGCTGCAATATAACTTCCATACCGACGCCATGACGTCGCTATAATATATGCATTCATATGATATCGACAAAATGTCGTCGGTAGAATAATGAAAATGTTGGATATTTCAAACCGTACCGACCATATGACGTCGGCAACATTTTACAATTTTGTTGACTTTTCGTTGACTATTGCAAACGATACCGACAAACGGGCGTCGGCACCATTTTTCAATTTGTTGACTTTTCTTTGACTCTCGTAAATTATATCGACAAAATGTCGTCGGCGTAATTTACGTTAATATTTGACTTTCGTTGACTTTAATTAGTTAATCTAATTAAGCCATTAAATATTTATTATTTTACCGACGACTCGGCGTCGGCGTCGGTAACACATTGTCGAGCAAAAACAAACGTTTGACCGAAAATCATGTGGGTCCCACGCTGTCGTCGGCGTCATTCGTCGGTATGGACGTTGCCGACGTGGCTCTGTCGGCAAGTTCGTGCCGACGACATGACGTCGAGAAGGTATGTTGCCGACGTCATGACGTCGGCACGGTTGAAAAAAATTCGACGCCGGTGGTCTCGATTGTACTAGTGTTTTAAACTCTTATGATTATGGGAAGGACAAAATATGCATCAGACATAAGACCGACAATAAAATCTCCCAGCTTACTAAAGATGGAGGGCGTGGTTAAGCGTTTTCCTTTACTACATCAATTTCATATAATAAAAAACATTTCATTTATCTTTTTTCTTAACTTTTCCTTAATTAATGTTGCACTTTCTCGCTCTTTCATTTAGATATATACTTCTAAACACAAATAATCGATCACAATACACGCAAAATAAAATAATGTTTCTTTATGATGATGTGTGAAGGTCGTTGAGGGACTCCATTCCCGTGAAAGAAAAAAAAATGTTTATCCTCAATGAGTGATATGGGTTTTTCTTGGTTCCCGCAAGAAAAGAGGGTTTTCCTTTCCTTTTTCCCGCTCCACATCTAACACACTAATACAAACAGTAAGTTAGGCCGTCTAAAATCTCTTATATCCTTCTTAATGTAACCTGTGATATAAACAAATACATTCATCTTTAACGGATTAATCACAAACTTATGGTACATGAGAACCTATATGACAGTTTAATTCATGAAAGAGTGACCTCATAAACCGGCCGAAATGAATGTTTTATTGTATGCATCTACAATTACTGTGATTTCAAGCAAGTATTAGCTCACACAATGGTGTAGACACATACAATAATTATTAGATGAATACATTAGTTGGCCCAAACCCGACTTGTGAGTTGGGTCCATTAGGGTTTTCAGGTATATTACTCATTTTTATGATTTTAAGTTTCAAGAAAATGTGTATAGGATAAATTATGCAATTCTTTTATTTTTACACTTTTCCATCAAAAGTGAGCCCATGCTAAGGTTCCTAAGAGCACAAGGTGCAATGACCTTGAGTTATAACTTAACTCTCAGCCACGTCAGCGCCACATCAACTTTAACATTTTAAACTAAAAAAAAAAAAAAAAAAAAAAAAAAAAAAAAAAAAAAAACACACCCTTTATCATAACTCAACCATAACACCACATTTTGGACTCCACTTTTCTTCCAAAACACCCCTTAGAACATGACAAATGTAATTTTTTTTTAATCACAGCTGCTAATCAGCGTTACCATCATAACTTGCACCTTAACGCAGCCCCTTAACTCACTTAGACGGTGTAGTAACTCACCTTTAACGCAGCCAAAGTTAAAGCATAACTCAAATGCAATGTCACCATACCGCATGCTCTAATGGTCTGATTATTGCAAGAGACATGCCACAAACGTGATGAGGATATGAATACACCTACTGAAAGCAAAAGCTATATTTTACTAATAATTTTACATGCGCAACTCCTTAGCTTTTATATATTAGTCAAATTATTTTCGTAGTTTTTTCGGTGAAAACAATAAACAAACTTATGTTTTTTATATTTAAATGATGGAAATTTCAAAACTTTAATACATTGTTCATCCCTATTTCTCTAAAAGCCCAAATGAGCCTAACCAATGAATTTTTCGGAAAATATTATTGTGCTTCAAAAATAGAGAAGTTTTGATAGTAAAAGATCATTCTTTTGTCAATGTATTCAAGTTTTTATTTATACGTGTGCACAAAGATGCCAACGTTATGCTAGGTTTGATTTTTCATAATTTTATACAAGCCAGTTTAAACTAATTTTTACTTTTCAATTTTGCTATTGTAGAGTTTTTGATATCATGTCAAACTTAACAAAACCCCTTTGATTAATATGTTTGGTCAATCAATTCATTTGGTCCTTTGAATGCAATAGTGCTACATGAAATTTCCTACGATCATGACACATTTGCCCCACGCTTAATTTCTTGATATATATCTAAAGTGATAGAAGTACATTAAAATATATAAAAGGGTCAATTGAATACATACCCACTAAAACTTGTATATTTGCATATATCTCCAAAACATGCTTAACTTGTATTGTACATCATGAATTGAAAACTTGTATTTTTGGGAAAATATGCAAGTATTTGAGTTTTAGTGGGTATATATGCAATTCTCCCTGTATAAAAATAACCATCATGAAGAAAAATATTGTAGCAAAACGAGTTGTTATATTGCTTGTGATTCTTATGCTTGATCATTTTACTCAAGCAAACTTGTATTCATTTGAGCTAAATCAAGGTACAACCACAACTTTTGTTGTTTGATCGTTATTTTACACTGTTTAAATCATAGTTTTATTCATTCCAGGTTTATTTAAAGTTGTTGTGTTTTCAGGTATTCCTTGAGAGCTTAAAACAAAGAAAAAAGCACCACCTCCTCCTATCCTAAGGCCAAATGTTGGGTTCAAATCCCCCCACCCCGGTATCCACATCCACGGTTTTCCTCACATCCGCCACCACCGCCATCTCTGTCTTCATTGCTGCCATAAAAACCCTAGCTGCACGGGTTGCTTATTTAGGATTCTGAAAGCATAATCAGTTATAATAAAATGAGTACTTGAAAGTAATGTTAAGATTTTCTTTTGTTATATGTGTTTTGGACGCACAATAACAACAAACTTTTTTAAATGTACTGATTTGATACGTGTACTTTTCATGTTTTGTGCTAATTTGCACCAATGTTTATAGGTTATCGGTTAAATTTGTATAAAACCGGTAAAAAATTACCTACGTGGCATATTTTATGTTTTGGGATTTAGCGGTACAATGACAATGAACTTTCTCAAATGTACCTATTTGGTACATGAACTTTTCCAATGAACTTTAATGATTGATTTTTCTTTTCATTAACCATTATAACTCACAAACGTTGACTTTGACTCACCATATGTTATCACCCGCAAATCTTCACCGTATATCACTTGATCAAAACATAAAACTGATTATATACTCCTTGAAATATGAAAACACGCTAATGAGATATTCACTTTGTTATGCCAAACACGTGAGATTGCATGAAATCTATGTTCCTTATTCTGTTTGATTCTTATGTATGTAGTGTGTAAGGTTAGCTTGTTACATACTCTTTTGAGGTGAAAATAGGCATAAGTAATGGGTGCTTCATAGGCCTTTTTTTTTTTGTGTGTGTAAAGAATGAGTGCTTCATTTCATTTTGTTAAGTTTGAAAAGAATTCATTAAGTTGAGATATTATATGTGTAGAGACCAAGATTCACGTTGAGGAGGTGGGGAAACATGAACTAAAGATTAAACATTATAGAATCGGTTTATTGATTGGGGGAGGTGTGTATGTTTTCTAGAGAGAGAAAGTCTAGAAAACACACACACCTCCAAGAACAAAGTGAATCCCCACCTTTCTAGTTGTGACTAGGAAGATATTTATTACAAGAATACAAAGCTAACTTAGCACTAATGACTAAACTAGTCCTTGTACTTTAAATGTTATTGCAATTCCCACATATGACAAAACTTTAAAGCTAACAATCTCTCCCCAAAGTGATGTCATATGGGAATTACTTACAATGTTCCCTACAAGTAAAATATAAACCATAAGCACAGAGAATAGTCTTCAAACTTCATTACTTCGTTCAGCTTGCAGAATCTTCTCAGCTTTCATTTCTTTACTTGCAGAAGAACCATGTGAGCAAATCTAATTAGGGTTTAATTCAGAGTGCCCTGAGTGCTCTCCCCTAATTACACTAGTACAAAAATGGGATTTAGTCACACATGCTGTTTTTCGAACAGCCACACAGTCGCTTTTTTGTGTGACTAAATGTACGAGAATAAAATAAAAAGCCACACTTGATCCGACTTGTGTGACCATTGCCGAATTACATCTGAGGCTACAGCCACATATTTGAATATTTTCGTGACTATACGTATCTGGTAAAAAAAAATTTGATTTTTTAGTCACTTATAATTTGGGACGTGTGACGGATACAAATAAGGTTGAAACATTAGTCACACTATATATATATACATATGTGACAAATATATATCACGCAATTGAAAAGTGTGACCAAAATCCATATATGGTCACACGAAGTAATTGTGTATGTGGCTAAATCATATACTCAAGTTTGTCACACATTATTTAAGCGTGACTGCTAGTTTTTGTTAAACATTTAGCCACATATGAATTTGAAATGTGTGACAACTGAAAAATGAGTTTGAAGCATAGTCACGATATGCATTTAAAAGTGACAAATTTATGTCACACACTTGAACAGTGTGACCAAATGTCATATATGGTCACACTAAACCATAGGCATACATGATTAAGTGTGACCATAATTCGATACAAATGGTCACGTAAGTTAATATGTGTGTCTAAAGTTAAGTGTGTGTTTGCCTGCCTATTCCTAATGTGTATGGTCACATTTAATTGTAGCACAATCATGTGACTATAGGCTATACAATAGTCACACCATACCACAAATGTGTATCTAAATTATGTTTATGGCCACATTATAAGGGTATTATATGTGACCAATACATTCAAAATAGTCACACTGTGAAAATTCATGTGACTATAGTCAAAAATTACAAAATCTCAATGTTTTGACTCCATTGTAAGCTTTTATGTTTTCTTCTAATCCTATCTAGCTAGTTGTTCAACAACCACATTAATTGAACCTATATCAATTTTTTTCCTACATTATATAATACCCTAGTTAGCATCAACTCTATCTTATCAATTACTTTTCACCATATATGGATGCACAAAATGGTTGTCAAATGGTCTGCATTGACTGTTGGGTTGAAAGTGAAAACAAGGCTGGATTGACCTTTTTTGCACGGCGTCCCCCTTATACGGATTTCATGTGGTATGTTTGTCCAGTGTGCCTTGAAAGAAGCGGAACCCCATCTTATACTGGTAGAGGTGGTGTTACAAGGGAAAACACAACTACAATAGATAGTAGTGGATATGTAATTGGCTTACATATTAATGCATCTACAAGAGTTGGTGCTTACTTGGGCAGTGGTGATGAAGAAAGTAAACCAACTGCAACTCAAACAGAAAGTGGAGTATGCCCAAGTCAAGCACCAAGTGAGGAACCTGTAACTCAAAAACCAAGTGAAGAATCTGCAAGTCAAACACCTAATGAAGAACCTCCAACTCATAAACCAAGTGATTCACCTGCTAGTCAATTAACCAAGTGAATCACCTGCAAGAAATGATATGTTGTCTTTCAGTGTAAATGTAATTTAACTGATATGTTGTATAATTAATATGTTATTTCATTAGCAGTAATAACTATACATTCTGGCAGTCTAAAATCTAACTCTAGCAGTCTAATTCTATTTCTTGACCTTGGGTCCTAGATACTTTTTCCATCTTTCTGAGCAGTTCATATGCCGTGTCATCATACTCAAGCTGAAGCTGGAGTATTTTCTTCCCACGCAACATCTGATGTAGAATGTCTTTGTGAAATTTTAAAGGGTAATCCTTTTCTACAAGCATGTAGATCACAAACTCATTTACAGTTAAAGCATGTACTCCACATTGTTGAAAAATTTTCCATTCTTTAACAGTATTGTGCTTTAGTTTTCTCCAACATTCATCCTCAGGATTTGGTTCAAACATTACCTTCAAGTAATTCCAGACTTCTCTATCATAAGCTTGTTCTGGTGTCTTATTACGAAATCTTTGTTTGAGTAATTTCCATAGAGCTATCATATCTCGTCTATCAAAATTATGAACCATGTGAAGAAAGCTTACAAACCTTCTAGAAGAACCATCATGCCTCTTAATATCGAAATAAACTGTTTCCCCATGAGATCCAGTCTTATAATCAACAATGGGTTGTTTGACACTTAAAGGTTGTGCATCCATGGCTTCTCCTACAGAGACAACTGAAAGTTCAGTGTGAGCTTGCATTTGTTCTTTAGCAACAACTTGCTCAGTTTGTTCTTGTTTTCTCTTTTTACTGCTTTCTCTTTCCAACTGTTCACCTGCTCTCTTTGAACTTGTTTTCTCTTCTTTCTTTTCTTCACTGCCCTTCACCACCTCAGCATTCAAGAAGCGATCATTGTTTCTTTTGGCAATTGCATATAATTCTTTAATACTTTTATCATCCAAGTATTTCAAATCCTTTAGTTTCCAACTGGCCACATTCTTCAAATACCTGCACATGAGATCTCTTCTTTGTTTTGGAGTGGGTGGCTTGTTCTTCTGAGATGCATATTTTTGTGCTGCAAACTTCTTCTTTTTTGCATCAAGAAATTCTTTCATCATCCTGGATTTTTCATCTACTGAGTACTTATCTAGATCTTCTTTATGTACTTTCTTAGCATACTCACAATCAGCTTCAACCTGAGCCCTTTCCTCAAACCATGAAGCTATTAACTCTGCATTTTTTTGTTGAAATTTTTCTGCATACTCCTTGTCTGAAAGAATCTGAGCAGCTTCTTCAGCAGCTTCTCGAGCTTCAATATCAGCTACCACTTGTCTTGTCAATTGATCTTCATCTGTAATCATTGGTTGTTGTTGTTGTTGACTAGGTGACTGAAACTTAAAGTTCTTATTAGGTTCATCAATCAACAAACCTTTGCCTTTTTCTGATCGTAAAATAGTTGTTGATGGTGTTTTTGGTACTGATACTGGCTCTCTAATGACAACTCCTTTTGGCTTACGTTTTGCACTCCTAATCTTTGTTAATACTTGAGACATAGTCATATCATCATCACCTTGAGTAGCAGCAATACTAACTTCAGTCTCAGTAGCACTAACCTTATCACTAGCCATATTAACTTCAACACAAGCAATATTAGGTTTTGCACTAACCTTATCACTAGCAGCATCCATAACAGCTTCATTACCCTCTTGATCACTAGCAGGAATAACTGGACCACTAGCAGCAATATCTTCAAATTCCCTTGGTTATCAGCAACTACAAATTCCATTTGCTCACTCTCTTCACCAATACTTTCACCCTCTTTATCCTCCCCTGAAACTTTTCCTTCATTCCCCCCCTGTTTGGGAGCATCCTTAGAAGCTTCAGAAGATTTAACCTTTTTTTTGGGAATTCTTGATCCTTTGACTCCTTCTAAATACCTAACCCTTCTCTTCAAAGCCTTTATCTCCCCACCTTGAGCTTTGATGACTCCATCTTGGGAATCAGCTTTTGTTTGCAGATTTCCAATTTGTGCAGACAGCTTGGCACAGGTATCCTTCAATTCATTCAAAAGTTGCATACTATCCTCACCACTTCGGCTTGTGTTACCTAGCCCGAGAGGTGGATCACTGGAAAAGTTAAGTTCAGTCTCACCCCTAGGATGAACATCCGAACCCCCCATTGTTTCCATGTTACCAGCTGGGATTGCTGAACCTTCACCCATTTGGGTTTGGGCTAGTGCCACCATTGTTGGAAACAAAGGTGTCACTGTCCCTGAATAAACTTTTGCATCCCTCCTCATATTAGCAAAAACCTTTTTGGTAAGGCAGGGAGTGGGATAAACATTTTTGTGACTTTTCTTTTTTTTAAATTGGTTGTCCAAAAAGAGTTGCAAAAACCTTGGATATAGAAAATATTTAGCCGAAGAACTATCCAAGTTCTTAACCATACTATCAAAAATTAATTTTGAAAAATTAAATCTTTGAGTATTTTCAGCCAAACAAATTATAGCAGAAGCTAAATTACTGCTAAATTCATTCCACGCAGTGGTCTTTGGACTTAGACACACTAAGACAGTATGAATTAAGAATTTCCACTGAGGAGAAAAATTACCTTTTTGAAACTTTAAAGCATCTGTAGTTCTCTCATAGCCCATCAGTGAAAGTTTTTCAAAGATTGTAGGATTTGGAAGATTCTCAACTCCGTTAGCATCATCTAGGAGAAGATCTCTTCGAATAGACGCCTCTGTAATGATAATCCTTTGCCCATCTACAAGGGCATGGATTTGTGCTTCCCCATTAATAGTTTTGACCTTAGCAGACGACCAAAACTGGTTAATGTTGGAAGTATATATAGTAGGTTTTACTGTTAATGCAAACTTAATATAGCTTGCATTAAGGAAATCAATTATCTCAGTAAAATCTACAGACTTACTGGATTTTTCTAAAAAGGCAACATTATTATGAGGTTCTGTAAAAGTTAGGTTCGACATTATGATTTAATTTGGGGGTTTTGCAATATGACGATTAAAATTCGATTAGGAAGTGGAAGAGAGAGAGTAATGTGTGCGTGAATGTGATTGTGTGCCGCAATTGGGGATTTATACCCGTTAAGTAAAAAAGGATACTCGGCAGTACAACGGATACCCAGCAGTACAACGTTTCGATAGCAGTATTATGTTTTGCCTAGCAGTACAATAATAATAAAAGCATTCAAATATCATAAACTAGTATTAATAACTCCATTCATATATTAAACCAAGTGAAAATAAGTTTACATTTACATATATAGGCAAAATATATAAAGAAAAGATACATTTAGACATGTATTTACTAGCTTGAACCCTTCTGTAAATTTCAACTATTTCCTTTCTTGCTTCTTCTATTTTTTTGTTCATCTCCTCAATTTTCTTCTGATTCTCCTCAATTTTCTTCTGATTCTCTGCAATTTTCTTCTGATTCTCCTCAATGGCCTCTAAATCTTTCTTGTTCCATTCTTCAAACTGCTTTATACGCTTGTTGTGAATTTCTATCATTGCGTTTTCAGCACCATACTGGCCATCACTACATTTCTCCCAAGTTTGTTGGGTTATGCCAAATTTTTTATATTTTTCAGGCACTTGTGGAGGAGAATCAACTCTTGGGCGTTTGTTTTTGTTGGAAGAAGGAGTTGAAGAGGATTGATCAGCCATTGAAATTTGAAATTTTTTTTCTAATGAAAATATCAATATATGAACGGTTGATTATGAACGGTTTCCATGTCGAGTTGTATAAATAGGCTGGAGAGGTATACGAATGGTTCCCAATACTTTAGGCGGGAAGAGGGACCATCGAAACGCGCCAAAAGTAACCAGATGGATAATATTGATCGGATTCGGTTTGTGTTTGGTTTGGATTGACTAGTGTGTTGATTTAGAAGTGTGTTAGGTGTTGGATTGACTAATTGACTTTTTCATTAGGGTAATTGATATTTTCTTTATTAATGATGTTTAATGTAATTTGTGTTTTAACTTAATGTTTAATGTAATATGAGAATGTGTAGTTTTGATGTGTTTTTATTGTTTTTTAGAGAATGTGTAGTTGTTTGAGATGTAAAGTTTATAAAACTTGTAAAATGTTGAATATCTTAGCAAATTGAAACTACATTAAACATCAAATAGAATACATTAAAACATCAAATTGAACCTACATTAAACAGCCACTTGAAAAAACAACGAACAACATCAAATTGAACCTACATTAAACAGCCACTTGAAAAAACAACGAACAATTAACGTAAACAACGAACGAAATTACAAACGTAAACAAGGAACGAAATTAAAAGAAGCTATCATCTGAGTCTGGCCAACCATCATCTTCAGAGGATTCAGGTGGGAAAAAACCACTTTCCCAGTTCGCCCTACGTTTTGCATACTCCCTGGCTTGCTGCTCCAAACGAGCAGCTTCCTCTTCTCTTTCAAGTGCTTCTATTTCCAGGAAGACTTGCATATCTGCTTCTTCTTGTCGGATTTGTTCCTCTGTTAACCCAAGCGGATTTTCCGGTGGATTGTTAACCGGTGGAGATGGAAATGGAAATTCATGGGGTGGGCTGAAAACCGGAGAGGTTCGTTCATGGGGTGGGCTGAAAACCGGAAAGGTTTGTTCATGGGGTGGACTGGGGAATTGTTGTCCAAAATCCTTTTGGCGAGGTGGAGATGGAAATTGTTGCCCGAAATCTTTTCTTGAAGACATTTTGAATTTGAGAACTTTGGATCTTGAATTTGAATAGTTTGGATTTTGAATGTGTTTGTGTGTGATATGTGTTTGAGAAGCAAGTATATTTATAGTGATTAAAAATGTGTTTGAATTTGAAATTTGAAATATATCCCGCCCACTTTTTTTGAAATATATCCCACTTGAATATGAAACTTTTTTTATTTTAAATGTTTAATTAAAAATGTAATATTTAGTGATTAAAAAAAATAAAAATAATAAAAGAAAAAGAGTGCCACGTGTCAAACAACGCCCCACCTACCATTACACCACTTTTTCAACAAAGCCCCACACAGCCCCATATGCCACATGTCAAACAACCCTCCACCCTCTCTTACGCACCACTACACATACTCTTAATATGTTGTACTGTTACTTTACGTTTGAATTTGAATAATACTCGTACGGTTACTTTTACTTTCAATCTGATTTTTAAAATAGCCTCCAACGGCTAGTTTAACGGCTTTCACACTATCAAAGCCACTTTCACAACACTTCGTCTATTAGGGTCGGTCAAGAAACTCTTTTAAGAAATGATGAAACAGGGTCGAAAGGTTGCGTGAGTTATTGTTGGGTGTGTTGATCATGTACAATTATACATATCATCTCGGCTCATTCGTTAAACATCTCGTATACAACCATATCATATCGGCTCATTCGTTAAACATCTCGTGTATAACCATATCATCTCGGCTCATTCGTTAAACATCTCGTATACAACCATATCATCTCGGCTCATTCGTTAAACATCTCGTGTATAACCATATCATCTCAGCTCATTCGTTAAACATCTTGTGTATAACTAAAGCTCAGTTATAAGGATGTGAGTGTGTTAAAGTTTAAAGCTGAGTTATTGTTGGGAGTGGTTATTAGAGTATTTTCTTTTGTTTTGTCGTGTGGATTTTAGCGTGACTTAATCTTAATACCGCCAATTTTGTCCATATAATATTCAACTACGGATAACTGATACCCGCGGGGAAACCCGAAAAACCGATGGATAATATTAATCGGGTATTCGGTGGGATATGGGGCGGGTACGGGTATATTATAAACGGGTTCGGTTACGAGTACACTAAAACCCGCCCCGAACCCGAACCGTTGCCATCCCTATTTACCGGCTATTATAGCCGGATTTCACCGCCACGTCATCACCATTAGTTTTTTTTTTTTTTTTTTTTTTTTTTTTTTTTTTTTTTTTTTTTTTTCTTTTACAAATCTTGCCACGTCAGCTATAGTTAAAACAAACCACAAATTCAATATTCAACCGGCAATTAATCCCTTTAATTTACCCGGTCATTTGTAAACACACACAAAAATCAATAAACCCTAATCAACACACACATTCTTCTGGCAAACACAAGCACGCAAACAATAAATCCAAATAACAACAAAGGTAAGTTTTTTAATGTTTTCACATATCAGTTGATGATTGATTGTACAATAATTAATATCAGGCTTGTGATCTATAAATGGTGATGTTAGTGGTTGTTACCGATCGATTCTATTGTAAAATGGGGTTGTTTTGTATTTTATAATGGTTGTTATGCTATGTCTAATTATTTGTTTTGTGTCTGAGTATTTTTTGTTGCCTGTTTGTGAGTACACTGAGAGGTCTAAATCAATGAGAGGACCAAAATTTTAGAGCACAGTACAATGGATTCTTCTGCAAAATTTTGATTTGTTAAATGGGTAGTAGTTTGTGTTTTGTAAACCATCAAAAGGTTTTTCTTTGATTGTGATATAGTTTAACATTTGAATCAATAAAACTGATCTAACAGTTGTTATTTGTAGATGTCATACAAATTTCTTCTGATTCAAGCAGTTCAGAATCAAATGACGGTGCTCTCAACATCCTTCCTGGCCTCCTTGCTTGGTATTATCCAGAGCAACATTCTGATGCAAGTACTGATACTTGGGAAGTGGAACCTTTTCAAGCCATTGAACCTCCGGAGGAACTCCCATCTCAAGCTCCTATCCTGGCTCTCCATGTGCAAGTTCAAATACCAGTTGAAAAGGCACACAAAAAGAAATTTACTCAGGATATTGTCTTGGGAATGCCGTGTAAGAATAATCCTATAGGTTTTGGAGCACCTTCTAGTAGCCATGGGAAAGGCAAAACTAAGATGGTTTAGGGGTGTAGGATATACATTAACAGCTTTTGTGTTTTGTAAATGGTATTTGGTTCAATTGTGACATTTAATTTGGATACTGATTTTCACTTATGTATGTACTTTATTATGCTTTAAATATTCTCTTTTCTGTATTCCCCAGCAACTTGTTGGTTTTTGTTTTCAATAGAGTATTAGTACTTACTTAATAAAAATTCTTCAATGTTCAAAAAAAAAAAAAAAAAAAAAAAAAAAAAAAAAGTAGCAATTTGTGTTTTGTAAATCTAATTAGTAAGGGTACAATAACTGGTAATTATGTAAGTATTTTGGTTTGTTAAATGGGTAGTAGTTTATGTATTTTGGTTTGTTAAATGGGTAGTAGTTTGTACTGTTGATGTGATGGTTGCACAGTATGATACAGTATACAACATTTCGAGCCAAAATTTTGATTTATTCAACTTTATGCTTTAATTAACAGGTTCAAAGGCAAAATTATCAAATAATTCAATTGTTAATTTCAAATTACAACTTGGAGGCAAATTTTTGGATCCAAATTTTTTGAATCACAACGATTCATATTCTTGGTGTGTAGCCTCTTTTCTCTCCTAATTAAAAAAAAGACCGCAAAGAAAAAACAAAAATCAAATCTTCTATCACCATTACTCTCCAAGCTAAGCCATAATCATTTTCTTTTACCCTTTGTTGCTCAAGAGTCATGGAAACTGAACCCATTATTGATAATTATACTTTGCTTCCTCCTGATGTTGATGTAGTTGATGATAACGCCTTACAATATGTATCCGAACAGGATTCAGATGATGAAGATATAGATGCGACTAGAACCAACCAACCACTGACGATACTAGCTAAGAGGGGCTCAACCAGGCTAGTAAAGTTTCAAAATAAGCATGACAAACCTGGTTTAATAAAGCTCAAGGTAACCTTCGATGCATTCGGTAGGGTAACAGGGAAAACAGAGCAGTGTTTGTGAGTTTTTTAGGAGATGTGGCTCGTGAGCAGATAGGTGTGAAGATTCTACACTGGAAGAAGGTGAATAAAGAATCAAGAGATAAACTATGGGATGAAATCTTGGTACATATATACTATTTTGTAACCCAATACTACATAAGTTTATGTATGCAGTTACATTATGTACAACTAATTAACAACATTGTGTAAATCTTTGCAGAAATTTTTTGATGTTGACGTGAAATACAGAAAATTGATAATGATTCGTCTTGGTAAAATGCTAAGGAATTACAGAAGGAAGCTCAAATTCAACTACATTTTGCCCAACCTAAATACACCTTCCAAACTGAATGAAGTCCCGGACTTGTATAATACAATAATGAATTCAGAAGACTGGGTCGAGTATGTTAAATACACGACCACCGGAGCATACAAGGTTTTAATTAGTCATCTTTAATTAAGTGTATATGTCATTTTATTATTTTCAGTTTGCAGCATTACCGCATCTAGACGCCTTATGATTTTGTGTTTTTAGGAAAAATCTGAGAAAGGTAAAATGGCGCGTTCCCAAAATATTTATCAGCATAAAATGGGACGAGGTGGATATGCTTATGTCAAAGAGAAAATGGTAAGATTACACAATGTTTGTTTTACCAATTGAGAGACCATCAGTATGAGAAATGAATCTGTTTACATTGCCCAATTTGCACATTTGCATTAATACCCTCATATTTTCAATTATATTGGTTTAACTGTACATGTTTAAGCATCCTCATATTTTCGTTTATCTTGGTTTAACTTTACATGTGTATGCATTTGATGTTTATTAGATCCAAAATAAAGATATTGAAGCAGAGGAAGAACCCCCGCGTGATGTAATGTGGGTGAAAAGAAGGCTAAACAAAGACGGCGAATACCCAAATGATGATATTATATCAAAGGGAGATGACTTATGATGAACTCAAATAAGTACATTTTATTACTATCATTTATCCTATTAATTTGACTTGTTTTACTATATTATGTATGAGGATTGATACTTAATCGTTTACTTTTGTAATTCTCAGGTAAAAACAAGCATTTGGTGAAACTTGGCGATTTTGGACTAATTATGGAGCAAAACATGCAAGAAGTTAAGAGTCTACTGAAATGTACAAGATCAAGACTATTCTGCTCCAGATGCGCCGCATCTTGCTTATCACATACGGCGCATCACTATCAAGATTTCACCAGATACGATCCAAGATACAAGAGGACATGCGCCGCATCCAAAGATGAAGATACGCCGCATCTTCTGGCGGTGTACGAATATTCCTGAATATTATAATCTTGGACCCCACGCGAAGTTAAGTCAATGCGCCGCATCTTACCCTCAGACAGAAACTATAAATACCCCAAGACCAGACGAATTCGGGGTGACATATATTATATACGAGACCGAAGTACAGAAACCCTAGGACGAATTCAGTCAAGGCAGCAGCACAAGACACACCCAAACGAAGATACAAGAGCTGTAAGAAGGTGCTGCATGTGTTTAATTCATTAAGTAGTTTTGTTTTATTGTGTTAGTAAACTTTAATTCATCAAGATTGGTGGCTTGTGTAATGTGACAACGGAAAGATTGCACTCCCTTAAAACTGCTTTCTCATTAATTAAAGTTTATATGTTGATGTCTTTGGTGACTTTTATTAGTGCATTGATAACCTCTGTGTCTAGCTGAGCGTTGATCGGGTCGCCATGCCTCTGCCCTCGCCTGTTTATTAGATCGCCTATGCATTCTATGGTCTGTAGAAAGGTAGGAAGAAAGATAAATAGGATAGTCATAAGTAATCATTAAGGGTTTACTCGCCGATAAGATTAGAACCAACGAGAAAGGACTTAATCTCGGTGCGTTGCATCGAACTATACACTTCATATAAAACTAGCAATAAAACAAGTGACAAACTACTTATTATCAGGACAGCCTTCTTATTGTCTCGAGTATTTATCTGTGTACGTGTGTGCTACTTGCTGATTCGTGCCTATTGGTTTAGTTTATTATTTAATTGCAACCAAATCGTGCCAGTCTCTCAGACTGAAACCCCCTTGCGTTAGATTAGGTTGTATAGCTAACTTAATATATTAAAATACTGATTAGAATAACTAGATAATACGTTCCACTCTTAGTGATCGACACTCTACTTACCATTATATTCATACTGACCGGGTACACTGCTCGTTAAGTGTGTGTGTGTTATTGATAAGTCGGCTAAATATAAATTTAAAACTTGAGTAGGCATTAATACTGCTAAACCGCAACGACACATCGCACGCATCAAGTTTTTGGCGCCGCTGCCGGGGAGTGAATTGTTATTATCTGTTAATTTGATTAGTATTTTAATTAGGTTTTTTATCTAACCGCTGATTCTTTTGTGTATTAGATTAATTTGCATTCATTGTATTATTTTGCATATTTTCTGTTTTTGTGTGTTATTTGTTTGCTTTTATTTGTTTTTATTTTCGTGTGTTTTTTATTTGTTTTTACTTTTCGTATTTTTTGTGTTCTGCTATCGTTGTACTGAGCTAAATCGAACGATACGGCGCATCTGATCTCTCAGATACGGCGTATTGCGTTCAATTTTTATAAAATACAACGCGTTTAATTAATTCGATACGACGCATCTTTCCCCAAGATACGGCGTATCTGTTTTTAATAAGATATTTTTTCTAAGCGATAAAGTGATACGACGCATCTTTTCCCCAAGATACGGCGTATCTGTTTTTAATAATTTTTTTTCTAAACGTTAACGCCATACGACGCATCTGCTTTAGCAGATACGGCGTATCTATTATTTTAATTAAAAACAGTTTTCGAATTATTAAACAGATACGGCGTATCGATCTTTATCGATACGGCGCATCTTCTGAATCAAAAATCTTATATTTTGAAACGTAACGAAAATACGGCGCATTAACTTTTGTTAATACGACGCATTTAATTTTAATAAAGATATCGATTTTTGATAATTAAAACAGATACGGCGCATTCTAATTTCTAAGCGGCGTATCTATTTTCTGAATAAAGTCTGATTTAATTTTAACGATTATAAGATACGGCGTATCCTACTTTTTGGATACGGCGCATCGTCTGCAGATATCAGCAACTTTAATTTTTCGTATTCCGTTTTCGTTGTTAATTTTCTGATATATTACTTTCTTGAGCATACCCTACTGATATTTTTGTGTTGATTTCAGGAAGTGCATGACCAGGAGTTCTACGAAGAACTTGATTCAACCTTTCGAAGATCCTGAACGAGTCTTTCATTCGCTTAAAAGGCTTTTCAACACAAAAAGCTTTGATACTTCAAGTTCATTCGAGCTTGATTATTTTTTCTGAAGAGAAAGAGGAAGAAGAAACAGAAACAATGGGCGAAAACACAACTATGGAGGAATACATGAACAAAACCCGTGCTGATTACACTTCAGGAGTTGCTAGACCAAAGTTTGATGATAAGTCAAAGTTTGAATTGAAGGGTCAGTTTCTCAAGGAGCTAAGGGAAAATGCTTTCAGTGGATCGGAACATGAGGATGCTAATGAGCATGTTGAAAAGGTCCTCGAGATTGCGGATTTGTTTACTTCAGAAGGAGTCACTGACGATCAAATCATGCTAAGAATCTTTCCACTCTCGCTAAAAGGAGCTGCTAACAAGTGGCTAAGAAATGAACCTGCTAGTTCAATCACTACATGGGAAGATCTGAAGAGCAAATTCCTGAAGAAATATTGTCCTCCTGCTAAGACTGCTAAAAAGATGGAGGCTATCAACAGTTTCAAGCAAGATCCTGATGAAACTCTTTATCAAGCTTGGGAACGATTTAAAGATTTACTGGTAAAATGTCCTCAACACTATCTAACCCCTATGCAGGAGATAATATTGTTTTATCAAGGATTGGACGTGCCTACTAGACAAATCTTGGACGCTAAGGGAGTTGTGCCTCAAATGAGTGCAGCTAATGCTAGGAAAGCTATCCAAGAAGCTGCTGATCATTCTCAAAAATGGCACGATGGGACCTCTACTAGATCTAAGAGCAGTACTAATTTTGACGGGATTGCTGCTATTCAAGCTCAATTGGATAAAATTAGTAGAGAGATGAAGAAGCGTGATGAAAAAGTGTATGCTGCTCAAGTTGGATGTGAAAAGTGCGAAGGACCTCACTACACTAAAGATTGCCCGAATAGGAGTGAAAGTGAGACGTTTGAAGAAGCATATTACACCCAATTTGGACAACCATTCCGACCTTCAGGAAGATTTAGGGAAACTACCCCGGGATTCTATCAAAAGAACAACTTTAATCCCGCTTATCAAGAAAGGAGGCAGACTTTAGATGACACTCTAAAGCAAATTATGGCCGATGCTGCTAAAAGACATGAAGAGAATACTGCTATGATCAAAGAAATCCGAGCTTCAACGGACACTACTACAAGAAATCAAGGAGCTTCGATCAAAGCATTGGAACAACAAATTGGTCAAATGAGCAAAGTTCTTCAAGAAAGGGGATATGGAAGTTTACCTAGCTCAACCGAAACCAACCCAAGAGATCATGTCAAGGCCATAAGCACCACTGAAGAAGTCACTCCTTACTTGCCTAGAAGATCGATGAATGGTAATGATGGTGCAAGACCCGAATTTTTCTTTAATTCTTCAATCAGTTTAAGGAGATTACTCAAAGAAAAGACAAAGATTGAAGAAGAGATCAAGGCTACAATGAAAGAAGGGAACTCTGCAACCGATTTAAATGCCTTGCCTCATAAAGAAAAAGACCCAGGAAGTTTTACTCTACCTTGTTCAATTAATGATATATCTTTCAATAATGTGTTAGCTGACTTAGGAGCTAGTGTTAGTGTTATGCCTCTTAAGACATTCACTACCCTAGGACTAGGAAAATTAGCGCCAACTAAATTACTTATTGAATTGGCTGATAAAACGGTTAAAACGACCTGAAGGGATTGCTAATAATGTGCTAGTTAAGATTGAGAAGTTTATTTTCCCTGTAGACTTTGTTATATTAGATATGCCCGAGGATGTTAAGATTCCTTTAATCCTTGGAAGACCTTTCTTGTCTACTGCCCATGCTAAGATTGATGTGTTTAAAAGAAAAATCTCGTTAAGAGTAGGGAATAATAAACTAGTCTATAAGTGCCAAGATCCTGTTAAAAGCATAATTAGAGGTGTCTATGTGCTAGGATTAAGAGAGCGTATGGACCTCGATCTTGAAGCTAGGCTCATGGGAGAAACATTGATTCAAAACAACTCAACTAATCCTAATCATGAGAACTTTGAGGAATTTATTGACCTTAATGTACCTACCGAACTTAGACGCGATGTTGTCAATGATTCTGATGATGAGTGGTATGATTGTGTAGTAATTAACAAACGTAGGAGAATAGTTGAGAATACAAATTTGAATAATGATGTTTTTATTGAACTACCACCCCACCTTGCTTATTTATGCTTATATGACAATAAGAATTTCCCGTCTATCATTTTGTCATCGCTGCCCGAAAGGGACAGAACTTTGTTTATACAGATATTAAAGAAGAACGGCGTGGAAATTAAGGACGAGCAAGGAATGTTCAATATTACTGAATTGGGAATGAGGGAGCGCGATGTTTCCGACTCCTTCAATGATCGATATTAAAGAGCTGAACGTGAGTCTAACTTGAAGACTCTGGAATAAAGACAAGTGCTGACCGGGAGACAACCCGGAGAAATTTTTATTATTCTGTTTATGTGTCGAGTCAGTCAGGCCGCAGAGGATACGGCGCATCTCAATTCTGAGATGCGACGCATCTCCTGCAATGGTCATATCTTTATTTTTCTGCATTTTTTATTTTCGACTTTAAAACTTTTTATCAGTTTATTTCAATGCGGCGCATCCCTGGTTAAGGATGCGACGCATCTTCTATTCTGATCCGTATTTATTCCAGGCTCGATACGGCGTATCTTCTTCCATAAGATACGGCGCATCGACTGACCTGATGATTTTCATTTTTATTTTTATGTTTTATTTTTCCTAACTACTAATGTGTTATGCAAGTTTGAACCTTTCTTAATAATAGGTGTGTTTTAAAGCCTTGGTGGTATTATAGATTCCTGCATTTCCTGTGGATACACGAATATGAAGCTTAAACGTTCTAATCCACAAGAAAGATGATTTTTGCTCTTATACTAATGGAGGATCATACCGAGCAAATCTCAGGGGAGTTTTTCTGTTCTAATTCTTTTATTTTCCAGTTTTTAACCTTTTATACAAACAACGAGGACGTTGTTTAACTTAAGTGGGGGGATTGGAGAATTAGAACACTTAACACTTACTTGTCCTAAAACTTTTTCAAAATATGCTTAAAATGTGTTTAATATATCAAAACTTAAAATTTTTAGCATGTTTTTGTTTGAGATCTAAGTTGCATAGCTGCACACATGACGTTATTTTTCAAAAATTGTGATTTTTCAAAATTCACAAATCTATGAGTGTGCCGGTGACTTGTAAACTTTAGAACTTGGCTTGTATACTATTCGAGACCACCATAATAAGTATTATTTTATAATTGGAATGACTTGTCTAAATTGGTAAAATTCTAGGATTACACCCAAATAGCCTTTATATGTTATGTGTTATTAGCTAACTACACTGGTTAGTTAACCCCCGTATAAACCCTTTTGTTACTCTCATTTTTAGAGTAAGATACCCCTAGAAAAACACTCAGAGCCATTCCTTTCGTTTCTTACACCTTTGTTAAAATGTTTCGTTACACCCTTACACCTTAGCCTACCCTGTAGATTAAGATCCGTGGTTGGTTAATTGCTATAGGCAAAGTGTGTTTCCTTACATTACCTGTGTTCGCGTGCGTAATTCATTATCTATGGTTAGGTCGGGAAATTGCACAATGCAATTGGAGTGAAAGTAAATATTGTATATCCTTGAGTTTATTTTCCGTGTGTTTACTACTTTCACTATTACCGTTATTTCTGAAGTTATGAAAAGTATAGAAAAATTATCCAGAATTATCATTATAGTGATGTGGTGAAATTTTACACATCTATGTTTATGTTTCAAAAAAAAAAAAAAAAAAAAAAAAAAAATCGAAAAAATAGAAAAGAAAAAGAAAAAGAAAGTTGGGAGTTTGTTAAACCAACAATGTGAAGTTTTGTATTAAGTGGTCGATATCACCACTAGTTGTTGTACTATATCTATGGATTGAATGGGAGTTGGCAGTTATGGGAACACCAACTAAGGTTTATTCTTTGATTAAGATCTTGTTGAGTATAATTCGTGTCTACCTAAAGCGTGTGTTTCAAGTGATTAAAGCGTGAGTTATTCAATGATATGAGTCTTATTCATGGGATGGTTGGGATAGTGATTAACCACACTTAGGATTTTAATTTATTTATTTTGTTTATTTTTCATTTTACACCAATTTATATCCCAAAATTTATCCATACCCTGTATTATTCTTTATCCAACCAAACATTTGATTTATTGAGATTAGGGATTTGAGCAATCTTAAGTATCGTAGTCGTGGATTCGGCTATGTATTTATGATTTTGTCGCCCTTTTTGATATATTATTATTGGTGAAGTTTGGACCTATCTTTAGCCTATTCGAGTTAAGGATTTGAGCAATTGCAAGTATCGTGTTCGTGGATTCGATCATGTATTTGTGATTTTGTCACCTTTTCGGGAATTTGAGATCGATAGAGATTAAGAATAATTAACCCTTAAACCTCAAAACCCTTTTTACCGCTTTTGACTTGTTATTCCTTAGCTTTAGTGGTGGAGATGTGTATACTTGCCAAGCTTATGATAGAATATTCGTCGCGACTGGACAGTTAAACGATTAGATTTGCTTTTATTAAATTATTTAATTTTACATCTAATTCGTTAAGTGTTTAGTTGTGTGATTATGACAAAAATGAATACATGCTTAAATATAAAAATAAATCCTAATATCTTTTAGGATACATTTTCATAAGATTAATTCTAAGGTTTACTTGGGGACAAGTAAAGTTCAAGTGGGGGGATATTTGATGAACTCAAATAAGTACATTTTATTACTATCATTTATCCTATTAATTTGACTTGTTTTACTATATTATGTATGAGGATTGATACTTAATCGTTTACTTTTGTAATTCTCAGGTAAAAACAAGCATTTAGTGAAACTTGGCGATTTTGGACTAATTATGGAGCAAAACATGCAAGAAGTTAAGAGTCTACTGAAATGTACAAGATCAAGACTAATCTGCTCCAGATGCGCCGCATCTTGCTTATCACATACGGCGCATCGCTATCAAGATCTCACCAGATACGATCCAAGATACAAGAGGACATGCGCCGCATCCAAAGATGAAGATACGCCGCATCTTCTGGCTGTGTACGAATATTCCTGAATATTATAATCTTGGACCCCACGCGAAGTTAAGTCAATGCGCCGCATCTACTTACTAGATGCGCCGCATCTTACCCTCAGACAGAAACTATAAATACCCCAAGACCAGACGAATTCGATGTGACATATATTATATACGAGACCGAAGTACAGAAACCCTAGGACGAATTCAGTCAAGGCAGCAGCACAAGACACACCCAAACGAAGATACAAGAGCTGTAAGAAGGTGCTGCATGTGTTTAATTCATTAAGTAGTTTTGTTTTATTGTGTTAGTAAACTTTAATTCATCAAGATTGGTGGCTTGTGTAATGTGACAACGGAAAGATTGCACTCCCTTAAAACTGCTTTCTCATTAATTAAAGTTTATATGTTGATGTCTTTGGTGACTTTTATTAGTGCATTGATAACCTCTGTGTCTAGCTGAGCGTTGATCGGGTCGCCATGCCTCTGCCCTCGCCTGTTTATTAGATCGCCTACGCATTCTATGGTCTGTAGAAAGGTAGGAAGAAAGATAAATAGGATAGTCATAAGTAATCATTAAGGGTTTACTCGCCGATAAGATTAGAACCAACGAGAAAGGACTTAATCTCGGTGCGTTGCATCGAACTATACACTTCATATAAAACTAGCAACAAAACAAGTGACAAACTACTTATTATCAGGACAGTCTTCTTATTGTCTCGAGTATTTATATGTGTACGTGTGTGCTACTTGCTGATTCGTGCCTATTGGTTTAGTTTATTATTTAATTGCAACCAAATCGTGCCAGTCTCTCAGACTGAAACCCCCTTGCGTTAGATTAGGTTGTATAGCTAACTTAATATATTAAAATACTGATTAGAATAACTAGATAATACGTTCCACTCTTAGTGATCGACACTCTACTTACCATTATATTCATACTGACCGGGTACACTGCTCGTTAAGTGTGTGTGTTATTGATAAGTCGGCTAAATATAAATTTAAAACTTGAGTAGGCATTAATACTGCTAAACCGCAACGACACATCGCACGCATCAGAGATCAACTTGTAAGTTTGACTGCTAATTCTATTATTATGCTTATATAGCAGCATCATGAACTGTGTACTAGCAGTAGCAACAGTTACTCTAACAGCATCAAGAAGACTTTTAATCCCAACATTTCCTATATTTTTTGTGTAGAAAGAAGCTGATGACATGATCAAGGAAGGAACCTCGAGTGTTGATGATGGCACTGATGCCATGACAGCTGTATTTGGTAAGGAAAAGGGCGGTTATGCCAGAGGTGTGGGAGGTGCAGTAACATACAAAGAGTATTTTTGCCTTCCTCGAAGAAAACAAGAAGCCGATGAAAAACTTGCCTTACTTCAAACTCAACTGGATAATGAGAGACGCGAGCGTGAAGAAAAAGATAAATTGATCAAGAAATTGTCCGCCGAGAAGATCGAAAAAGATTTGCAGGTCAATAAATTATCCGGTGAGGTGGAAAACACAAATAAAGCGCTTTCTCAAATTCTGAAACAGTTGAATGATAAAGGGTTGAATATAACTCTGCCATCTGAACAATCGCCAATAGCCTTAGTTGTAAGCCATTTTTTATGTTGTTAACAATTTCATTTTCTAATGCTAACACCACTGATGCTAATGATACTAGGCATTGAACATAAACTGATGAGTGACTGTATTTCTTAATTTATATTGCAGGTGACTCCAATGGCCATTGACAATATTGCAGGTCACTCCAATGGCACTCAGACAAGTGATGTTGTAAGTCCTAAAGATGCGGGAATTGAGGAGAAGTCCAATGGCCTTGAAACTTCTAAAAAGGTAACGGAAACAATGGTAAGTATAGTAATAAAACATCGCCCTTTGATTTTTGAATTTTACATACATGATCGACTAATGTACCCTTTTATATATATACGTATAGGAACCTGCTGCTAATACTGTCAGGCCTAAGCATAACCTTAAGTCACGACGAAACGGGTCTCCCGATTCCCAATCGCTACAAAATGTGTCGTCTCCAACACAACCACTGCCAACAGTATGTATTTCAACATGTTTCTTGTTACTCTTTTGTTTAAATAATGTAACGTGTTTTATATATACATATAGGAACTTGCTAAAACTGTCGGACCCAAGCAAAAGCTAAAGAAGCGACCAAACGGGTCTTCGGATTCTTAATCGCAACAAGATGTGTCTCTAACACAAGCACTGCCAACAGTATGTATTTCAACATGTTTCTTGTTATTCTTTTGTTTAAATAATTTCTGATATATACATAAAAATTCTTTTTTTGTAGACACTTAAGTGCAAACTGTGGATTGTAAAGCAAACAAATGTTGTTGCTTTAGGTACCGTATACCAGTCTAGTGGAAAGCAAATGCTGCATAACCAACCACTCCCAAGTGATTGCTACAAAGTGTCGATTGATAAATCGTTAGTTGATGCAGCATGCTTACCGGACGTAGCAAATAATGGGTTAAAAACAGTTAAGTGTGTCGAAAAGAGTTTCGTTGCATGGCCAAAGGATCAAGTTATTTTTCAAGAGGTGGTACGTACATGTGTTTTTTCAACCTACATATATATAATTATTCATATGTAATTCAATGTTTGATAGAAGCGTATTTTGTTTACTACAGGTTACACCAACAAACCATGTGACTAAATGTGTACCAATGGCACCATCGAAGAAACAATATATATCTGCTAACGAGTTAAGGCAAACTGCTATTAAGGGGGTGAAGGTTCAAAAGTCTTTAGATATTTGATTAATTAAGTAGGACATTACAATTGTATATTCTGTCCAGTTATATACATTCGAGTTTAATTCAATTTGAAATTTCTTATGGTTTTTAATATTGTTTTATATATAATATATACACTCATTCCAGCAGCACTAGCATAGTACTAGCAGTAATAACTCTGCTTCAGCAGGACTACCCTAGTACTAGCAGTAGCAACTCTGCTCCAACATTATTGGTCACTCTTTGTTTAATTAGATGTGTGACTAAATAGTACCAAAGGCCACACAAACATAACATTCATGTGGCCATTGGATGATCAATAGTCACGCAAAATACACATTTCTTCACTTAAAACAGCATATGGTCACACTTATCAACACTTTTGGCCACTTTATGCTTAATTGTATGTGACTAAATAACTAAAACAAAGATGCTTTGTGTGACTAAATATTACAAAAGGCCACACAAATATAAAATTCATGTGGCCATTGGATGATCAATAGTCACACAAAATACACATTTCTTCACTTAAAACAGCATATGGTCACACTTATCAACACTTTTGGCCACTTTATGCTTAATTGTATGTGACTAAATAACCAAAACAAAGATGCTTTGTGTGACTAAATATTACAAAAGGCCACACAAACATAAAATTCATGTGGCCATTGGATGATCAATAGTCACACAAAATACACATTTCTTCACTTAAAACACCATATGGTCACACTTATTAACACTTTTGGCCACTTTATGCTTAATTGTATGTGACTATATACCGAAAACAAACATGCTTTGTGTGACTAAATATTACAAAAGGCCACACAAACTAAGAATTCATGTGACCATTGGATGATCAATAGTAACACAAAATACACATTTCTTCACTTAAAACAGCATATGGTCACACTTATTAACACTTTTGGCCACTTTATGCTTAATTGTATGTGACTAAATACCCAAAGCAAACATGCTTTGTGTGACTAAATATTACAAAAGGCCACACAAACTAAGAATTCATGTGACCATTGGATGATCAATAGTACACATTTCTTCACTTAAAACAGCATATGGTCACACTTATTAACACTTTTGGCCACTGTTTTTTAAATTGTATGTGACTAACTCTGATGCGTGGTTTTGCAACCTTACAACAGGTTTTACCTCTCGAGGGATCTCAAGAGGCTTACAACCCCACCAGGCAGTGTACCTGACCGATGTAGTATAGTGTAGTGGTAAGTACGGGGGATTGATCGTTCTCCACAGGGAATAGTGTTCGTTAGGTATGAAAAACTACTCTAATAGGTCTAAGGGTGAGAGAAGATTCTTTTTGTGTTTTTTATAATTTTATGAAAGCAAGTAAAATCTCGGGTTTGAAAGAGTGGGCGGAATTAGTTGCTAGTCAACTAACCCAAATAACTACGAATGCAAATAAAATAAAATAACAGAAAATGAAAAGGTGGAGAAACTTATGTGAAGAGAAATGTGTTTACTTAGATTTCCTTACTCCCTAACTATCTTTTACCGGTTGATTAGTGTGTATTAATTGCGTGGATGACGGGTGTATTCCTTAATACCATTCGTGGGGTGGCGTACGTACTTCCCCAACTCTATGAACTCCTACTTCACTCCTATGTCGAGCCGGCTAAGAAGCTCCTAACATGGGATCACTAGAATTCGCTCATGCATTAAATACAACCATAAAAACCTTTAGTACGCATTGGTTCATGTTTCTTAAGACGTTCAAGCAAGTTACCGTATAGGAAGTTAGCCAGTTTTCTTAAGCCTAACATAGATAAACAATCATCCAATACAACTAATAACACACTAATAACCAATAATCAATAGCTAGGTTTCATTAGATCTAAGCAAACACAAGATAAATCTAGCCTAGCATGTTAAACAAAAGACAAGAACAAGATAGAATCAAACAACACATAGACATATTGAATGATTAATTGATAACTTATCTTCAATGTAACATGGAAGATCTCAAGGCAAAAAGCCTTGAAAGAGCTGCTAAAATCGTCTTAGGGTTTTTACACACAAAGTTCCACAATAAGTTCCACACCAATGACAAAAAATTGCAAAACTATATATAGACTTTCAGATCTGACGGCGTCACGTTATGGAGTGTGACGCCGTCACCTCGCCGCTTTTAGGGTTCCCGGATGGCCTTCCTGACGCCGTCCCTCTTTAGACCTCCAAAATCCGTTCTGGCTTATCAAGGCTTGACGCCGTCAGATTATGGCTTGACGCCGTCCCTCTTTAAATTTAGTCGTGACGACCTTGATCAGATTAAAGGGTGACGCCGTCAGAATTTTCATGCAAAATTCTCTGGCTTATCATGAGTAATTTTCACATCCACCTTTTTCTTGCCAAGCCATGACGCCGTCTGGGGAAAATCCTGACGCCGTCAAAGGTACTTTTCAGCCGATTTTGAGACTTTGTCGTTTTCTTCACTTTTATGCTCCAAAAACGTCCAAAATGCTTCCTTTTCCAGATTTCTTCTCCAAAGTACCTAAAATGACAAAAGAAACGATTTAGGGCAATATTTGATCAAATAAATACGATTTAGGGCTTAAATGACCCCCTAAAAGCGGTACACTTTTCGCTTCATCAAATACCCTTACACTTGAGATTTGCTTGTCCTCAAGCAAATGCGCTTTTATTCTAATCAAAATACAAGTTAGGGGTCATTTAACACTAATATAAAAGTAATTACAACAAATATTCGTTCCACTTTAATCATAATAAGCACGGAGATTATAAACTAGCACCTCACAAGTAGTGTTTAGATACTCACATCTCTCAAGTGTCATCAAAATAAATCTCATAAATGAAAACGGATAATATCTCTCACTACCTGTCATAGCAAATAGATTACCATAGGCTTGGGAAAGGATCAAAAACCTCCTCCACTAGGCGTAAGCACCTAAGATAAACTATCAAAGAAGGCTTTTAAACGGGTTATAACGTTAGGTGTAGGGATATGATAAACACGGTTTTGTTGGATAAGGGATATTTTACTGGTGGCGAGTTAAAGATCTTGATTAATTACATGTACTATACAATGTTGCTAAGCCAAGACTCGACTCGACTTAAGCTAAAAACAAAATAACAAAAACATAAAATAAACATAAAATGAAACGGGATGGTAGTCCGTATGTTTTTTTTCTTTTTTTCTTTTTTTTCCCTTTTTTTTTTTTTTTTTTTTTTTTTTTTTGCATACACTTTTGCCCTACCATCCAAAATAATACAACATAGGGGTGTTGCATCCCCTTACACTTGAACTTTTACATAACTTTACAATAACTATTCTAATGACTCGAATTAAGATAATCGAAAAACTTGGAGTACTTTAAAAAATATTTAGCACATATGGGGGTAATAAATGATGTTCTTCCCCATTACTCCATTACACTAGTACTTTACCCATGAGTCCCAATCGTCCCAAAACAATATGTACAAGGATATGACTCGACTTAGCAACCATGTAATCAACTAGATAATTAACTTGGGGTTTAAACAAATGTTGTCACAATAATGCACTAAAAATGAGTGCATACAAGGTAGGCTAAGGCGATTTGGGTGTACATTTTAGTGGGGTGTAACAAATTCTTCCTTTAAGTAAAATGCTTAAAGGTCGAAACGAAAAGATAGGCTCTGAGGGGTGTACTAGGGGTATCGTGTACTAAAAATGAGTACAACGCAAAGGGTGTGGGAGAATTACTTGACCAATGTAGCCAATGTAATTATAACAAAAACACAGGTGTAAAACAATGGGTTAATCCTAATGCCTCTTATCATGTAGTAAATCTAACTACACGAATGTAGTCTCACTTGTGGCCTCGGAATGGTCCTAACGCAAGTTCTAGAATCTAAGTGCTACCGGTACACACATCATAGCATAAATGCTTTTCCTACCAATTCTAGGGGTGAACCTCACATATTTGGGGGTGGAAATTTTTTTTAGTGGTACGGTTTTTGTGCTAGTCATATAACTCCTATCCGTGAGACGCTCATTAAGATCAAAGTTTCACTCCTAAATGTTGTAAAAAATTTTAAATTTGGCATTAAAATTACCCTAACAGGTGTTTCTCTTAGTTTTATTACACATCTACTATTAAATAAACAAAAATCAAGCGTAATAGCATTCTCTAATCGTACTTTTACCCCCCTTACACTTAAGATGAACATTGTCCCCAATGTTCAAATAACAAGATGTAAAAGCATAAAGTAAAAGAATGAAATCAAATACTCCCCTGATTCGCTCGGTGTTAATGTGGCAACACGGTTAGATCTTCTTTCAAAGTAATGTTGAAGCTCCATGACTAATGCATCGCCATAAGCTTGATCCAACAAACATTTCCTTGTCCAAAATAACCTGTTAAACCTGAGAAAACAAACACGAAAACCTGCATAACATCGGCGGGATAAACTCTATATATAAGGATATAATGCTTGTGGAATGATAATTTTGCAGATTCCTGGAGATTATAAGTTAGAGATTTAATAAAAACTTTTTATGAAAACAAAACTTTCAAAAATTTTCAGAAAATTAAACCTGACGCCGTCAGGTTGTAAATCCTGACGCCGTCAGAAATGATCTGACAGAATTCTCATGTTAAGTTTCCGGAAAAATTTTGGAAAAACCTATACCTTACTTTCTGGAAATCCTGCAAAACATGACTCGATACAAGCATTTGACTTAAACAATTACTAATATGTATGTTAATTTAATATTATTACGATTCATGTTCATTTGTGTTCTAATAAACCGATTTAGATTTCCCTTACACTTAACTTTTGCAAAATACCTTTATATGTAGTTAAGACGAAGTTAAAAACAAGATAAAGCATTTTCACAATTTAGTTTCGAACATGAATCAATAATAATAAAAATTAAACATACATACGGAAGCAAATAAAATCAAACAAACAAATAAATAAACACACAAAGCAAATAAAGCTTGGGTTGCCTCCCAAGAAGCGCTTGTTTTTGTTCGAGTCACGAGCCTGACTCTACCCTTATTTAACGGATAAAGGAGAGGTTTTTCCTACACTTAGGATTAAGTGCGGGTGATAGTAGCGATACACACCATCTCGGTGGAAGTATGCCACGTGAGGAAAGAGTGGTGGATGAATCATATACTCAAAGGGGTGGGATCCTATCATCATAACCTTACCTAATTCAATTGGGTTAGTGGGCGGATTAAGATTTTCTCCTAGAAAGGGATCATCTTCTATCAACTTCGAGAGACTCCAAGTTAAGAATCCACTTTGACCTAATAAACCCGGTTTAAACCCATAATGTTTCTTGTGATCAATCATGAATGGGTGATGTAAGTATGTAAGGTCATGGTTCACTCCTATATTAGCTTCCTCTCTACAAGGCCTAGAGTCTACTACCTTAATCTTAACATTACCCGGACTACATGGTTTGATGGGTGGATCGGGACCTAATTCAATTCCTAAGTTCACATCTAAGGATGGAAGATTAGGTAACGGTTTTGGTTTAGGCTCCGGTTCATCAAAACTAGGAACTTCCATAGAACTAAAAGAAAGGTTATGACTACAAGTATTCAAACCTATTTCTTCTAGTTTTGTTTCTTCCAAAGGTTCTACTTCAATTGGGGTTCCTATAGTCCCTTCTACTTCTTCCGGGTAAGTCACGGGCGGTGTGTATGCCTCGAATGATGGTAGGACTTGTGGGGTACTTTGTAGGTTTGTGTTATTTACCTCATCCTTCCTTGTCTCTATATCAATTATATCCACATCATGTGTTTTAGTAGAATCTAACCCAAACATGTTCCTAAGTATCTCAAATCCTTCTCTAGCCATTTCAAGTTCTAAGTCCGATTCATAAGAATCTTCCCCGATAACATGATTACTATGTTCAATTTGCCTAAAGGATTCATCATGTGTTCCTTGAGATTCAAAGTCATTGATCATAAAACCTAGGTCTTTTTGCTCAATATGCTCATGTTCGGCTAAATCCTCCTCAATTGTTTCCTCAAGTTGTGATGTATACGAACCCATTAATTCATTAAACTTATGGTTCACGGTTAGGAGGCTTTCCTCAAATTTTTTCCAAAGGGTCTTATTAAAAGGAGTTGATCCTAACAATGATTGTTTAATAGAAGCCACACATGCACATAATTCATCAAACCTATCAAACTTTATACCCATCTCCTCTTGTATATATCTAAGATCACTTAAAAATTCATTGGAACAACAGGAAGCAAATCTATTCGTGTAAAGTAATTGTTCCTCTAATGTTAATGATCTAAATGGAATTTCATCCGCCATGGTGACAAATGAAAATGGTTTTACAAACAAAGGGCACAAAGAAAAAGATAGACTAAAGAAATCTAATAAAAAGAAAAATAAAAATCTCACTAGAAAGGAATCTAGTGAGTAGACCTAATAAAATAAAAATTCAACCTAAACAATAACTATTCCCCGGCAGCGGCGCCAAAAACTTGATGCGTGGTTTTGCAACCTTACAACAGGTTTTACCTCTCGAGGGATCTCAAGAGGCTTACAACCCCACCAGGCAGTGTACCTGACCGATGTAGTATAGTGTAGTGGTAAGTACGGGGGATTGATCGTTCTCCACAGGGAATAGTGTTCGTTAGGTATGAAAAACTACTCTAATAGGTCTAAGGGTGAGAGAAGATTCTTTTTGTGTTTTTTATAATTTTATGAAAGCAAGTAAAATCTCGGGTTTGAAAGAGTAGGCGGAATTAGTTGCTAGTCAACTAACCCAAATAACTACGAATGCAAATAAAATAAAATAACAAAAAATGAAAAGGTGGAGAAACTTATGTGAAGAGAAATGTGTTTACTTAGATTTCCTTACTCCCTAACTATCTTTTACCGGTTGATTAGTGTGTATTAATTGCGTGGATGACGGGTGTATTCCTTAATACCATTCGTGGGGTGGCGTACGTACTTCCCCAACTCTATGAACTCCTACTTCACTCCTATGTCGAGCCGGCTAAGAAGCTCCTAACATGGGATCACTAGAATTCGCTCATGTATTAAATACAACCATAAAAACCTTTAGTACGCATTGGTTCATGTTTCTTAAGACGTTCAAGCAAGTTACCGTATAGGAAGTTAGCCAGTTTTCTTAAGCCTAACATAGATAAACAATCATCCAATACAACTAATAACACACTAATAACCAATAATCAATAGCTAGGTTTCATTAGATCTAAGCAAACACAAGATAAATCTAGCCTAGCATGTTAAACAAAAGACAAGAACAAGATAGAATCAAACAACACATAGACATATTGAATGATTAATTGATAACTTATCTTCAATGTAACATGGAAGATCTCAAGGCAAAAAGCCTTGAAAGAGCTGCTAAAATCGTCTTAGGGTTTTTACACACAAAGTTCCACAATAAGTTCCACACCAATGACAAAAAATTGCAAAACTATATATAGACTTTCAGATCTGACGGCGTCACGTTATGGAGTGTGACGCCGTCACCTCGCCGCTTTTAGGGTTCCCGGATGGCCTTCCTGACGCCGTCCCTCTTTAGACCTCCAAAATCCGTTCTGGCTTATCAAGGCTTGACGCCGTCAGATTATGGCTTGACGCCGTCCCTCTTTAAATTTAGTCGTGACGACCTTGATCAGATTAAAGGGTGACGCCGTCAGAATTTTCATGCAAAATTCTCTGGCTTATCATGAGTAATTTTCACATCCACCTTTTTCTTGCCAAGCCATGACGCCGTCTGGGGAAAATCCTGACGCCGTCAAAGGTACTTTTCAGCCGATTTTGAGACTTTGTCGTTTTCTTCACTTTTATGCTCCAAAAACGTCCAAAATGCTTCCTTTTCCAGATTTCTTCTCCAAAGTACCTAAAATGACAAAAGGAACGATTTAGGGCAATATTTGATCAAATAAATACGATTTAGGGCTTAAATGACCCCCTAAAAGCGGTACACTTTTCGCTTCATCTATTGTATGTGACTAACTCAAAAAAAACAACACACGATGTGTGACTAAATCATCACAAATGTCACATTTATTATATTTTCGTGTGGCCATAGGATGGGAAATAGTCACACATACTGATGAATCCAACAAAACTTGTGCCTAATTAGTCACACATATTCGGGTTTTGGTCACTCTTTTTCGATGAAAACGGCCACAAACTAAACAATGTGACCATATGATACCTAGGGTGGCGCGACTTTTTGTCACACACACCCAAAAAAATGTGTGTGACTATATGCATATAGTCACGCATTTCCAGCGTGACGATAGGCAATATCTGTACCAGTGTTAGTGCTCTCCCCCAAACTGACAACCTCATTTAATGAGTGCCCTGAGTGCCCTGAATCTGTTCGGGGGAATGAAGTATCAACATCTTCATCTCACAAAATGCGATAGTCTTTGTCCGAGAAACAATTGCAAAACACTTCAATTGCGAAAAACCCCTTTGTCGATGAAGTACCATTTTTATCAAAGTGACAAAAACCACTTTTATGATGAGGATTGAAGTCGCAACCTTTTTGTAGCCATCTTTTCTCGATCAAAAACCACCAAAAACTCGTAAAACTTGAAATGCATCCCAGTTACGTCATCGATGTACACATTTCTCTCCCCTGATGATTACGATTCATCGGAATCAGCATAATGTTGTGTACGTGAAATACAAACTGGAAGCCCTTTATCAGGAATCATATCAGTCCGTGAGAAGATGTCGATATACCCAATCTAACCTCCTGTATCAAAAACAACGGCTTCATGTAGTGACTACTGATGGAGAAAACCCACTATGACGAATTTAAGACTGAAGTAGAATAACCCAAACTTGTGACTTAAACTTACACTGTTGTATGACTAAGAACCTATACTGAGCACTACAACGTAACTCCTTAAAGCATAGGTCGTTTCATATACCCATCCATTCTTCCTTAACTGTATATGAACATCTCTTGAATTATCCACATCTTTGTGTGACACTGAGTACTACAACGTATCTCCTTTAAGTGATAGTTAACTAGGTCTTCGTCCATCCACCCCTTGACCTATGAAAACTAGATAAATCAAGACTTAATCATCGAATGCTCTGTGAGCCGTTTAAGATCAAGCAAGGATCTCGAAGAATCATGCATCCAACCAACCCCGATATCTTCAAGATACTAAGTACACGTACCCGAGATATTCCACTTCAACTTCAACTAAGTAATAACGAATCATCCTTGTAGTCACGGTTGATAATAATCAATTTTGTAGCCATTGTCATTTGATTGTGAATCTTGACCAGGATCTTTTCGGCTATACGTGGTGATTTTGTAGGTATGGTCCAACAATATAATTTGTGATTTTGTTGTGAAATATGCCATAAAATGACATTCTAATGGTGCTGGAAAAATTTGAGTTTAAGAAATTTTTACGCCAAAAATTCCCGAAAAATTCGAATTTTGGCCATAAAAATTTGAATTTTGGGCCAAAATTTTCACTCTTGTACCAGAATTTGAATCTCGCGTAAAAATTGACCGTTAAGTCTCTCCTCCGAATTATTATTATTATTATTATTATTATTATTTTGCAATTGTGATAAGTTAGCCAGTCCGAGATCTGAATTGGATTGTGTGAAAAGCATTTGCGATAAGCATCTCTTGCGTGAATTGCGATATAAGTGATCAGCGCCAATTTCGATAATTTTGTCGAAATTTGAATTTTGATAAAATTGTCGAAATTTGAATTTCGATAAAATTGTCGGAATTTGAATTTCGATAAAATTGTCGAAATTTGGTTTTCGATAAAATTATGTTTCTGAATTGCGATAAAGTCCAGTTTTTCAATTTCGACAGAATTGTCAAAAACCAATTTCGATACTTATCGCAATCTTATACAAGATTGCGATAACTTATGACGAATTGCGATAGACAGCAGACCTTCTGAATTTCGATAAAAGGCAGTTCACCAACTCCTTGTCCTTTAGTCACTTACCCACTGTCTTCCCCATGCTTGTCATATCCAACCACTTTGACCAACTCCTTCTCAATTATTCTTGACCAATAATTGCACTCAAAGAACAATTAAAAAATCCAAGAACCAATCTTACAAAATCTTGTATAATTTTTGTCGATCTAATCGTTTAGAACAATAAAAAATTCAGCCATTAAACACAAGATTCGAGTGAAGAACAATCGCAGTTTCACAACCCAACTCGTTAGGACTAACAAACACAATCTTGAACCTTAATCTTGCGTATGATGTCCAAGAAACACAAACAGTCACATTTTTTGAAGATAAAAAACGCAACAGTAAGTATTTTTTGAACAGAAGCCAAAAACAAACAAGATAGAACTCACAATAAATCACATTTTTACCTCAAAAACACACCACGAATTGCCCCCGGTTAGCTCTTGATACCAATTGTAGAGACCAAGATTCACGTTGAGGAGGTGGGGAAACACGAACTAAAGATTAAACATTATAAAATCGGTTTATTGATTGGGGGAGGTGTGTATGTTTTCTAGAGAGAGAAAGTCTAGAAAACACATACACACCTCCAAGAACAAAGTGAATCCCCACCTTCCTAGTTGTGACTAGGAAGGTATTTATTACAAGAATACAAAGCTAACTTAGCACTAATGACTAAACTAGTCCTTGTACTTTAAATGCTATTGCAATTCCCACATATGACAAAACTTTAAAGCTAACAATATGATATAAATTTGACAGCGTGAAAGAAAAGAGCAATGAAACTTTTTTTTTTTTTTTTTTTTTTTTTTTTTTAGTTATTTATTTATTGTTGTTATGAGTATGAAAGGAGAAATGGGCCAATTAATCAGGGAGGGATGAAACAAGGCCTAGTTATTAGCCCAACAGCAAAACGACATGAGCAAAACCACAAAATGGCAGACCAACCAACAAACGACGTTGTTTCACCCATTTTTTCTCCATGTTGACGTCGTCTGCACGCCTATGTTTAATAGAGTAATTGGTTACATAAATAAGTGAGCAAATTTAAAAAAATAAAATAGTTACCACTTTTATATTTATTTCAAAAAAAGTTCACGCTTTTATGTATTGAGAATTTATAATTTGTCCACACTTGCAATTGTGCACCCCATTTGTAACACTTAATTTCTCCTGGAGAAAATGCATGTTATAAATTAAAATACACACTTGAAAATGTGAACAAATTCTAAATTTTTCCACATAAATGTGGACTTTTTATTTGAAACACATATAAGTATGTAATCTCGTTTATCTTTCAAAATTGGCTCAAACTTATCTATGTAACTATTTTTTACACATACGTAAGTCTTAATAAACTCTAAATATTGTACACACTTTTTAAAAGTGTGATAAAATGACATTTTTTAAGTGTAATCTCTATCCATGATCAAATAAATTATATTTTGTACAACAAAATGCTACTCGTACTTTACTCCACAACCATCTATCACAAAAATATGAAGCTCATAACGCTTTTGCCCCTTCGTTTGAGAGGTTAAACATTTTTTGTCTCACTAGGTTTGTTTTGTTAATGCAACACCTGTCACCTTTTTAATTTTTGTTTGTAAATTGTAAATGCACACCTAACATATACGGAGTAGTACTTGTGTGTTAATGCAAAACCTACCACACACAAGCAAACATAAATACGTCATCTTTGCTTCAAGTTTTCTTATCAACAACACCCACGTTTCTCACAAACATTACACATGAAAGGCTAAAGAGGTTGAAACCTCATAAGCCTACCACGAAGTGTAGAGTCTAGATCTGGTAATTGTTTGAAATGATATATATTTTTGTGTACAAGAAAAAGTAGCACCAAAGATAAGTCACCACACAATCACTTCTACCAACAACCAAAAATAAATGAAGTTCATCTACGTCAGCGATCCGTGTGACAAACAACCCAAAACCGTTGAGATCAAATTCACCACATTACATCTCTAACTGTTGATTCATTTCATCCCCATAATAAATCACCTCCAAAAGTTTCACTCATTCTCACACACTCTTTGTCGGTGTTCTCCCTTCTTCATATCACTACCATTAACTTCATGCAGCAACCTATCATTTAACATAATCTATCACTCTCTACTTGCACACAAAAGAAAACTAAACAGTGTCCAAAATGTTTAGCATGGTGACAACCTGTCGAGCTAAGGACGTTCTCTTTTTTGTGATGTTTGCACGACAAGGCCGCCGACCGAAACTGAGGTATTCTTGTTTTGTTTTTCTGGCAGTATTTACTAAATTTATTTTTACCTATCATAGATCTAGCTTTTCATGTCATCATTGTTCAGTGAGAATTTTGAAGTGAGGTTTTAAATGTTGTTTTGTTCCAGGCTTTGTTTGGAGATAAAGGTTTTTGTAATGGATCTCTGCGATTTGTTCTTGAGTTTTAGAGGTGTAAACACACACAGCAAAAACCATCAAAAACACACACAAACACACACAATGTCCGACCATACCAGTGTGTCCGGTAAATTCGATTTTTTTTATTTATATTTTATTTTTATTATTTATATATATTTTTTTGGAACATAACATTGACTAAATAAATAAAATTTATTGTAGTGTTTTATTGTATTGTTTTTAATATCTCGTTTATTTTATTCTTGTGTTTATTATTTTATTTTTTGTTTGTCTAAAATGAAATAAAACATGTTTTCAACATGTAGTGTTTATTGATTTGTATTTTATTGTTATAGAATAAGAAAAGTTCAAGGGAGGCAAGGTTTAGTTCAATCATTGCAGAAGAAGAGAGGCGGAGGAATGAAGCAGCAACTTTTGTTCAGGGAGATGGTTTGGGGGGTGTGGAGGATCCTCCGTTGGTGGGTTTGGAGGAGGAGGGAGGTGAGGGTGTGAATGAGGATCATGGTGAGGGTGTGAATGAGGGTGTGAATGAGGGAGGTGAGGGTGTGAATGAGGATCATGGTGGTGAGGCCACAAGTTCAGCTGTGAAGACCGACTCACCGCCTGAGAAGGTTCTGAAGAAACAAGTGAAGATTGGAAAGAAGGCTCTCCGAAAGATGAAGAGCAAGGCCAGGGCTGAGGCAAGAAGGGCTGGTGGTCATTAAGGTTTTGAGTTTCTATTTTGTTGGCTTAGCATTTTAATGAGTTTTTAGTTCACTCGGATATGTTCGGATAAACCCAGTTAAGGGTGTGCTTTGTTGACTTGCTTATTTTGAGTTTATCTCCCTTTTAGCCTGTGACTTATTTGGTTTATACTAAACTTGTATCGGCTTTTGTGGTTGTTTGGTTCTCGGTGCAACCAAGGAAACACAAGATGTTTAATTGTTTTGAACTTATGCCTACTCGGCTGAAGTTACTATGGCTTATTCTATTCTTTGACTTTGATTTGGATTTTGGTGATTTGTTGTTCATTGTTGTTGTCGAGTTCTAGTCTCGGTTTGAAGCTTACACCCAAGAGGGTGCTTAACGACTCTCCGTTTGGTGCAACCAAACTCGAGAGGGCTTTCCCCTTGGTCAAACTCTTCCCAGCTTAATTTCCAGCAAGGGTAATTTGTTTGTCTACTGCCACGGCCCATCGGGGTAATTGTTTCCTTTGTTCCCAGCCACACCGCAAGGTGATGACTTTGGTTGGTTTTTTTTTGCTCGTCTAACACCACAACAGTGCCGATTGTATGAGTTTTGCAACTAACTAAACATAAGGGAATGCTTGAAAACAGTTTATATGTTAAAATGTTACTGTTAGGCCAAAAGCTCATATATACGTAGCATTGTAGTTTATTAGAGGCGGACAGAAAAGATTTTTCGAGTTGTACGTAAACCACATGAATCTTTCTTTTATATTGTAAACTTCTGTTAAAAATTCTAAGTTTGCTTTACATCTTTCTCATCCGTGTTATATAATCTTACACTGAAATACACTTGTAACTTTCGGTAATAAATTGTGAATATGAAAACAATTGTTAGCATGGGTCACAAACAGTAAATGGGTTTGTTGGTTAATGTGGGCCAAAGCCCACAATGAGTACGTTTATTTTCAGTCAGTGAATACCGAAAGGATGTAGATTTTGTATGTCTCGTACAAGTTTGTTGGGGGCAGTTCCCCCCACTACTCAAAGAGTGGCTCCGCCTCTGATTGTGACAACCTGTCTAGCTAACGACGTTCTCTTTTTTGTGATGTTTGCACGACAAGGCCGCCGACCGAAACTGAGGTATTCTTGTTTTGTTTTTCTGGCAGTATTTACTAAATTTATTTTTACCTATCATAGATCTAGCTTTTCATGTCATCATTGTTCAGAGAGAATTTTGAAGTGAGGTTTTAAATGTTGTTTTGTTCCAGGCTTTGTTTGGAGACAAGGGTTTTTGTAATGGATCTCTGCGATTTGTTCTTGAGTTTTAGAGGTGTAAACACACACAGCAAAAACCATCAAAAACACACACAAACACACACAATGTCCGACTATTTCAGAAAGCCGTCTAAGCTTGGGTGCCCCTGTTGCACCAAGACTTTTGCTTCCGCCGGAGAAAGAAACAAACACATACTAGTGTGTCCGGTAAATTCGATTTTTGTTTATTTATATTTTATTTTTATTATTTATATATATTTTTTAGGAACATAACATTGACTAAATAAATAAAATTTATTGTATTGTTTTATTGTATTGTTTTTAATATCTCGTTTATTTTATTTTAGTGTTTATCATTTTATTTTTTGTTTGTCTGAAGTAAAATAAAATTTGTTTTCAACATCGTTTATTTTTGTAGTGTTTATTTATTCGTAAAATAAAATTTGTGATTTTAATATCTCGTTTATTTTTGTAGTGTTTATTGATTTGTATTTTATTGTTATAGAAAAAGAGAAGCTCAAGGGAGGCAAGGTTTCAATCAATCATGGAAGAAGAAGAGAGGCAAATGCAAGAAGCACTAGCGTTTGTACATGGCGATGGTATGGGAAATCCATTGGTCGGTGTCGGTGTGGGTGTGGAGGATGGTCCGTTGGTGGGTTTGGAGGAGGGAGTCTTGGTCGGTGTCGGTGAGGATTTGAAGGAGGATGAAGGTGGTGAGGGCACAGGTGCAGCGGTGATGACCGACTCACCCCCCGAGAAAGTTCAAAAGAAAGAAGTGAGGATTGGGAAAAAGGCAATTAAAGATGCAATAGATACATCAATGGAGTTGACGTTTAATTTCGATGTACATGCACATGATTCATCGGATGGACATTGTATCCATGAGCATGAATTTCGCTCGTCTAAAAAGCCACATAAAGATAGCCATCCATCTCCCTACACGACACAACTCGGATACTAGTTGACAATTCCATAAACAAGCTACGGGGAATCTGAAAAACACGATTGACCTCACCCCCTACGAGATTTCAATAAGATTAACCAACCAACAACCTGAATCATGTGACATAATCTTGTTGCCCTCAACGCCTAGTCCGTTGCTTAACATGACTGAGTGTCAATCCAAAAGAAGGAAACTCGGCACGTAGTCCGCTGGTTAACATGACGAAGGGCGTATTTGTCAATCCAAAAGAAGGCAACGCGACACAATGTGAGCTTTGTGGGATTTCTTGCACATCCATTGAAGAACTCATCAAACATCTTGCAAACAAACGCAACTAATTTAGCTCAAGGCTCTATATTTTATTAGTCGAGAAACCCGGAACTCCGGAAGACATATTCATTTAACCACTCTAGTATGTTATTTATCCTTGTGTTTAAACAGTGCTATGTTTCCTATGCTTATATTAGTTTATTAAAAAATGCAGATGACCCAAGCCGATGTTGTTTTTAAAGATACAAACTGAGCACTTCAACACCATTTCGGAATTGCTACTAGCTGCATTGATTGGAATTTTTTATTTTGTCTAATTAGAAACAATCATCAAGCATTATTACATTATTCATAGTTGTATTTTATGTTTCATATGTATGGTTGTATGATAGCGTGTTTTCTTGTAATGATTTGAAATCCTACTTTATCATACCACTTTCTTTTGGTTGTTTGAATGGCAGTTAATAGAAGAGAATAGATGGGGAATAAGAGAAATATATAGATGAGATAGGGAGGAGAATATGGTGGGAGGATGGTGGCAGTAGAGAATAGATAAACCTCGGAATGTGAGTATATTAGATTGAGAGAAAATACAAGAATTACACACACACTCTCTCTAAAGCACACTTTGCTAAATGAGAGAGTGTTTTGCTTATATGTGTTGGCTGCCATCCAAAAGGCTTTGGATGGGCTTTTGTTTGGACCATGATGTGGGCTAATATATGCATTACACATATACATTTAAGCTACTAACAAAACTAATGCTACTAGCCCACATGTAAAATACATATTATACATGACACTTAATGTTCTAAGCTACAAATGACCATCACTTCCTAAATAGCATAAATTCAATGCTAACAATCTCCCCCTAAGGGATGGTCATTTCAGTGATGCTCCCGTGATTGGTCTTTTGCTTTTGACGTCTTTAACTTTTAGTGGCAATGTATAATATTCTTCAATCATTGTTCCTTCATGCTCTGTGATCTTTAAAGTATCGATTTTGATTGATCTTTGCCTTGATCAATATCTTCATGTATTCATAACGTTGACGTTGTAGATGTTGAAACATATGATGGTTGATGGACTTTCTTCAGTACCTGCATAAGACAGTTAGTAATAAATCGTCCAGCGCTTATAAGTTTAGATTTAGAGATCGTCATCAGCATAGTGTGACAACTTTCTCTAATCTTAACCAAGGCCGTTGAGAGCCTCTGAAGTATACCTAAGTATCACTTCAAGACTGTAGACCGTTTAAAGCACGTTACCATCATGACATAAGGCAAGAATCCGAAGATCTCATTAAGACTCTTACAACTTGTATCCTTTGTGGTGAACACAAGTGTATTTCATAGGAAGTGTTCCTAAGAGATCTTTGATGAATCTCATGTCTCTAGACTCAATTATGTGCGTTTTGGTTTTAGTCGTCGGAGGCATGGAGCAGAGTGCCACCTTTTCAATATCAACTCATCTCGGAGTGAGAGGTCGATAGATTATGCAGTGTTCTCCGTGAGAAATGAAACAAATATCTTTTGAGAGATATCTGAGTGGATAGGAGGGGTGGTGCAAATGCGTCACTGGGTCCATGGCGTCTTGTCTTCAATATCAGTATCACCTTAGTGAATACCGATAGCATATGTATTGACCCGGTTTCTGACCTAAGTTTTCATGGAGGGCTATTTCTTTTCACCCTTACAAAAACTTTTCTTTTTCATTCTTCAACCCCTTCTTTCTCCTTTCTCATTTACTCCTTTTTTCAATCTTACCTAAGGACTTCTAATTCTAGACTATTGGAGTTGTCCTTGGGAAGATCCCTCCGGCTCTGGCGGATCATAGGACATAACCTAACCATAATCACCTTATTACTCCATGATTATCCTAGATTATTTGTCACATGCCATTAAACCTTTTATGAAAATCTCTCAACGTGTTTATGAGAAAACACATTTTGTTAACACATCAAGAGTTTTGCATTTTTGAAATACTCCCCCTTCACATGTGCATAAGAGATTTAAGAAAGAATTGCACATGATGGGTAGAGTTCGCACTTTTTGAACTGATCGATTTTCAATTAATATGACCATTGCGAGACACGTTTACATCACTAGTTAGACTAGCTTGAAGTTATTACCCGTCCCGGTCATATCAAAAGATCATCTCTCGAATTGGTACATTCTACTCAGACAAGTCCTTTGCGAGACACGTTTACATCAATGGATAACCATCTTAAAATTATTACCCGTCCCGGACTAGTCTTTTCGATTACTGACATTTCTCTTTCGTCAATTCGAGGGTTCATGCTGAGTCTTTTTGAAGAGCTCGTTTGAGATTCAAAGCACAAAGCTTTTTGATCACATTTTAATCACATCTTCTCCCCCTCAAAAATAGCATGCAGTGATATTTTTGATATCAACTGATTAAAATGAAACTTTTTGGAGAGACAGACGGATTTGAGCATGAAATTGGAACATTTTTTGATTTTCTACTCCCCCTTAAACAAAGCATATGGTTAAACATTTTAGTTTAAAAGCAGTTTTAAGGGTTTAGGAGGGAGTTATCTTGAGCACTTTATGAAAGATTTGGAAAAATCTTATTGAAAAATCTTGAAGAAAATGTGCTCAAGATAGAGAAGATTTTGAAAATCTTTGAAGATATGTAAGGAGAAATATCTTCATTTGTTTTTAGGATAAGTGTTAGAAAAAGAAATTGGTTTTGCACAACACTTTCCTTTATTTGAAGTTCGGGTCCTGAACTGATGTGTTCAAGAGCCATCGGGTTAAGCGCGGGTTTCGTACTGAAATGCACGAAAGCCATTAAAGAAAAAAAGTTTGAGAAAAACGACATGTTTTGAAAACATTTAAAGGACTCTCGCTCAAGCATCTGTACATGCCCGTATCATTGTTGAATGATATTTCTAAGTACGTACAGAATATTGATTATACGAGAGACATGTCGGAGAAGAATATTTTTGGATTTTTGTGATTTTATATTGTTTTTGTATTTTTTGAAAATTTTCCATTTTTGTATATTCTTTTTGATGTTTTCAAAAAATGTATATTCACAAAGAATGATTAAGTATGAACAAGTAAAAGCGGAGTTAAGAGTGGATGTAGACCAGGATTTCCAAATGCGATGTTGGCATAAAGGTCTTCTCTTCCACATTCAGCGAGTGAAGTTTCACCACTTTCACAAGTACCTGCATTCACAGAATCCAAAAAAGAAGAATTTGCACAAATAACAGTGTTAGAAGAACATGAATCATCACATTGAGGGTGTCCACTATCAACGGTTGTAGTGGTTTCTACATCCTTATCCTGATGATTTTCACTATTACTTGTTGTGGTGCAGCTATCAAGAATCTTTTCTGTGGGAATCCATCTAAGACCAACTGTTTTAAAAACTTTTCCCGTGGGAATCCACCTAGGGCAAGATCTAGGAGTGGTTTTCTTATCAGATGCAGCGGAAGTCTCATTTTGAGAAAAACTACGTCCTGTAGAGATCCACCTAGTTGGTTTCTTAGCCTTTTGCTTTTTATCAACGGGCTTGTTTCTTTTTGGTGTCTTAGTGGATTGTGCCTTAGCACTTGCATTTGTTTTCTTGATATACTGTGCAACACATGCATCATGATTAGCTGAAAAGACACATTTTTGACATGTAGGACAAACAAATTCAACATTCTTGTTTAACACCGCAACCTTAATTTTGTCACTATTGTCATTTTGAACTTGCTTTGTGTTCGAAGAGGAATTTGAGCTCATAGTGTTAGATTCTACGTTAATAACATTTTCTTTTTCGCAACTACTCTTAGATGCAAGCCAATCCCTAGTCTTTAGTTGAATGATCCTAGGTAGTGGTTTACTACTACTAGCAGTGCTTTGTAATGTTGTAGAATTCATCACTCTAGGTTTTGTGCCTAAAATTTCGTCTTGTCGAACCTGTGCCTTTTGCCTAGCATTTTCTAGGTAGTGATTGTGGACCGTGTTGTTTGAACCAACTGATTCCTTAACAGTTTTTATGGTCACATTCGGTGAGCTATTCCTAGAAAGGCCAGGTGCTATCACTTTTGGTGTTTTAGGCGAGGGTGTTGGAGTGACTGGTTTTGTCAAATCAATTGTCACATCAACTGTTGGAACCTTTTTAGAAATTGACATTTTTGGGTGTTCCGAAGTTGATGGTTTTGCAAACTTAGTTTCCTCACCCTTCCTATTTTGACTATCCAGCTGAGACTTCAAAAGAGCAATTTGATCTTGCATGTTTTTGTAAGAACGCTCATACGACAATTTGTCATATTTGCATTCTTCATTTTTCTGATCAAGTTGTTTAAAATATGTGACATTTTGTTTCTCAATCTTAGCAAGCGCATTCTCATATTTTAAAACAATTTCAGAAGTCTCGGCCCGAAGTCTTTCATCATCTTCCACAGAATATGTTTGGTAAATAATGGACATAATATCGGTCGATAGAGCTTCGAAGGAGAGAGAGTCATTTTGCTTTTCCAAAACTTTTATGTGTTCCAAGTATTCATTAGCTTCCTTCACTAAGGATTTGTGGTCCTTAACAAATTCTGCTGACTCTTTCAAAAGATTATGTTCCACATTTTGAACAACCGCATAGATTGCACTAATATGTGGATTAATTTCCCTTTCAAAAATCTTTTTCAGTTCATCCTGAACACCCGGAAACCATTCAAACTTTTTATTGTTAATTTTGGAAGCCACAATACGTTGAAGTTTCTCAATTCTCTGTTTAAGATCAACCAAATATAGTCTAGCTGCACTTGTATCATAAGTGTTTTTAGATGCCATTTGTTCGATGTTAGACAAATGTTTTGAGACAACTTTTTGTTTTGTGAAAACCACTGGTTTTTGAAAAAATAGAGGTGACTTCTTTTGAACAAGATGAACCCCAACAAGTTTGTTAGCTTCATTATAGTCAATGGGTTTTATTTCTGGGTTCATTTGTCTCATTTTAATTCTACTCTGCTGAGCAAGCTCGATCGTTTCATCAGAATCATGAATCTCAATCGGATCATGTTTATCATTTAGCACACTACCATTATATAACACATTCTGAACACTCTGAGCTTTCTTGAGATAATAAGGGTTTTCACAACCGATAGCCGTTTTCTTTAATGTATGTAAAATCGGGTTTTTATCATTTATTAACAAGTTAACTGTTTAAGCAGAATGACCCCTTTTTACAAGTAAATCTTCCAACTTTGCAATGGTTTCCTTTTTATCATTGATCTCTTTAAGAAGATCCTTTTCACGTTTTGAAAACCTTTCATTCAACTCATTCCTTTCTTTTTCAAGATTGGAATAAGTTGATTTTTGATTTGAAAGCTGGTTGGTTAGTTCAGAAATTTCCTTGTTTAGAGATTTAATTTGGTTATTCAAATTAACATCTAGAGTGTTAAATTTGATTTGTAAACGTTTCTCTCTTAACTCAGAATCTTTTAATCTAACCTCAAGTTCCGACTGTTTTTTGTTATGAAAATCATAAGCTCGTGCATTCACCTTATACCTCTCAAGCTCAGTGGTCAATTTCACATTCGCGGTTTTAACATCGCGATTGATCTGTTTGACCTTTTCAATCTCAATTTGACAATTATGAAGTAATGATTCAAAGAAAGAACGAGTTTCCTCATCATTAGCATCATTTTGTGCAACTTGAACTTCATTAGGATCCATATATGAAGTTTCACAGTTGACATTGCTATTAACTTGCTCCCCCACATATGTATCGAAATTAGGTTCGAGAGGCACAGAATGTGGCTTTTCATGAGCAAACAATGATGGTACCTCATGGAGTGGTTCTGTGTCATAGGACGGAGGAGTTTCAGAATCACTGCATGATGTTGTTTGTTGCTGATCAGGCATAGGATCGGAGACTCCTGTGACTTCTGTAGAATTATCATTGATTCTGGTTGAAAGCAAGAAGTCAGATTCCTCAGCAGTCAAAGGTATTCCCGAATGTTCCTTGTTGGCTAGCATCAGCATGTACTGGAGCTTTTCTACTTTCGTCATTGCAGGAACATTACCAATTCTGCCTATATCACTCCTTTGGATTTCAGATGAAGTCATGAAACAATAATCTTCATTTTGATTGACCCCATTCTGATTCACAAACTGATCCATTTGATTTCCCGTATACTGCCCTGCATATTGCATTTGATTCCCAGTCTGTATACCCATAGCATTTCCTTGCTGATTCCCGATAACCTCAACCATTTGTCCTTCTTGACCCATATATAACTGCGTATTGTCAGTGTACGGTGAATTCCATTGGTTGTTGTTATGTTGTTTGAAGTTTAATGCCTTGGTGAATAATGCAAAAGCATGTGCCAGATCAGTTGCCATATTGTCTTGTTGAGTTGCCATTGATGATGACTGTATGATAAAGTGGATACAGGATCTTTGCAACAAAGTAGGAGTTGTTGTTGTTATGATGGCTTGGTTGTTGTTGTGAAGTTTTGGTTTGTTGTTGAAGATCGTTGAAGTTGTAGGTTTAAATGAACGAAACAAATTTAAATAAAGTTACGAAATTTGATTAGAGTATAATTAAGACAAAGTCAAAAGTTTGCAATTTCGACAAAGGTTATGTAAATTGTAATTTAGATAAAATGACAATTTCTATAGAAATTTCAATTTGACCAAAATTTATATAAATTATGGCAAAATATCAATTTAGATAGAAATATATCCAATTTATATAAATTGGCAATTTATATAAAATCTAACACTCTTATACAAGAGGGTAGATATCCGTTTGTCGAAGTATTTTACACTCTTATACAATAGTTAAAATACCGAGTTCACTTTTGAGTTGACGAAATTACGTTCGAATCAAATCCTTAAAAGTTATTTAACTTTGAAATCGTTTCACAGAAGTACGAGGGCCAAAACTGCCAAATCTGAAAGTTTTCTAAGGCTGCTGAAAAGTACAGGGACTGAAAATGTCAATTCTGAAATCTGAGTTTTGTCCGATATCGCAATAGTTCCTTTGTTGTTCGATATCGAAAATGGCATACCTGTCCGATATCGCAATTGGCAACAGATATCGGACAAAGCAGAGTTGTTGAATTGCGATAAAACTGATCAGACCTTAATTGCGATAATTTTATCGTTGTTTGAATTGCGATAATTTTATCGCTGTTTGAATTGCGATAAGATTTCCATACCTGAATTGCGATAAGACCTTGCTTTTTCGAATTGCGATAAAAAGGTCAAATTGCGATAATTCGCAGTTTTTCACAAAAAATGCGATAAGAAGCGCTGATGAGGCCAAATTCGATAAAAAAAAACACTATTTACTAACTTTTTGGTCTTTTGTGTACTTTGGCCAAGTGATGCCTTATCAACTTGACAACTTTTCACCAATTTTCAAAGATTCCTGACCATTTCCACCAACTAGGACCAATATTATACTAACCAAGGATTAATATATTCACTTTTATTCCAAGAAACACATCCAATAATTCTTTCTTGAAATTATTCGATCTATGAACCAAGAACACAAACAAAAGTGCAGCTTTTTGCCCAAAATATAAGTGAAGAATAATCACAAAGTTGAAACACCAAGAACAAACACAACTTAACTTGATATTTTGCGTTCGAAGTTCACCGATTCTGCCTTGATTTTTGCGTTCGATGTTCACAGAAAACACATATGGGTGTTCAATGTTCACAGAAAATCAAAAGCACCAATATGTAGCTTGAAACAAGGACCGAATACAAGGAACTCCTACCTCGAACCTGGCTCTGATACCACTTGTAAAGACTTGAAATCCTACTTTATCATACCACTTTCTTTTGGTTGTTCGAATGGCAGTTAATAGAAGAGAATAGATGGGGAATAAGAGAAATATATAGATGAGATAGGGAGGAGAATATGGTGGGAGGATGGTGGCAGTAGAGTAACAATAGTTAAACCTGGGAATGTGAGTATATTAGATTGAGAGAAAATACAAGAAACACACACACTCTCTCTCTAAAGCACACTTTGCTAAATGAGAGAGTGTTTTGCTTATATGTGTTGGCTGCCATCCAAAAGGCTTTGGATGGGCTTTTGTTTGGACCATGATGTGGGCTAATATATGCACTACACATATACATTTAAGCTACTAACAAAACTAATGCTACTAGCCCACATGTAAAATACATATTATACATGACACTTAGGTGTCGTTTGTTTTTTTTCTAATAAGCATTTTTTTCCTCTTTTCACTTCTTTTGTCTGCGGGAGGGCAGAGGTTTATGTTTGTTTTTTTGCAGACATAAGTGTTTCTTTTCACTTCTTTCCTCTTCTAAATTTCAGACATTATCTTTCACTTTTTTACGTTTTAGTCCGTTTTCATCCCTTTTTTACATTCTCGTCTGTTTTTTTTACGTTTCATCCATATTTTTACGTTTTCGTCTGTTTTTTTACATTTTCGTCTGTTTTATTACATTTTCATCTGTTTTTTACGTTTTCGTTTGTTTTTTTACGTTTTTGTCCTTCGTCTGTTTTTTTACGTTTTCGTCCGTTTTTATGTTTTCGTCTGTTCTTTTTACGTTTTGACCAATTTTTTTTACGTTTTCGTCTGTTTTTTTACGTTTTCATCCATTTTCTTACGTTTTCATCCCTTTTTTTTTACTTTTTTGTCCGTTTTCTTACATAAGATAATGTATAAAAACTTACGAAATCATATGAAAATAGACGAAAACATAAAAAAAAAGATGAAAACGTACAAAAACGGATGTAACGTAAAAAAAGTACCAAAACGTAAGAAAACGGACAAAAACGTGAAAAACTTACGAGAACGTAAAAAAACAGACAAAAACGTAAAAAAACAGACAAAAACGTAAAAGAAGACGAAAACATAAAACAATGGTCGAAAAACTTACCAAAACGTAAAAAAAAAAGACGAAAACGTAAAAAAACCGATGAAAACATTAAAAACAGATGAAAAAGTAAAAAAACAGACGAAAACGTAAAAAAACGTAAAAAAACAGATGAAAACGTAAAAAAAGACGAAATCATAAAAAAGGGTCGAAAACGTACAAAAACGTAAAATAATGGACGAAAACGTAAAAAAAATACAGACGAAAACGTAAAAAACCGATGAAAACGTTAAAAACATACGAAAAAAGTAAAAAAGAAGTTGAAAACGTAAAAAAAGGTCGAAAACGTTAAAAAAACATACCAAAACGTAAAAAGATAGACAAAAACGTAAAAAAAAGTAGACTAAAATGTGAAAAACGTACCAAAACGTAAAGAAACGGACGAAAACGTAAAAAAAAAGACAAAAACGTATAAAAACTTCGAAAACGTAAAAAACATATGAAAACGTAAAAAAAACAGACAAAACGTAAGAGAACGGTCGAAAACGTAAAAAACGTACCAAAACGTAAAAAAACAGACGAAAACGTAAAAAAGAAGGAAAACATAAAAAATACTAGTGAAAAGGAAAAAAAAATGAAGAAAAAAGAAAGAAGTACTTCAATAGCATAAAAAACAATTGATCTTCTTCTTGCAGGTGAAGAGCTTTAGATGTACTCCTTCTTCTGCAGACATGGTTTGCAGATGAAGAGGTAAAAGCTCTGAAAAAACAAACGACACCTTAATGTTCTAAGCTACAAACGACCATCACTTCCTAAATAGCATAAATTCAATGCTAACATTTCTCTAAATCAAGTTACCTGCTATTTTATGTAATCGAAATGAAACTGATGTTGTGACACTACAAATCTACAAACTAGATAATACTTCTAAATAATCACAGGCAAACCCATGCCTCGCTTCGACGGGATCGGGTATGTCGTTGTTGTAATAAGTTTTTAAAACAAGTACCGGTTGACTCATACAACTAGACTAACACAAGTACAAAATTGAACCATAAAACAAGACCCTTTGAAGCCTACCCATTATCATTCGGATAATACTTCTATTTTTCTTGTTATTCAACCGTCTAATAGATTTTGTTATATTTTACAATCTTTTAATTAAGTTTACGTTCTTACGAGCCAGCTTCATTTTTCATTTAGCAAGTAACTGGAAATTGGAACACTTGAATACTTCCTCATCGATGGGTTCTAAAAAAAATACCATAATTAAAAGTTTAAGCCCAAAAGTATCAATCAAGTTATAAGATTAAATATTTACTAAGACGAGTCATAATGTGTTCATGGTCAAGTCCAGATCACTCAAAATGTTAATATATGTAGTTCTTGGCAAGCCTTATATGGTTGGCTAATGGCTATAACGGTTTCAAAAGCAACAAATCACTTGAAGTTACAAGGTTAGCATCTATAAATTTGTGACCATATATATAACAATAGGGGCGCGGAAAGGATTAAGAGGCCTAAAGTGAGCCTTTTGTTTGGGTTAAAGTACAAAGATTTAGTTGTATGTCTATATAGGAATTTAAATTTTCTAACCCTTCTTTGGCTCAAATTCTTGAATAAAATCTCAGGATAATGTGGGATGTTCTCGCAAACCTATCTAAGCCAACTAATATTTTGTTTTCAAATGAGATTTTAGGGTTTTAAAATTTATGAGGCATAACTACCTCTGTCATTGATTCAATGATTCAGTGGCTTTAAAGTAGAGCAAACCCCATGTACCAACCGTATGACTAGTTTTTTTGGAAGCTTATTTTGAGGGTACAAAAATGGACATAGAGCCCGGTTGAAAAGGTTGATAGAGCCCGGTTTTTCATTAGGGCACAAAGGGGGAGGGACTCTATTAGGATTTGCCATAGAGCCCGGTTTTAGAAACGGGCTTTATGATGTGTAATAGAGCGGTTTTTTGGTTGAAAACCTTGCTCTATGTGATTAAAAAAACCATTTTTAATAAGCATAGACCCTCTTTTTTGCTTCCACAACATGGCTCTATGAATTTTTAGTTTTTTTTAAATACCACATGTTTACATTGTATTTCCACAACACAACCTGAAACAAGCAGAAACAACAACAAAATTGTACCAAAACCATAGCCATGAAGGTCTATACCAAAACCAATGGATTGAAGATCCATGAGTTTCACAACAGTTAAATACAGGTCCTATGGATTACCAAACATACTAAATAGTACCACTAATTAAACATCACAACAACAGTTTCACAATCAAGTGTTTTGTTGGGCTAAGGGAAAGGAGATATACAAAAAGGCATGAGCACATGCCAACCTTTCCTAAATACTAACATGATTGATGATCAGATGCCACACTTAAATGCACGAGCTCAGGATGTCGCCCAGCTCCTTAGTAGTAGAAGGCTTCTTGCCATTCCAAAGCATCTATAAAAAAACATTCATAAGCTTTAAGTAAGATAAAACAAAAGAAAATTTAGTGCAATACCGAACTACAAGTTTGGGCATATCAACTGAACTTGTGTTACTATATTAAAAAAGAAAAACTCTTACTCTATATGTATATGCAAAGTCAAAGTATGAAAAAAAAAAAAAAAAAAAAAAAAAAAAAAAAAAAAAAAAAAACGTAAAAACTCAAACTCAAGGTGCAAGGTTTGCGGGAAAAAGAACATACTCGCATATACGACCAAAAATCTTACAATGAATTAGATTTTTGAAAATTTGATCATGCATCCACAAGTGCAAACATACTACTGTAGTAAACCATGCAACTCGAATACGAATACGAAATAACAAGCAGCTTAAGATAACATTGATCATTGGGAACATATACGATTGCACCCCCCAACAATAATAAATAAAGAAATGACTATCACCTAACTCAAAATTGCTATTTCCAAAACTAAAGTAAACTTTATGGTAAATTGCTAAGTCCAGAATAACAGTAAGAGTTTCTATATCGCTTCTAAAAGAATTTTCCGGTCAAGGTGGTTCCCGGGCACCACCTGCCACACGCCTGGGTCCACCTCTGGATAAACCTTAAACTTTGTGCATTGTCAACTCACTTTATGATTTTATGATAGACATGGGTCATATATACTAGTTGTATCTGCTTAATGGTGCATATGTATAAGATCGAAACTGTATCCTTAAGTAATTTCGCTTATAACTTCATATATATTAACGTCAACCTTCTCAGAAAATGTAGACTTTACCCGGTTTGTGTGTATGTGTGACGATATGATGTGTCAAAAAGGTAGAAAACCATGGAAAAAATCATTAAAAGTTCGATACCAATGTTAGAATAATATGATCAACTTTAATTCACGTTATTTCTATTCAAGTTTAAGCACAAATAAGGTGTCTAGGTCAAAATTTAAAGCTAGCATTCACTTTGCATTAGCAGTTATAGAGAAAATAATATAGTAAAAGATAACGTGTTTATGTCAAAATGATACTCCGTATAAAGTTAGCTTTCATTTTCTTGTGTAAACGAGTATTGAGTATCGATGGATATATTAGTAGTTGATTGCAAGTGAAAACCAAATAAATATAATCATTTAATACCAACAACCCTATCTTTTATTTATATAATAAAACAAAACCCCTAGTGGGGACTTTTACATTTCAAAAAAATCAAATCATACCTTATTAAGTAATAATCAAATTATTATTATTATTATTTTCTTAAATATTAAATAAGAAAAGCCTAAATACTTCTAAATTTATCCATATTCTACAAAAAAAAGAATATAATTTGTAATCATTCAATAAAAACTTACAAAAATATATGTGTCAAAATATAAAAAATTAAAACTTGAAAACGGTGGAGCAATTTTTTCAAAGATTTGAGCCGAAACTTAAAATTCAGTATCATTCCCACTAAATATTTGAAGTCCCAACATTCCCAAATTCCTCCACCATCAATCAAACTCGATCTCTTATCATTCATTCACGCACAATCATTGACGCAAGAACATCTCCTCCAAATCTAATTAATATTAAAACCAACTACATTCGTAAATAACCCTAATTCAATACCTCAATCAAAGTACAATGGTTTTGAAGGTCCTGTTATAATAATTAAAACCCGAAATTAAAAATAATAATTTATTTAAATGATTAGAAAAAACCCAGCGCGTGCGCGAGCATTATATTGTAAGATCCTACGAAAATCCATTATAATAATCCGTATTGATTAATAATAAACTCGAGTTACCATTTAACAAAACCCATTTTTACGGAGAAATTTAAATTTTTATTTACATATTACATTATTTCTATCACGTCACACAACAATTACCAAACGTCAACACTAGATCACGACACGTATTTTGAAACATAACCATTTCACGAATCACCCTTTACACTAATTCTATAATTAGTATCAATAGAAATATAAACTAAACACACTTTACCCATTAATCACAACTCATATTATACACTAGTTACATTTATAATTCACTAACTACACTAAAATGTAACCAAGCTACAAACCGATTGGGCTACAACCAAATCATCAGCCCATCACCACCCAAACTCCCACGAGCCAGGCCCAACCTCCAAAACCCATTTGCCCTTTATCATTTCATGTGTAATCGACAGCCACAACACCTCCAGAAACGCGTCTCGTTCTCTCAAAAACTAAACACGACCCATCCATATTTTGCAACTCCTCGATCACTACCCACTAAACAATATATGTGCCAATCTCCAGGATTATATGACTCAATTTATTATGGTTTTGAAGGACGATTTGTTTGTCCCATTTCACTAAACACGTCACATACAAAAATCATAAAACACTCCCATTTCAAACCACGAATTTTCCTATGACTTACTAATACTCATATCAGCATAATGTAATGTTTAAAAGAGATTTGGGACTACAAGGGAAAGATATGGTTCGCTATCTTTATTTTTAGAACCCGTATGAAATAAAACATGCCCATATACCACAAAAACAAAGGATAAGGTTTATCCCTTTCATGAAATCTTCCTAAATATCTTGAACTGTCAGAAAACTAGCCTATGTGTCCATTCAACCACAGTAACAATCAATGATTGAAGTCTTGAAGTCTTAAAGTCAATAAAAACGTGAGGAATTCATCCCTATATATCTCACCTCCTTTAGCAATCCATCTCACTCACCCTTCACTTATTTCACTCTCACAAGACACCTTCCAAAGCCAGAAATGTATATCACTCTTTAGGAAAGTAAATCGAGTAAAGAACTAAAAACATAAAAACGTATCGAGCTCGAACTAGCAACCCTACTGCCTTCCTTTCTTTGTGCATCCCTTCGAACTACACAGCTTCCTTCACCACCCATTTCACTATCACCACTTCATACCACTCATATCTCACTCCCTCTCACTCACAAAATACCCTAGAAAGCCTGGAGTCCTCTGTTGCTAAGTGGAAGAATGTCGACTAAAAAGGGTTACAAATATAAACGCGTATAAGTTGTACAACGAAGTGGGTTGCTTTCTTTGTGTTTCGTTCATCCTCTCACGACTCTCTACCACCTTTAGGGGTGTAGTAAGTGCCTTAAAATCCATCTATATTCCATTGTGCACGCTAGTTAGTCACCATGCATCATTTCATCACCTCACTTGATCGTATATATATTGACACTTAATTATTTTACATGCAAAAAGTGTTAAGCCTTCACTGAGAAGGTTTAAGAATCATCACTCACCTCATTTTCACGTCTAAGATATTACACACCATGCATTAATTCTTCGAACGTATAACACATCTCTATTTTGAACACACTGCACGCATAAACTTATTGTGAACCAAGTAAAATGTCGAACACTCACCTTGTGGAGTCTTAACAATCACCTCACACATTTCTTATATACTTGCATTGCATGATACTTAATTCTCACGTATAACTAAAACCTGGGAAAAAGCTAAAATAAGTTAAGTGTTTTATACGCAGAAAAACAGTCCCAAGTAGCCTTAAAAATGACTTCATATCTCACGATATAACTTAATGACTATACGTTTTCTTTACACACCCTGTTAGACCACACTACTAACTACACTTTTCGTATAAACATCTTATAAAAACACTCGAGTTTCGACCCTTAAAAATGAGCAAACTAAAATGCAGAAACTGTTTGAGAAAAACTAAAACTAGCGAAGTGGGTTTTATAACCCACTGAACTGTTTTGTAAATTATGGATAAGTTGACCTTTTTGGCACTTAAATATGTGAAATGAGAGATTAAAAATGGACTTTTAATATACCCAACTCGCTCCAAAAACCCACGGATCGAAACTCGTTATCGGGCTTAGTTATGTAACTCGTTTTGGGTAAAAGGGAACTAGTTATGTAACTCGTTAAGGCCCATTTAGTAAGAAAATAAGCTACTGATCGAATAAGCTAGTGAAATAAGCTTCATTAATCTTAAATATAACTTATAAAAAGTCGCCCATCTTTTTCCCACCATTTTGTCACTTTTGGACTAAAAACGTAACGCGATCTAACTTGAGGGACTAAAACTGTCAACCTGAGAAACTTATGGACTGAAGCTGTGAAAATAGTTTATAGAGGACTTAAATTGACATATCATTGAACTCCAAGCCTTATATGGACATATGGACAAATTTTGGACTATTATGGACTATGGACTTAACCGAGGACTAACGACGTAACGCAATCACAGTTAGACTAAAGAATATAAAATCTGAAAAGGACAAGTACCTATTTAATTTCACTTGACATTCTTAGTTTATTTTTCATTTTCACCCCATCACTTCATATGCATTTTCATATTTTTAGTTACATGTTATTTACATTCTCGTTATTTATTATAACTAGGATTTAACGATTTCACTTTGCATATCATTTCAGCATATTTTGAGAAGGTAATATTTTGAGTCAATAGATATAAGAATCAAGATAATATTATAGATATTTTATTTTTAACTTGAGGCATTTTAAGCATATCACACTCATATCACCGATCAAATCGTTATACGATTTCTCATTTCCGCATTCGTTATTAGTAGTAAGTTAGAATCTTAGACTTCCCTTATATTCAGGTTTCGTATCGAAGACGTTTCCGTGATCGTTTCCTTAGATCTTATAATTCTATCTTGTCAGATACGCTCCAGGTGAGTCGTGGCCCCTACTTTTAACACTTGTTTTTAATAACTCTTTTGGGGGAAATACATGCTTTAACTGTTTTAAGTTACTTATATAAAACTCTCATGATTTACTCAAAATCATCCACTATGCTTTACATGTTTGAATCAACCTTGAGAGAAATATATGTTCGTTATATGTGCAAATTGCTTGCTTAGCTTAAACACTGAATTTGAAAGATAACATTTTTAAACTACTTGATGTAACATGATACTGAGACTTATTGTATGCATTCATATAACAAATGAATGTACTGTTACTTTACTATGATATTTCTACATTCCAACTGGAAATAATTGCAAAGACCATAAGACGTGTATTTTATGAACCCCGAGACCTATATTGCCTAAGTTTACTTTATTGCTATAAAGTCCCTCGATCATGAGCCATTAATCACTGCGGTGAGCGCGAATATAGTGAACAGCTTCGAAACCTGTTAGAGTCTGACGACCTATCACACTAAATACTTTGACGGAATGCCTTATGGTTAGTCGTATTTAGTCGTTATGCACTATATTTGAGAAAAATATGAATTGGCAAATCACCTATTTCATGAGGGCTTAAACACCCATCAGTAACCCTGATGGGACACCACCGTTTTACGGTAAATTGTTAACGTTTTGCTTGTCATGAGACTTAGGGCAATATAACTTTATGAATATATGAATGTTTCATATATATATTAGGATACACCTGTATTTAGTAACCACCACTCCACACTGATAGATTTCAGACACTAGAATAATGTTCTCACTATGTGTTATGATTTTGAATCATGTACTTGAACCTTAGTTGTTATCATATGTGACTAAATTGTAAATTCTACAAAAGACAACCCAAAATGCTTGGTATATCGTTACATTTAAAAGTTGACCCAACACTTTATTTCAAGCATATAACAACGTAGTTCATCTTCATTTATAACTTGAAACTTATGATTCTGGAGATCATACATGATTTGCTTGTGGATTTTATTCAACACAACTTACTATATATTTCATGAAGAACTAGTATTTATTTCGACAATCACTATCCACCTTTTAAATTCATTGAAAGAAAGTTATTTCTATCAAACTCCACGAACTCACCAACCATTGTGTTGACGTTTTAAGCATGTTTATCTCAGGTAATTAACGGAGCAGGACAAGAAACGGAGCGGGCATCTTATACTCTGATAAATAAAATGGTGTAAAATCAAATATGTCATTCTTTCCAAATTATCACACTTTCGTGGGAATTTCAAATCAGATATCTTCCTTTTATACCAAAACTATTATTTCGAATGACATATAACTTTCAAAACGCCTATTCTGGACCGTTTTTCTGAAATTTTAACTCGATCCTCACCGTAACACCCTAATTACTTTTCCGCTGCCACTAAACAAATTAGGGGGTGTTACAGTTTGGTATCAGAGCTTAAGGTTATAGAGAACCAAATGTTTTCAAACATCGAACTATAACCACACTTTCAAAATAAATGATTTTACACCTTATCATCTTATGCCTTCCGTGTCTGCAGACTGCCATGCTTAATACATTACCTACTAAGATTGTTTTGTACTAATCTTTACATGCTTGATGTATACTCTTCACACGTTACACACTGCATTATTTCACACTCAACGTTACATCTTGAACGTATAATTACTCATAATTACTATTTTCGATTGTTACAGTAACATGTCTTCCATACTAATTGACATCGCTAAGACTACCCCTCCTACTACCCATGTATCACCTAGCTATCATATTACACCAGATACTGAAGATCCTTATGTACAAGTGTCACAACCCCAGCCCGACATAGAACTCACTCAGAAATCACATCCGTCATCACCTACTCACTCACCTCCACGTCAGAAACTTAGGAGAGCAACTGAATCCTATTCAGATGAAGATTTGATTGGTGGTCAACCAACATTTGAATATGGACAGAGTTCACAACAAGAAATGACTTGGAAGAATGTTAACCTAAATTCTCCCCTACCCAATACCTCAGATTTCTCCATGCCAGATGCCCCAAACAATGTATCCTCACCCAATCCTCCTGATTACAATGTAGACACCCATGACTCTATATGGATTCACCTTCACCAACACACCAGCATACTAAACGCCCACTCTGAACAGCTAAAAGAGTTACAACCATTACGATTCGAATGGTATGATCGTAACATTGACACCCTATTCAAGAGGACAGATGCTGAGAGACGAGAAGTGTTTGGTTTAGGAGTGAATATTGGTAACATGAAGGACAATTACGAACAAGAACTTAGAAACTTGGATGCCAGAACCCGCTGTTTGGGTAGAGGCCATACTCAAACACATATTAGGATTGAAGACATTGAAAGAGCATTATGGTTGGCTAGAGACGCAGCAAGAACCCAGAGCCAAAAGATTGCAGCTTTGGAAAACATGTTAGCCAATCAGATGAATGCGTGCCAGGAACGTTTCTCAGCCATGGAAGCTGCACAACTGGATCTTGAGGCAGAAGTTAGACGTTTACGTCAGAGACATAACTGATCTTAAGTATCATTGTTGTACTCAATAAACCAAATAGTTTTGGTTAGTATTTCATGTATTCGCAATAATTCTGTAACTCTCAGAAATTGTAATCGACTTTTAAGCTATGACAGTCTTGTTCTATTTTATCGTTCTGTTGTAAACAAACTCATTCCACCAAGCCCTAGTATAGTGATATAAGTACAAAGAGCCATGCAGAAATTCACCAATTATTACTCTTCTAGGTAAACAAATAACCCACGTAAATCAATAAGACATTAATAAAAGACCTTGTGTTGGTTGTTTTGCAAAAATCGATCAAACAAGTTATTAGAGTTATGTCGATTTTGATGATTGTATTCAAACTTACTACGACATTATCGGTGATTGTACATCAAATGTACCGCAACTAAACAATAAACCATGGAAATTCCAAGAGCAAATATTCAAAAGAAAACTTGATGAATGAAGAGGAAGTTGTTGAACTTCAGCTTTTGTAAAAGAATCCGTTTGTTCCTTAACAATCCCATATCAAGAAATGATCATTATTTTACAATGCTACACAGACATATCGTATTTCTATGAACCTCAGTTGGTTTGATTGTGTATTAAGATCACATTGTTAGCAATAATATGCAAATACCTTATTATTTGAAATTATTCTAATGATAAAGTGAATACTAAATCAGTGTTTCTTGTTGTAGTCATTGAAGATGGCCAACATGAGCAACAACCATACCCCCTCAGCACTTACCACAACCATGACTCCTAAAACCATCGGGGAATTTGAAAACAATATCGTTACAGTAGTACATGAAGTGACTATAATAGTTCATCCGAGAAACAACGACATAGACAAGAAAGAGAAAAGAATGGCTAAACCTTGCAAGCGTAACCATGAAAATTTCATGGGATGTAGGCCAGTTTGCCTAAAGAATTCAAAGAAAATAGCCAAACCTATCCGCACATGTGCCCAAAGAATTAGGCAAGATTTTGCACTTACGAAAAATAACCAAAAGCGAAAACTTGAGGAGAAAATAACCTTTATCCTCAACGAATGTGAATTTCACAACGACATCTGTACCCGCAATCACCTACAAGATCGCATCAACTACCATCGTCAACAAAGGTCCAGACAAGAAGTTGGAAAGAACGACGTAGCAACCCTTACTACTAGGGACAACTACCATGGGAAGCAGCCCTTGTGTCAGAAATGCAAGATGCATCATACCGGACAATGCATTGCAAAATGCGGGAAATGCCGGAAAACAGGCCACAAGACAAGAGATTGCAAAGCCATGGAAGGAAATGAGCAATCCTCGTCCATAAAATGCCACGGATGTGGTGGAATGGGACATTACAAGAGTCATTGCCCAAACTACAATGTCAACTGGAAGGCCAAGATGGATGCAAGAAAATGAAGACTCGTTAAAAGGCCCCAGTAGTGTCGAAGAATGACCTCTATGTTAAGCAGATGAATGGATTCCTGCTGTAAAATAAATAAACTCTAGTTTAGGATTACCTAAGTTATATTTCCGTTTGTACTTTGCCTTAGGTTTGATGGATGTAACCTAAGTGCAACAACTATCGTTCTACCGTATGAATCTTTACCTTGTAATATTTCCATGATAATTATGATCTACGTCTATTTCAATTTCTATTCCACCTCTCTATTCATAATCATTATGTAACAATACACTAATATTACCCTAAGGATTAATTAACTCCATTGTGATCAAACCATAAGTTGTTACCGCATTGTAAGAAATCCTCACCTAAAGCCTAAGTTTATACCTAGAATATCCAAATATCACTTTAGAAATTCCTGACTTATCATTGAAATATGAACAAAAACTTTATAATTTTTAGAAATAATCAAAGGGTGTCCGACTGTGTGACGGAACCAATATAATTGAACCATATAAAACTCTTTGAAGAAGTATAAATACCATAAAGACTGAACCAAGCATTACATCATTTGGTCCTCAATTATACATAGCCTAGCTACCTATGTATAATTTAGGAAGAATCATGTTATAAATGGAACAGTTATCTTTTCGAAGTTTTAATAACAATTTTCATTCCAAAGACGGAATCTCGAGACAAAATAATTTGTTCATAAACCTCACTTTTAACCAACCCCAGTAAGATCTACACTTATTACCCATTACTCTCCTATACGAAGTCGAGGAAAAATACGAAGTTAGAAACTATAAGAATTCACAATAATATGTGGAAAGCACAAATAACATAAATTTTATTAGAAACCATGGAAGTTAATACATAGCGAAATGATTAACATCGGAAGTGCTAATAGTACAATAAACACAATATAAGGCATAGAATCTTCGATAGGTTGGCCCGCCATACCAACAAAAACCACCACCAACCCAGCGATAGCAAGAGCCACCACAGGATAAATCATCTTGATTGTTCTGCGTCGAAAGTACAACAAAATATTAAAAGATACAATGAAACAAATTCGTAAACGTAAAAGAAAGTGAGTTTTATTCCACACTTAATAAAGGTTACATAGAGACACAACAAGGACCAATTACAATCGACACTAGTTTAAAAGCTATTACCCCCAACACTTGTCCACCACAACGGCTACGATGGTGAGGGGTACGATGACCAGCAAATATCCGATCAGGTGGCCGGAATCTGCGTCGGGAAGGAAAGCTAAACAGGCGGCGGCGAAGGCGATGAACATGGTAGCGAAGACAATGGCGAACGGCGGCATGATTGTGTTGTGAAAAGTGGAATGAAAGAGATGGAGTGAAAAGGTGAAGTGGGGAGGAAAAAGGGGAAAAGTAAATAGGGTATTAATTGGGAAAAACTAGCCGTTATTTTACTATTCACGATCATTAAAATTTCAAATCACTACCATTAAAAATCCACTAGTCTCGACCGCTAAAACACTAGACATTTAGTGTTAAATATTTCCTACTCTCGACCGTTATTTCACTATTCACAGCCCATGAAATAATTAGTTGACCAAACATTCAAATTTATTTCGTCTAAGTACGAATAAATCTAGTTGGATTTCGTATCTTTGATATTCAAATAGAAATCTCTCGACAACATCTTCCATAAACTCTCATTCCTGAACACCACATTCTTCAACACCTATAACGGACTGAACTTCGGGACGAAGTTCAAAATTGAGGGGTGGATACTGTTAGATCCTACGAAAATCCATTATAATAATCCGTATTGATTAATAATAAACTCGAGTTACCATTTAACAAAACCCATTTTTACGGAGAAATTTAAATTTTTATTTACATATTACATTATTTCTATCACGTCACACAACAATTACCAAACGTCAACACTAGATCACGACACGTATTTTGAAACATAACCATTTCACGAATCACCCTTTACACTAATTCTATAATTAGTATCAATAGAAATATAAACTAAACACACTTTATCCATTAATCACAACTCATATTATACACTAGTTACATTTATAATTCACTAACTACACTAAAATGTAACCAAGCTACAAACCGATTGGGCTACAACCAAATCATCAGCCCATCACCACCCAAACTCCCACGAGCCAGGCCCAACCTACAAAACCCATTTGCCCTTTATCATTTCATGTGTAATCGACAGCCACAACACCTCCAGAAACGCGTCTCGTTCTCTCGAAAACTAAACACGACCCATCCATATTTTGCACCTCCTCGATCACCACCCACTAAACAATATATGTGCCAATCTCCAGGATTATATGACTCGATTTATTATGGTTTTGAAGGACGATTTGTTTGTCCCATTTCACTAAACACGTCACATACAAAAATCATAAAACACTCCCATTTCAAACCACGAATTTTCCTATGACTTACTAATACTCATATCAGCATAATGTAATGTTTAAAAGAGATTTGGGACTACAAGGGAAAGATATGGTTCGCTATCTTTATTTTTAGAACCCGTATGAAATAAAACATGCCCATATACCACAAAAACAAAGGATAAGGTTTATCCCTTTCATGAAATCTTCCTAAATATCTTGAACTGTCAGAAAACTAGCCTATGTGTCCATTCAACCACAGTAACAATCAATGATTGAAGTCTTGAAGTCTTAAAGTCAATAAAAACGTGAGGAATTCATCCCTATATATCTCACCTCCTTTAGCAATCCATCTCACTCACCCTTCACTTATTTCACTCTCACAAGACACCTTCCAAAGCCAGAAATGTATATCACTCTTTAGAAAAGTAAATCGAGTAAAGAACTAAAAACATAAAAACGTATCGAGCTCGAACTAGCAACCCTACTCCCTTCCTTTCTTTGTGCATCCCTTCGAACTACACATCTTCCTTCACCACCCATTTCACTATCACCACTTCATACCACTCATATCTCACTCCCTCTCACTCACAAAATACCCTAGAAAGCCTGGAGTCCTTTGTTGCTAAGTGGAAGAATGTCGACTAAAAAGGGTTACAAATATAAACGCGTATAAGTTGTACAACGAAGTGGGTTGCTTTCTTTGTGTTTCGTTCATCCTCTCACGACTCTCTACCACCTTTAGGGGTGTAGTAAGTGCCTTAAAATCCATCTATATTCCATTGTGCACGCTAGTTAGTCACCATGCATCATTTCATCACCTCACTTGATCGTATATATATTGACACTTAATTATTTTACATGCAAAAAGTGTTAAGCCTTCACTGAGAAGGTTTAAGAATCATCACTCACCTCATTTTCACGTCTAAGATATTACACACCATGCATTAATTCTTCGAACGTATAACACATCTCTATTTTGAACACACTGCACGCATAAACTTATTGTGAACCAAGTAAAATGTCGAACACTCACCTTGTGGAGTCTTAACAATCACCTCACACATTTCTTATATACTTGCATTGCATGATACTTAATTCTCACGTATAACTAAAACCTGGGAAAAAGCTAAAATAAGTTAAGTGTTTTATACGCAGAAAAACAGTCCCAAGTAGCCTTAAAAATGACTTCATATCTCACGATATAACTTAATGACTATACGTTTTCTTTACACACCCTGTTAGACCACACTACTAACTACACTTTTCGTGTAAACATCTTATAAAAACACTCGAGTTTCGACCCTTAAAAATGAGCAAACTAAAATGCAGAAACTGTTTGAGAAAAACTAAAACTAGCGAAGTGGGTTTTATAACCCACTGAACTGTTTTGTAAATTATGAATAAGCTGACCTTTTTGGCACTTAAATATGTGAAATGAGAGATTAAAAATGGACTTTTTATATACCCAACTCGCTCCAAAAACCCACGGATCGAAACTCGTTATCGGGCTTAGTTATGTAACTCGTTAAGGCCCATTTAGTAAGAAAATAAGCTACTGGTCGAATAAGCTAGTGAAATAAGCTTCATTAATCTTAAATATAACTTATAAAAAGTCGCCCATCTTTTTCCCACCATTTTGTCACTTTTGGACTAAAAACGTAACGCGATCTAACTTGAGGGACTAAAACTGTCAACCTGAGAAACTTATGGACTGAAGCTGTGAAAACAGTTTATAGAGGACTTAAATTGACATATCATTGAACTCCAAGCCTTATATGGACATATGGACAAATTTTGGACTATTATGGACTATGGACTTAACCGAGGACTAACGACGTAACGCAATCACAGTTAGACTAAAGAATATAAAATCTGAAAAGGACAAGGACCTATTTAATTTCACTTGACATTCTTAGTTTATTTTTCATTTTCACCCCATCACTTCATATGCATTTTCATATTTTTAGTTACATGTTATTTACATTCTCGTTATTTATTATAACTAGGATTTAACGATTTCACTTTGCATATCATTTCAGCATATTTTGAGAAGGTAATATTTTGAGTCAATAGATATAAGAATCAAGATAATATTATAGATATTTTATTTTTAACTTGAGGCATTTTAAGCATATCACACTCATATCACCGATCAAATCGTTATACGATTTATCATTTCCGCATTCGTTATTAGTAGTAAGTTAGAATCTTAGACTTCCCTTATATTCAGGTTTCGTATCGAAGACGTTTCCGTGATCGTTTCCATAGATCTTATAATTCTATCTTGTCAGATACGCTCCAGGTGAGTCGTGGCCCCTACTTTTAACACTTGTTTTTAATAACTCTTTTGGGGGAGATACATGCTTTAACTGTTTTAAGTTACTTATATAAAACTCTCATGATTTACTCAAAATCATCCACTATGCTTTACATGTTTGAATCACCCTTGAGAGAAATATATGTTCGTTATATGTGCAAATTGCTTGCTTAGCTTAAACACTGAATTTGAAAGATAACATTTTTAAACTACTTGATGTAACATGATACTGAGACTTATTGTATGCATTCATATAACAAATGAATGTACTGTTACTTTACTATGATATTTCTACATTCCAACTGGAAATAATTGCCAAGACCAGAAGACGTGTATTTTATGAACCCCGAGACCTATATTGCCTAAGTTTACTTTATTGCCATAAAGTCCCTCGATCATGAGCCATTAATCACTGCGGTGAGCGCGAATATAGTGAACAGCTTCGAAACCTGTTAGAGGCTGACGACCTATCCCACTAAATACTTTGACGGAATGCCTTATGGTTAGTCGTATTTAGTCGTGATGCACTATATTTGAGAAAAATAGGAATTGGCAAATCACCTATTACATGAGGGCTTAAACACCCATCAGTAACCCTGATGGGACACCGCCGTTTTACGGTAAATTTTTAACGTTTTGCGTGTCATGAGGCTTAGGGCAATATAACTTTATGAATATATGAATGTTTCATATATATATTAGGATACAGCTGTATTTAGTAACCACCACTCCACACTGATAGATTTCAGACACTAGAATAATGTTCTCACTATGTGTTATGATTTTGAATCATGTACTTGAACCTTAGTTGTTATCATATGTGACTAAATTGTAAATTCTACAAAAGACAACCCAAAATGCTTGGTATATCGTTACATTTAAAAGTTGACCCAACACTCTATTTCAAGCATATAACAACGTAGTTCATCTTCATTTATAACTTGAAACTTATGATTCTGGAGATCATACATGATTTGCTTGTGGATTTTATTCAACACAACTTACTATATATTTCATGAAGAACTAGTATTTATTTCGACAATCACTATCCACCTTTTAAATTCATTGAAAGAAAGTTATTTCTATCAAACTCCACGAACTCACCAACCATTGTGTTGACGTTTTAAGCATGTTTATCTCAGGTAATTAACGGAGCAGGACAAGACACGGAGCGGGCATCTTATACTCTGATAAATAAAATGGTGTAAAATCAAATATGTCATTCTTTCCAAATTATCACACTTTCGTGGGAATTTCAAATCAGATATCTTCCTTTTATACCAAAACTATTATTTCGAATGACATATAACTTTCAAAACGCCTATTCTGGACCGTTTTTCTGAAATTTTAACTCGATCCTCACCGTAACACCCTAATTACTTTTCCGCTGCCACTAAACAAATTAGGGGGTGTTACATATATCTAGTCTCCATTTATATCAAGATGCATGTAGAGGGACAAAACCAGGACTAAATATGACCGGGTGCACAAATTTTTTGGAACCGTAATATAGAAAAACATTTTGATAGATCGGGTGCATTGAGGAAATATTAATTTTTTTCAAAAATTAATACTACCCTAAAAAAATCCATATTGGTCTCGGGACACCGCGGGATTTTTTTATTTTTTATTTATTTATTTTTTTTTTTGGTAAAGGGTATTTTACCCGGTAAAATATATTACTCCAAAAAAAAGTTTAAGTGCAATAGAATGTGTCTGAAGTAACACATTAACCGCAAGCAATCGCTTAACACAACAACCAATAAATCATTTATGACAGGCTATAAATGACAACTAGCTACAACCAACAAGACCAGCAAACAGAAACCAGCATAAAATAAGATGCATCAGAAATTTTATGCAAAAATATAATACAACCTAATTAAGACAAAAATCTTGAACTCCAGCAGCCTTTAATTATGCAGGAGAAAGGCCAAAATCATCATCATATTTGTTGCCGTCACCCGTATCCGCTTTCGATTGCTTATAAAGACTCTGCTTCTAACCTCCACTTCCAGAATACAACGTCCCAATGTGATTATCAAAAACTTCATCATCATCGCTGTCAGAAACTATCACATTGCCCACCTTAGAGATAGGTTACCCACCTTAGTTGAAGGATCAACCCTTTTCAAGAGGTTTACCATAATCATCTATAAAAGTAATTTTCCCTTCAATAATTAGCTTTTACATCTTCCCAATTTTCTCCAAAATAGAAGTAGTACTTCCATTTCCACCCTTAGAAGAACTAGCAACAACAAGTATACCATATGCTAAAAAATTAGACATATCGTTTTGGCAATCAATAACCTCATCATCACTATCTTCTTCAGCCTCTTTAGTGTCCATCGTAGTTCGTACTACCAGCCTCCAAATCAGCCCCATCCTTATGAGGACGACTCATTCATTTAACATCACATGTACAACCATATCATCTCGACTCATTCGTTTAACGTCTCGTGTACAACCATATCATCTCGACTCATTCGTTTAACATCTCATGTACAACCATATCATCTCGACTCATTCGTTTAACATCTCGTGTACAACCATATCATCTCAACTCATTCATTTAATATCTTGTGTACAACCATATCATATCGACTCATTTGTTTAACTTAGTTAAAAATGATGTAAATTAAGTATAAATGACTTAACTTAGTTAAAAATGATGTAAAATAAGTTTAAATGACTTAACTTATTTACAAAATATTTAAATTAAATTTAAATGATTTAGTAGTGATTTAATTTAATTAAAAATATTTTAAAAATAATTTTATATGATTTATCTTTATTAGGTAAAAGTGATGTTTATAATTTTAAAAAGTTTTAAATTAATTAAAGATGATGTAGAAAAATTTTAATTAAATTTAAAAGATTTAATATTGATTTGAGTTAGTTAAAAAGATATAAAAGAGTCTTTTTTTTTTTTTTTTTTGGACATGTCCCCGCTAAAAGATTTCACCAAAAAATTTGTTTTTCCCTCTTCGCATTTACTTTATCCCGCCAAAGTTTTTGGCGATTAGTAAAAACTTTTAGCGGGGACTTGTCCCGCCAAAAGGCTGGCTAAATGACAAATTTTCTTTTGTGGGGATAACCTCAATTATTAACAGATCTGCTTTACACTTAGTTAAAAAAAAAACAAAAAAAACTCATCTCATACTACCATCGCCTTCCTCTCGATCGATCTACAGCACCACCATCTCCACCACCACAACACCATCATCTCCACCACAATACACCCATACTCGCAACACTGTGCACGATGAATCTCTTTCTCCCTTCTCATTGTTTGTTTCTTTCCTAAACCCCTCTCATCGATTAATTCTTTCTTTTTCTCATCTCCTTTCTTCCTTTATCCCTCTCGTTTACAAAACCCACGTGATAATTTTTGTTAATTTCTTGATTTTTGTTATTTTTTTATATATGTTAATTTTTGCCAATTTTTTTTTATATGTGTTAATTTTTGCAATATGTTAATTTTTGATAAATGCGTATTATGTTTTTTGTTATTTTTTTTTAATTCTTTTGGGTACAGGTGCTGCTAAGAACCGAAGCCGAGACCACAGGTTTATAGTGATTAATTTGTGTTTAATTTCTTTTTGTGTTTATGTTTGTATCGGGGACATGTCGCCGCCAAAAGTTTATAGTCATTAATTTGTGTTTATGTATTTTTTTAGCTCCCTGTTGAGACCGAGACCACCTGTTGAGACCAAGACCGAGACCACTTGCTGTCGAGACCACAGCCTTGACCACAGTAAGACCACAATAAATGTTTTTTTTTTTTTTTTTTTTTTTTTTTTTTTTTTGTTATTTTTAACCTTATTGTTGTTTTTAGCGTTAGCAACTTAGCATAATGTTGTCTTGCGGATTATAGCAGACCCGACTGCTTTGATATCATATGATTTCATAGTGATACAAGCTAGCCTCTTTGATTTAAGATTGTATCTTTTTTAACACGTTGTCTCATAGGTTTGTCTTTAAAATTTAGCTTTGTCCTTATTGATACATTGTAATCAATTATTTTCAGATTAAAAATCATTTTTTAGCCCCACTCGATTCTAGAAAAAACATACGGAGTAACAAATAAAAAGGAAAAATTTAATAATAATAATAATAATCAAGATATGATCAATGACAATGATAATAATATTTTAGTTTATAATTTTGATATTTCATCATGACTATATTTTTTTCCTTTGGGGTTGATCATGTGTCTACTTAATTGTTACTAAAGGCGACAGACTTTTTCGCTTAGTGATATTTATATAGTGTGAGAAATGCTTCAAACAAATGGTTGCCGATTCAGTATTAGTTTAAGACATATAAAATATATGTGTGATATATATATATTGTGAGATAATTAATTGTCTTTATAATATATATATATATATAAAAAAAATAAAAAAGAAAAAAAAAACATTGTTACTATGTACCCGTGTTTTGTGTTTAATCATTATCTAACGCTATGTTCTAGAGTTGTTTTTTTTTTTTTTTTTTTTTTTTTTTTTTATTTTTTTATTTTTTATAAGTAATGGAAAGGGATGGGAAGAGAAATAAAAAAAGAAGGGCGTTATTGAGTTTTTTTTAAGATGGAAAGGTAGAGGACGGGAAGGTGGGAGGGAGGGAATGGATGGGCTTTTGTGTGTATATGTAATCCGTCCATAATTAGGGGGATCAGGTGGGAAGGGGTAAACTAACATGTGCTTCTGTTAAATGACTATTATGTCCTCTATTATGGTTTTGAAGTTCTTGATCTTGTGTTTCACGGGTATATACTTTTTAAAATTTAGAGCATGACCAATTATTTGTTTTTTTAATCTTCTTTTTTCCTTTACGGTCTCTGCTTTGTAATTTCTTTTGCAGTCGCAAGGGATTTGGGATTGTAGTTGGCAGAAAAAAGGATGACCGCATCAAGGTCATATGTTTAATTCTTTTGGTTGCTGATTATCTTCTTTAATCTAAAAAGCCTGCCTTTATGGTTCCAGGTTTTGGGGGAAGGTTCAGATAATCCAATGATAGTGGCAGTTGAAGCGCGTCAGTTGAAGAAAGCAGACTTTGATAAAAAGTTTACTGCCTTTGATCAGCATAAAACAAATGTGATTAGTAAATTATGTTTTTAGGGTATATTGGTAAATTGGGAAACTCAATAACACAAATAAAAATAACCACTTTCGTCCCTTTCCTTTGCCCTTCCCATTCCATCCCCTTCAATTCCTTAAAATTTAGACTTGAGAACAGAGCGTAAATAAGTAAGGGGCTGTTTCTTTTTACTCTTAGCTAAGGAATTTGGTCCCCACACAAATTTAATATTATTATTTTTTAAATAGGACCCACTTATTTCTATTAATTCATCTATATTCTCAAGGCAAAAGATTTGAGCTCCTCTTCAACAAGAGGTTGCAACAGACGTGACCCTCACAGCCATTTAATCTAGAAATAAAAAAGAAACACTGCCTAAGTACAATGAATTACACATGCTAACACACTAATTCTCATAAAATTAAAATAATTACATCAATCAAGACGAAGCTAGATTAAAAAAAAACCTATGAGACAGAGTAGTTGAAAAAGTAAAATCCTACATGAAGTAGTTGTTGGATTATATGAATCATAAAAAATATAAACATATAAGAACATCAAAGAACACGCAGCGGATAGATCTACAAGAACATGTAATTAATTAAACTAAATAGACACATACCTTATGCAAGCTCCAAGATCAAGTATAAACCCTAATAAGGTTTATGATGTGTCGATCCAAGTAAGGGAAAAACACTAGTTAAAATAAACTAGTCACTCGATCTTGTACACACGTAATCTAGCGTTCCAATGGGATAAGCTAGGTTCAAGAATCACAAACAACCAAACACTTGAATTGCTTTGATCGACTTGGCAATTCCTAGTGGAATTAAAAATGTCCAATCGACCTAGGCAAGAGGAGAAGAGAAGAAGAAGTTTGGCAATTAGGGATTCAAGATTAGTAAAACCCTAAACACAATGAATTGTATTTATAGGCTAACCCTAGGGCACCAAACTTGTTCCCTACTCCTCCAAAAATCCGGCCAACCCAACCCAAGGTGGATTCCAGCCGATCCAACCCACTCTCATGGTTCTAGATCCTTCTTTTCACTTTTAGTCCTTTAACGGTCGTTATCTCTAACTCCGTTAAATACTAACTGTCGTTAAGTATTCGTTTGTGAAATGAATAAATAAAATACATAAACATATTTAATTTATTCATCCATTGGAACTCTCACGTTATTGTGTGCAATCCCGAGTCTCGGGTTCGAAACCGGACATAAACATATTAATTTTAATCCATAAAACCTAACAGCTCCCACTTGGATTATTATTAATAATATTAATGACATGGGCTAGTCTAGCTTAACAGATCCCAATGCCCCCAGCTCGATCCGAGTATGGTTTTCCTGGAAAAACCACGTGATGATTTAAATCATCATACTTATCCTTTTGTTACTAATACCGCGTTAATTTGGATATGGATCTTGTCATTCCATAATTAACAGTAGTTTCTCGTTTATACATAATTGAACAAGATTACCAAAACATCTGAACGTCTTCCAGATAGACTTTGGGCGTGCGCACGCAAACATCTTGTTAATCACACGAGTGGCCAAGCAGTATTAAACTTCAACACAAAGTTGAAGGAACAAATTCCTTATTGACTGCGAGCATAACCCTTGAACTTCACATCATTTCTGAAAATAGCCCTTATAACTACCTTTTACGGATAGCGTTAGACTATCTCACAGAAAATGAGCTACATCATCGGCAATTATCTGGCATCTCAAGTCAGATGATAAATATTCATGATATACTTAATGACTATGATCCATAAAGTATAATCATGTGGTTGGGATAAGTCCTATATTCAATTTATCCAATATTGAATATCATGTGACATTGGTGTCTTAACCTTACAGTACATTCTACCAATTCTCACATTTGTCTTAGTTCAATAATATTCCCATATTATTGATTGACAATGGACTATTTAGAATAAATAAATTATTCACGGATTTAAACATGCAAATATAGGACACAAATATTAATAATGATAATAAACGTTATCCGCACTTTATTTCATTAAAATAATAATTGTTTACATGTCCCTATCGAAATACTAATCCAACAGATTTACATGAAACTATCTGCTAAACGAAGACCAATACCCTGAGCATGACGATTAAACGTCTCCTTAGGTAATGCCTTCGTGAAAGGATCAGCCAGATTGTTATCTGTGTGAACTTTGAGTACTTTTATTTCACCATCATCGACTTGTTCTCGAACATAGTGATACTTTCTTTTAAAGTGTCTGGCGCCTTTCATAACTCCAGGTTCATTGGCGAATGTGATTGCAGCAGAGTTGTCGCAATACACATTTATAGGTAATTCTATTGAAGGCATCACTCCAAGATCCTTAACGAATTTCCTTATCCAAACAGCTTCTTGTGCTGCTTCCGATGCAGCAATGTACTCAGATTCTGTAGCAGACATGGCCGTTGTACTCTGCTTCTTACTCTTCCAGTCCACAGCTCCTCCATTTATGACAAAAACGTAACCCGTCTGAGACTTCGTATCATCTTTATCAGTCTGAAAGGACGCATCGCAGAAACCTGTAACATTCAGTTCTGCGTCTGGATTTCCCCCGAAAACAAGAAACATATCTTTAGTATTCCTTAAATACTTAAGAATGTTCTTGACAGCATGCGTGGTTTTGCGACCTTACAACAGGTTTTACCTCTCGAGGGATCTCAAGAGGCTTACAACCCCACCAGACAGTATACCTGACCGATGTAGTATAGTGTAGTGGTAAGTATGGGGGATTGATCGTTCTCCACAGGGAATAGTGTCGTTAGGATTGAAAAACTATTCTAATAGGTCTAAGGGTGAGGGAAGATTCTTTTTGTATTTTTATAATTTTTTTTATACAAGCAAGTAAAATCTCGGGTTTGAAAGAGTGGACGGAATTAGTTGCTAGTCAACTAACCCAAATAACTACAAAAACAAATAAAATAAAATAACTGAAAATGAAAAGGTGGTAAAACTTATGTGGAGAGAAATGTGTTTACTTAGATTTCCTTACTCCCTAACTATCTTTTACCGGTTGATTAGTGTGTATTAATTGCGTGGATGACGGGTGTATTCCTTAATACCAATCGTGGGGTGGCGTACGTACTTCCCCAACTCTACAAGCTCCTACTTCACTCCTATGTCGAGCCGGCTAAGAAGCTCCTAACATGGGATCACTAGAAGTCGCTCATGCATTAAATACAACCATAAAAACCTTAGTACGCATTGGTTCATGTTTCTTAAGACGTTCAAGCAAGTTACCGAATAGGAAGTTAGCCAGTTTTCTTAAGCCTAACATAGATGAACAATCGTCCAAAACAATCAATAACACACTAATAACCAATAATCAATAGTTAGGTTTCATTAGATCTAAGCAAACACAAGATAAATCTAGCCTAGCATGTTAATTAAAAGACAAGAACAAGATATAATCAAACAACACATAGACATATTGATTGATTAAATAAATACTTATCTTCAATTAAACATGGGAGATCCAAGGGTATGAAAACCCTTAAAAATGGCAGAAATTCGTCTTAGGGTTTCTCCTCACAAAGTTGCACACTAATGACAAAAAATTGCAAAACTATATATAGAGTTTAAGGGCTGACGGCGTCACGTTGTAGATCTTGACGCCGTCACCTCGCCGTGTCTAGGGTTCCCGGATGGCCTTCCTGACGCCGTCCCTCTTTAGTCCTCCAAAATCCGCTCTGGCTTATCAAGGCTTGACGCCGTCAGAAATGGGCTTGACGCCGTCTCTCTTTAACTTAAACCGTGATGGCCTTGATCACCTTAAAGGGTGACGCCGTCAGATTTTCTATTGTAAAACTCTCTGGCTTATCATGTGTATTTTTCATATCCACCTCTTTTGCCAAGCCATGACGCCGTCTGGAACACTTTTATGCTCCAAAAACGTCCAAAATGCTTCCTTTTCCAGATTTCTTCTCCAAAGTACCTAAAATGACAAAAGGAACGATTTAGGGCAATATTTGATCAAATAAATACGATTTAGGGCTTAAATGACCCCCTAAAAGCGGTACACTTTTCGCTTCATCAAATACCCTTACACTTGAGATTTGCTTGTCCTCAAGCAAATGCGCTTTTATTCTAATCAAAATACAAGTTAGGGGTCATTTAACGCTAATATAAAAGTAATTACAACAAATAGTCGTTCCACTTTAATCATAATAAGCACGGAGATTACAAACTAGCACCTCACAAGTAGTGTTTAGATACTCACATCTCTCAGGTGTCATCAAAATAAATCTCATAAATGAAAACGGATAATATCTCTCACTACCTGTCATAGCAAATAGATTACCATAGGCTTGGGAAAGGATCAAAAACCTTCTCCACTAGGCGTAAGCACCTAAGATAAACTATCAAAGAGGGCTTTTAAACGGGTTATAACGTGAGGTGTAGGGATATGATAAACACGGATTTGTTGGATAAGGGATATTTTACTGGTGGCGAGTTAAAGATCTTGATTAATTACATGTACAATATGGCGTTGCTAAGCCAAGACTAGACTCGACTTAAGCTAAAAACAAAATAACAAAAACATGAAATAAACATAAAATGAAACGGGATGGTAGTCCGTATGTTTTTTCTACTTTTCTTTTTCTCATTTTTTTGTATTTTTCTTGATTTTTTCCATTTTTTTTTTTTTTTTTTTTTTTTTTCATACACTCTTGCCCTACCATCCAAAATAATACATCATAGGGGCGTTGCATTCCCCTTACACTTGAACTTTTACATAACTTTACAAATAACTATTCTAATGACTCGAATTAAGATAATCGAAACACTTGGAGTACTTTTAAAATATTTAGCACATATGGGGGTAATAATGTTGTTCTTCCCCATTACTCCATTACACTAGTACTTTACCCATGAGTCCCAATCGTCCCAAAACAATATGTACAAGGATATGACTCGACTTAGCAACCATGTAATCAATTAGATAATTAACTTGGGGTTTAAACAAATGTTGTCACAATAATGCACTAAAGATGAGTGCATACAAGGTAGGCTAAGGCGATTTGGGTGTACATTTAAGTGGGGTGTAAACAAATTCTTCCTTTAAGTAAAATGCTTAAAGGTCGAAACGAAAAGATAGGCTCGTGAGGGATGTACTAGGGGTATCGTGTACTAAAAATGAGTACAACGCAAAGGGTGTGGGAGAATTACTTGACCAATGTAGCCAAAGTAATTATAACAAAAACACAGGTGTAAAACAATGGGTTAATCCTAATGCCTCTTATCATGTAGTAAATCTAACTACACGAATGTAGTCTCACTTGTGGCCTCGGAATGGTCCTAACGCAAGTTCTAGATTCTAAGTGCTACCGGTACACACATCATAGCATAAATGCTTTTTCTACCAATTCTAGGGGCGAACCTCACATATTTGGAGGTGGAAAATTTTTTTAGTGGTACGGTTTTGTGCTAGTCATATAACTCCTATCCATGAGACGCTCATTAAGATCAAAGTTTCACTCCTATATGTTGTAAAAAAAATTAAATTTGGCACTAAAATTACCCTAACAGGTATTTATCTCAGTTTTATTACACATCTACCATCAAACAAACAAAAATCAAGTGCACTTGTATTCTCTAAAGTATCGTACTTTACCCCCCTTACACTTAAGATGAACATTGTCCCCAATGTTCAAATAACAAGATGTAAAAGTAATAAGGTAAAAGAATGAAATCAAATACTCCCCTGATTCGCTCGGTGGATAATGTGGTAACTTGGTTAGATCTTCTTCCAAGAAAATGTAGAAGCTCCAAGACTACTGCATCACCATAAGCTAGATTCCACATACATCTCCTTGTCCAAAATAACCTGTTAAACCTGAGAAAACAAACACGAAAACCTGCATAACATCGGCGGGATAAATCTATATATAAGGATATAATGCTTGTGGAATGATAATTTTGCAGATTCCTGGAGATTATAAGTTAGAGATTTAATAAAAACTTTTTATGAAAACAAAACTTTCAAAAATTTCAGAAAATTAAAACCTGACGTCGTCAGGTTGTAAATCCTGACGCCGTCAGAAATGACCTGACAGAATTCTCATGTTAAGTTTCCAGAAAATTTCTGGAAAAACCTATACCTTACTTCCTGGAATTCCTGCAAAAACATCATTATGACTCGATACAAGCATTTGACTCAAACAAATACTAATATGTATGTTAATTTAATATTATTACGATTCATGTTCATTTGTTCTAATAAACCGATTTGGATTTCCCTTACACTTAACTTTTGCAAAATACCTTTATATGTAGTTAAGACGAAGTTAAAAACAAGATAAAACATTTTCACAATTTAGTTTTGAACATGAATCAATAATAATAAAAATTAAACATACATACGGAAACAAATAAAATCAAACAAACAAATAAATTAACACACAAAGCAAATAAAGCTTGGGTTGCCTCCCAAGAAGCGCTTTTCTTTATTAACGAGTCTTGTAGCTAGACTCAAAGTCTCCGTACATTACGTGACTCCATCATTGGTCACGGTTCCTAGGCCATTCTCCTTTGATTCTCTATCAGAATCACTCTCATAGTAAAGGTATTTCGGGTCCTCGAGATCAAAAGGATTGTTTTGGTATTTAGAACTAAGCTCCTTATCATGCTTAAAGAATCCACTTGACAGGTCAAAAGTGTCCTTACATCCCCTTCTCACATCATCATCACATAACACGAGTTGGGAACTTAACCCATCGAGCCCTCCATAATCAATCTCCTTGAATTCTCTCATCTTGTAAGGCGTTTGGTATGAGATTTCCCTAATCCCATCGGTGAAAGTCATGATCCCATTTAGCTCGTCCACAACCAAGCTTGTGGCCTTGCAAAAAGGGGCCCCAAAAACAACTTGTGATAACCTGGGATCGATGTACTTTTCGATATTATTGACGATTGCGAAGCTCATAGTGAATGTCATATTTCCTACAAACACCTGTACATCATCATCTATACCAATGTCGTCCTTCCCTTTATGAATCATTCCCCATCTGCAAATGTTGTTATAATGAAACAAGGACATCACATTTTTGGGTAAACCTGTGTCAATGTAAACATTATAAAAATGCTTGTGACCAATCATGCAAGGTATTTTGAGATTATTCGGATCACATCGCTTAATTCGGCCAGGCCTTCTACCGTGTAGCCCCCATGTGTTGCCAATTGCTGATGGTTGATACTCATACACTTCTTCACTGCCATCTCGAAAAATCACTTTCCTGACACCATCCGTAAAAAATGCACTCCTATCATCCTCATCGAGTATCACTCCCGTTGCTTTTATGAATGGTTTGCCTAGAACAAGGCCAGTTAAGGATGGGCTGATGATAGAGTTCATGTTATTAAATACAGTTAGCTCGATATGAAAGAGGAACTTTTGTATCACAATTGGTACCCTCCTTATTACCCCGATGATATTAAACCCTTCATATTTGACCTGTTCGGTGAAGGCTTCGTTATATAGAGAAAAGGATATTGCATTCATAGAAGAGTTGGGGTTTATATAGGCATCTTTTATAAACTTCTTCCTAGTGGTGCAAGATACCTTAAAGACCCTGTGAGCGCCATCCTCTATTCTCTCTCCAAATCCCACAGGCAAATTTGCTGTGCCCCTCTCAAGTTCCTCCACCAGGGGGCGGTCTAGCAATCCTGGGAGCCCATGAGGCATTTCGGATTTCTCTTCCGAGCCCTCCTCATCATTCAACTCTCTTGTACTAGAGTTCTTTGGTGAGTCTAGATAGTCGTCGGGCGCCTCGGTGTCCTTTTCGGGAACTTCATCCTCCATTTCGTTGTCCACATTCTCGGTTGATTGTTGGTCCAGGTGGGGTTTAGGAATAGGCATTGTTGTGATGGTGTTCACGAAGTAGAGTGGTTTTGAAGGGGTATGAGTATCTCTAAGTTCTTTTCCGTTTTGTGATATGTGTTTGAAGAGTTTACTATGGTGCTTGATTTTTGCAGGAGGGGGTGTTTGGTGAGTCACCGTGACAGATTTGATCTCATTAACTCGTGCCAACTCACAAGTTGACCTGCCAGCAAGGCGATCATTGATAACCTTTAACAGGTTATCAACCTTGTTGATCATATCAACTTGCTGTTGTCTGAATTGATTCTCAAGTTTGGAGAGCTGTGTTTCTTGAGAGAGAATGAATTTTTTTAGTGATTCCTCGCGATTTTGTTGTTTATGTGTATGTTGCTGAGGATAATGTTCAGACCAGGTGAGTGGGGTAGAGTCATTGAATGATACGCTTTGATGCGTGGTTTTGCAACCTTACAACAGGTTTTACCTCTCGAGGGATCTCAAGAGGCTTACAACCCCACCAGGCTGTGTACCTGACCGATGTAGTATAGTGTAGTGGTAAGTACGGGGGATTGATCGTTCTCCACAGGGAATAGTGTTCGTTAGGTATGAAAGACTACTCTAATTAGGTCTAAGGGTTGAGGAAGATTCTTTTTATGTTTTTATATTTTTTATGAAAGCAAGTAAAATCTCGGGTTTGAATGAGTGGGCGGAATTAGTTGCTAGTCAACTAACCCAAATTTACTACGAATGCAAATAAAATAAATAACTGAAAATAAAATGTGGTGAGAAACTTATGTGTAGAGAAATGTGTTTACTTAGATTTCCTTACTCCCTAACTATCTTTTACCGGTTAATTAGTGTGTATTAGTCGCGTGGATGACGGGTGTATTCCTTAATACCATTCGTGGGGTGGCGTACTTACTTCCCCAACTCTACAAGCTCCTACTTCACTCCTATGTCGAGCCGGCTAGGAAGCTCCTAACATGGGATCACTAGAATTCGCTTGTGCATTAAATACAACCATAAAAACCTTTAGTACGCATTTGGTTCATGTTTCTTAAGACGTTCAAGCAAGTTACCGAATAGGAAGTTAGCCAGTTTTCTTAAGCCTAACATAGATAAACAATCATCCAATACAACTAATAACACACTAACAACCAATAATCAAAAGCTAGGTTTCATTAGATCTAAGCAAACACAAGATAAATTTAGCCTAACATGTTAAACAAAAGACAAGAATAAGATAGAATCAAACAACACATAGACATATTGAATGATTAATTGATAACTTATCTTTCAATGAAACATGGAAGATCTCAAGGCAAAAAGCCTTGAAAAAGTAGCTAAAATCGTCTTAGGGTTTTCTCCCAAAATTCCACACACTAAGCTCTCCTTAATGACAAAAAATTAGAAAACTATATATAGACTTTTGCATATGACGGCGTCACCTTATGGATTGTGACGCCGTCACCTCGCCGCTTTTAGGGTTCCCGGATGACCTTCTTGACGCCGTCCCTCTTTAGCTCTTCAAAAATCAATTCTGGCTTATCAAGGCTTGACGCCGTCGAACCTTGAACGTGACGCCGTCCCCTTATGATTTAAGCCGTGACGCCATTGATCAAGTTAAAGCGTGACGCCGTCAGAATTCACATGCTATTTTCACTGGCCCGTCATGAGTAAATTTCACGTCCAACTTTTCTTGCCAAGGCATGACGCCGTCAAGAGTAAATTATGACACCGTCAAGAGTAACTTTTAGCCGATTCTTGAGACTTTGCCGTTTTCTTCACTTTTTGCTCCAAAAACGTCCAAAATGCCTCCTTTTCCAGATTTCTCCTCAAAAGTACCTAAAATGACAAAAGGAACGATTTAGGGCAATATTTGATCAAATAAATACGATTTAGGGCTTAAATGACCCCTTAAAAGCGGTACACTTTTCGCTTCATCAAATACCCTTACACTTGAGATTTGCTTGTCCTCAAGCAAATGCGCTTTTATTCTAATCAAAATACAAGTTAGGGGTCATTTAATGCTAACATAAAAGTAATTACAACAAATAATCGTTCCACTTTAATCATAATAAGCACGGAGATTACAAACTAGCACCTCACAAGTAGTGTTTAGATACTCACATCTCTCAAGTGTCATCAAAATAAATCTCATAAATGAAAACGGATAATATCTCTCACTACCTGTCATAGCAAATAGATTACCATAGGCTTGGGAAAGGATCGAAAACCTCCTCCACTAGGCGTAAGCACCAAAGATAAACTATCAAAGAGGGCTTTTACATGGGTTATAACGTTAGGTGTAGGGAAAAGGAAAACACGGTTTTGTTGGATAAGGGATATTTTACTGGTGGCTAGTTAAAGATCTTGATCAATTACATGTACTATACAACGTTGCTAAGCCAAGACTAGACTCGATCTTAAGCTAGAAACAAAATAACAAAATAACAAAAACATAAAATAAACATAAAATAAAACGGGATGGTAGTCCGTATGTTTTTTCTATTTTTCTTTTTCTCATTTTTTTTTTTTTTTTTTTTTTTTTTTTTTTTTTGTCTTTTTTTTTTTTTTTTTTTTTCGACTTTTTTTTTTTTTTTTTTTTTTTTTTTTTTTTTTTTTTTTTTTTTTTGCATACACTTTTGCCCTACCATCCAAAATAATACATCAAAGGGGCATTGCATCCCCCTTACACTTAAACTTTTACATAACTTTACAAATACTAATCTAATGACTCGAATTAAGATAATTGAAAAACTTGGAGTACTTTTAAACTATTTAACACATATGGGGGTAATAAATGATGTTTTTCCCCATTACTCCATTACACTAGTACTTTACCCATGAGTCCCAATCGTCCCAAAACAATATGTACAAGGATATGACTCGACTTAGCAACCATGTAATCAACTAGATAATTAACTTGGGTTTAAACAAATGTTGTAACAATAATGCACTAAAAATGAGTGCATACAAGGTAGGCTAAGGCGATTTGGGTGTACATTTTAGTGGGGTGTAACAAATTCTTCCTTTAAGTAAAATGCTTAAAGGTTGAAACGAAAAGATAGGCTCTGAGGGGTGTACTAGGGGTATCGTGTACTAAAAATGAGTACAACGCAAAGGGTGTGGGAGAATTACTTGACCAATGTAGCCAATGTAATTATAACAAAAACACAGGTGTAAAACAACGGGTTAATCCTAATGCCTCTTATCATGTAGTAAATCTAACTACACGAATGTAGTCTCACTTGTGGCCTTGGAATGGTCCTAACGCAAGTTCTAGAATCTAAGTGTTACCGGTACACACATCATAGCATAAATGCTTTTCCTACCAATTCTAGGGGCGAACCTCACATATTTGGGGTGGAAAATTTTTTTGTGGTACGGTTTTTGTGCTAGTCATATAACTCCTATCCGTGAGACGCTCATTAAGATCAAAGTTTCACTCCTATATGTTGTAAAAAATTTTAAATTTGGCACTAAAATTGCCCTAACAGGTATTTATCTCAGTTTTATTACACATCTACTATCAAACAAACAAAAATCAAGCGTAATTGTATTCTCTAAAATCGTACTTTTACCCTCCCTTACACTTAAGATGAACATTGTCCCCAATGTTCAAGTAACAAGATGTAAAAGCATAAAGTAAAAGAATGAAATCAAATACTCCCCTGATTCGTTCGGTGGATAATGAAATTACACGGTTAAATCTTCTTCCAAAGTAATGTTGAAGCTCCATGACTAATGCATCGCCATAAGCTTGATTCAAAACATTTCCTTGTCCAAAATAACCTGTTAAACCTGAGAAAACAAACACGAAAACCTGCATAACATTGGCGGGAAAAATCTATATATAAGGATATAATGCTTGTGGAATGATAATTTTGCAGATTCCTGGAGATTATAAGTTGGAGATTTTAATAAAAACTTTTTTAAAAACAAAACTTTCAAAAATTTCTGGAAATTAAATCTGACGCCGTCAGGTTGTAGAGCCTGACGCCGTCAGAAATGACCTGACAAAAATTTTCATTTTAAGTTTCCGGAAAATTTTTGGAAAAACCTTTACCTTACTTCCTGGAAATCCTGCAAAACATCATTATGACTCGATACAAGCATTTGACTCAAACACACACTAATATGTATGTTAATTTATTATTATTACGATTCATGTTAATTTGTGTTCTAATAAACCGATTTAGATTTCCTTTACACTTAACTTTTGCAAAATACCTTTATATGTAGTTAAGACGAAGTTAAAAACAAAATAAAGCATTTTCACAAATTACTTTTGAACATGAATCAATAAGAATAAAAATTAAACATACATACGGAAACAAATAAAAACAAACAAACAAACGAATAAACACATAAAGCAAATAAATAAAATAAAGCTTGGGTTGCCTCCCAAGAAGCGCTTTTCTTTATTAACGAGTCTTGTAGCTAGACTCAAAGTCCATCTATCTAGTGTCGCTTATGCTCACGTACCCGAGTGTGAGCCATCTAATTGTTGCCTCATCTTTCTTGTATGCATCGTTTAGCTCCAAACATCCATGATAATATCTCTTATTTTTCTCATGTGGATATTTGAGCCCCTTCCTCTTATCATTTTCACTTAACAAGTCGATAGGCATAATTCTATTGCAAGATTCAATGGGGTAGTTCTTAAACCTAGGATGTGCTCGGGGCATTTGATAGACAAAATCTTCATCCCCATCCGAGAATGTAATTAACCCGTCCACAAGTTTTTCGTCAAGGTTGGTCAACCTTTTGAAGGGTTCTCCAAAAATGACTTGGGTTAATTTGTTATCAATGAATTCTCCTAAGTTCTCCATAACCATAAAATCCACCAAATACACAAAACTTCCAACGAATACGTGTAGTGGCTTAGTCCTAGCAACGATGTTATCACCTTGATGTTCTAGCTCATCTACCATGATTTTATTATAATTAGCGCGAGAGATAATGTTCATAGGCAAAGATGAGTTAAGATAAGCATAAAAATCATGATAACCAATCTTACACGGGAATTGCATGTTAAGGAGGCTATCCTTTTTGATCTTAGTCCTAGGGTCAACATACTTAAAGGGATCAATTTCCTCTTTTCCCCATTCCTCGTTAACTACTTCTCCATTACCGGCATCCTCATCGGAGTCTGAGTAGTAAAACGGACTAACATAGTCATTCTCATGGTCAGACTCCTCCATCTCAGAATTGTTACCAAAGTGATGGTCGGGTGAAAGGTTGTTGTTTTCTATGATGGGGGCGGGAATGGGTAGTTGAAAGTTTGCACGGCGAAAAACACGAATAACAGGGATCAAATGACCAATGTTACTCATGAGGTAAGTGGAAGGTATCACAAACAAAAGTACAAAGAAACAAGATAGACTAAAGAAAACCTAGAAAAATAAAATAAAAATCTCATTAGAAAGGAATCTAGTGAGTAGACCTAATAGAAATAACAATTCAACCTAAACAATAACTATTCCCCGGCAGCGGCGCCAAAAACTTGATGCGTGGTTTTGTAACCTTACAACAGGTTTTACCTCTCGAGGGATCTCAAGAGGCTTACAACCCCACCAGGCAGTGTACCTGACCGATGTAGTATAGTGTAGTGGTAAGTACGGGGGATTGATCGTTCTCCACAGGGAATAGTGTTCGTTAGGTATGAAAGGCTACTCTAATTAGGTCTAAGGGTTGAGGAAGATTCTTTTTATGTTTTTATATTTTTTATGAAAGCAAGTAAAATCTCGGTTTTGAAAGAGTGGGCGGAATTAGTTGCTAGTCAACTAACCCAAATTTACTACGAATGCAAATAAAATAAATAACTGAAAATAAAATGTGGTGAGAAACTTATGTGTAGAGAAATGTGTTTACTTAGATTTCCTTACTCCCTAACTATCTTTTACCGGTTAATTAGTGTGTATTAGTCGCGTGGATGACGGGTGTATTCCTTAATACCATTCGTGGGGTGGCGTACTTACTTCCCCAACTCTACAAGCTCCTACTTCACTCCTATGTCGAGCCGGCTAGGAAGCTCCTAACATGGGATCACTAGAATTCGCTTGTGCATTAAATACAACCATAAAAACCTTTAGTACGCATTTGGTTCATGTTTCTTAAGACGTTCAAGCAAGTTACCGAATAGGAAGTTAGCCAGTTTTCTTAAGCCTAACATAGATAAACAATCATCCAATACAACTAATAACACACTAACAACCAATAATCAAAAGCTAGGTTTCATTAGATCTAAGCAAACACAAGATAAATTTAGCCTAACATGTTAAACAAAAGACAAGAATAAGATAGAATCAAACAACACATAGACATATTGAATGATTAATTGATAACTTATCTTTCAATGAAACATGGAAGATCTCAAGGCAAAAAGCCCTAAAAAAGTAGCTAAAATCGTCTTAGGGTTTTCTCCCAAAATTCCACACCCTAAGCTCTCCTTAATGACAAAAAATTAGAAAACTATATATAGACTTTTGCATCTGACGGCGTCACCTTATGGATTGTGACGCCGTCACCTCGCCGCTTTTAGGGTTCCCGGATGACCTTCTTGACGCCGTCCCTCTTTAGCTCTTCAAAAATCAATTCTGGCTTATCAAGGCTTGACGCCGTCGAACCTTGAACGTGACGCCGTCCCCTTATGATTTAAGCCGTGACGCCCTTGATCAAGTTAAAGCGTGACGCCGTCAGAATTCACATGCTATTTTCACTGGCCCGTCATGAGTAAATTTCACGTCCAACTTTTCTTGCCAAGGCATGACGCCGTCAAGAGTAAATTATGACGCCGTCAAGAGTAACTTTAGCCGATTCTTGAGACTTTGCCGTTTTCTTCACTTTTTGCTCCAAAAACGTCCAAAATGCCTCCTTTTCCAGATTTCTCCTCAAAAGTACCTAAAATGACAAAAGGAACGATTTAGGGCAATATTTGATCAAATAAATACGATTTAGGGCTTAAATGACCCCTTAAAAGCGGTACACTTTTCGCTTCATCACACTTCGAGTTTGGTTCCAACTAAAATCTGGCTTACTCTTCCATGCCTCATACCAATCTTCAGAATTCTTGGGTCCATAATTAGTGGTGAGCCACTTATCTCCCGCCTTATCAATTCGCGAGGATGCGAATTCTTTGAAAGCCTGTTTGGGGAGTTCCATGCAATCATGAGTGTTGTGGGGACCACTACATAATTTACACGAAGAAGTGATTTTGTTCACTTGGCTTGAAGGTTTGGGAGCCTCATAGGATTTCATAAGAAACTTGACTTGGTCTTCAAGTTCTATGATCCTACGGTCGGAAGTGCTTGAATTGTTCGAAGGCAAAGATATTGCCTTGACCGTTTTATTCAAATCACGGGGATCACTCCAACTTTCATTGTCATAAAGAGCAAGATCTTCTAGGAGAGCCCATGATTCTTCCGCACTTAGATCACGTAGCTTACCACCGGCCGATTGGTAAATGGTTTGCCTCGTGGAAAGATTGATATGGTCATAGAAGATTTGGACTTGGAGCCAAAGTTCTATGCCATGGTGAGGGACTTTTTGGAGTAAGTCCTTGAATCGAGTCCATGCCTCGTAGAGGGTTTCGCCTTGACGTTGTTGGAACATCAAGATATCCTTCCTTAACTTGGTAGTTCTTCCTGGTGGGAAAAACTGAGCAAGGAAACGAGTGGTGAGATCATCCCAAGAGGTGATGGATCCTGCGGTAGACGCTCTAGCCATTGACTAGCTTGGTCCTGCAGAGAGAATTGAAAGAGACGTAGTCGGGTCGTCTCTCGAGTGGCAACATCAAGGTCTATGGAATCAACGATTTTGAGAAAGTCCTTGAGATGTTGATTAGGATCTTCGGAACGAAGTCAATGGAATGCGCATCCGATTTGCACCAACCGGATGGTGTCGGATCGCAAGGGAGTGACATTGGCTCCTTGAGTGAGCTCAATGGTGTTTCGATAGCCATGGTGGCTAGGACGGGAGTACTCTCCTAAGGTACGGGCTCTAGGAGGTGGGTGTTTGTTGTGGTGGTGGGTTGTTGGGATCAAGGATGTTACCACCTTCCATGATGTCGGATGGTAATGGTTACGAACAAAGAAACGAAGAAAAAAGATAGACTAAAGAAAACCTAGAAAAAGAAATTAAAAGTCTCACTAGAAAGGAATCTAGTGAGTAGACCTAATAAAATAAAAATTCAACCTAAACAATAACTATTCCCCGGCAGTGGCGCCAAAAACTTGATGCGTGGTTTTGCGACCTTACAACAGGTTTTACCTCTCGAGGGATCTCAAGAGGCTTACAACCCCACCAGGCAGTGTACCTGACCGATGTAGTATAGTGTAGTGGTAAGTACGGGGGATTGATCGTTCTCCACAGGGAATAGTGTCGTTAGGATTGAAAAACTATTCTAATAGGTCTAAGGGTGAGGGAAGATTCTTTTTGTATTTTTATAATTTTTTTTATAAAAGCAAGTAAAATCTCGGGTTTGAAAGAGTGGGCGGAATTAGTTGCTAGTCAACTAACCCAAATAACTACAAATGCAAATAAAATAAAATAACTGAAAATGAAAGGGTGGTGAAACTTATGTGGAGAGAAATGTGTTTACTTAGATTTCCTTACTCCCTAACTATCTTTTACCGGTTGATTAGTGTGTATTAATTGCGTGGATGACGGGTGTATTCCTTAATACCAATCGTGGGGTGGCGTACGTACTTCCCCAACTCTACAAGCTCCTACTTCACTCCTATGTCGAGCCGACTAGGAAGCTCCTAACATGGGATCATTAGAATTCGCTCATGCATTAAATACAACCATAAAAACCTTAGTACGCATTGGTTCATGTTTCTTAAGACGTTCAAGCACGTTACCGAATAGGAGGTTAGCCAGTTTTCTTAAGCCTAACATCGATGAACAATCATCCAATACAATTAATAACACACTAATAACCAATAATCAATAGTTAGGTTTCATTAGATCTAAGCAAACACAAGATAAATCTAGCCTAGCATGTTAATTAAAAGACAAGAACAAGATATAATCAAACAACACATAGACATATTGATTGATTAAATGAATACTTATCTTCAATTAAACATGGGAGATCCAAGGGTATGAAAACCCTTAAAAATGGCAGAAATTCGTCTTAGGGTTTCTCCTCACAAAGTTGCACACTAATGACAAAAAATTGCAAAACTATATATAGAGTTTAGGGGCTGACGGCGTCACGTTATAGATCTTGACGCCGTCACCTCGCCGTGTCTAGGGTTCCCGGATGGCCTTCTTGACGCCGTCCCTCTTTAGTGCTCCAAAATCCGCTCTGGCTTATCAAGGCTTGACGCCGTCTCGCTTTAAGTTAAACCGTGATGGCCTTGATCACCTTAAAGGGTGACGCCGTCAGACTTCCCATTGTAAAACTCCCTGGCTTATCATGTGTATTTTTCATATCCACCTCTTTTGCCAAGCCATGACGCCGTCTGGAACAATCCCTGACGCCGTCAAAGGTACTTTTCCAGCCGATTTTGAGACTTTGTCGTTTTCTTCACTTTTATGCTCCAAAAACGTCCAAAATGCTTCCTTTTCCAGATTTCTTCTCCAAAGTACCTAAAATGACAAAAGGAACGATTTAGGGCAATATTTGATCAAATAAATACGATTTAGGGCTTAAATGACCCCCTAAAAGCGGTACACTTTTTGCTTCATCAGTTCTTTACAGCATGCCAGTGATCTTTCCCTGGATTCTGCTGATAACGACTGGTCAAATTTTGAGCGAATGCCACATCTGGCCTTGTGCATCTAACTGCATACATGATAGATCCTACTGCTGAAGCATACGGAACTTTCTTCATGTATGCCACCTCTTCAGGTGTAGAAGCACACATTTCGCTGCATAAGCCGTGTTCCACTTGCATGGGCAAATATCCCTTCTTGGAATTTTTCATATTGAATCTCTTCAATATTTTATCCATGTAAGCACTCTGGCTTAATCCGATTAACCGTTTAGATCTGTCCCTATAGATCTTGATTCCAAGAATATACGCTGCTTCTCCTAAATCCTTCATGGCAAAGCAATTACCAAGATAATCCTTAACTTCATTAAGGCTTGGTATATCATTTCCCATGATTAATATGTCATCAACATATAGGACAAGAAAAGTAGTGTTACTCCCACTAACTTTGTGGTATACACATGGCTCATCGAAATTTTGAGTAAATCCAAACTTCTTGATTTCCTCATCAAATTTCTTATTCCATTGCCTGGATGCTTGCTTCAATCCATAAATGGATCTTTGAAGTTTGCATACACGCTCAGGAAATTGTGGATTCACAAACCCCTCAGGTTGCGCCATATAGATATCTTCATCTAGGCGACCATTCAGAAAGGCGGTTTGGACATCCATTTGCCAAATCTCATAGTCATAGTAGGCGGCTATGGCTATAAGAATCCTAATAGCTCTAATGTCGGCCACAGGAGAAAAGGTCTCCTTATAGTCAATACCATATGTTTGGGTAAAGCCTTTGGCCACCAAACGAGCTTTATAAGTGTGTACGTTGCCATCCATGTCAGTCTTTTTCTTGAAGAGCCACTTACACCCAACTACCTTAGCATTGGGTGGAAGGTCTACTTCAATCCAGACTTTATTGTTTTTCATGGATTGCATTTCCCCATCCATGGCTACCTGCCATTTATCCTTTTCAGGACTATTAATGGCAGCCTTATAACTAGTTGGCTCATCAATGTGATCCAATAGCATAGTTTCCTCATCATCTATGTTTAAACATAGACGTTCAGGAGCCTTTGTAGATCTTGAAGACCTACGGACGGGTACCACTTCAACTTCAGGTGGAGGACCTAAGCTTTCAGGTTCCACAGGAAGTGTGTTAGTGTTCTCAGAAGGTGACACATCTTCTTGATCATTTTCAAGATCATATACTCTCCCACTGAATTCTTGAGTCAAGAAACTCTCCTCAAGGAATTCACCATATCTAGCCACTATGACTTTATTTTCTGGGGGGAAGTAAAAGTAGTAACCCCTTGTTTCCTTAGGGTATCCTACGAAGATGCACTTAACAGATCTTTGTTGGAGCTTGTCAGGTGAGTCACGTTTAACAAACGCCTCACAACCCGAGATCTTTAAGTAAGACAAGTTGGGAGCTTTTCCAGTCCATAATTTATATGGAGTCTTATCAACCTTCTTAGTTGGAACCATATTTAGTATGCGAACAGCACTTTCAAGAGCATAGTCCCAAAAGGATAAGGGAAGAGTTGTAAGATTAAACATAGATCGTACCATGTCAAGCAAGGTACGATTTCTCCTTTCAGATACACCATTTTGTTGTGGAGTATAAGGAGAAGTGAGTTGTTGGACAATGCCACACTCAGCTAGATAATCTTTGAACTCTTGGCTTAAATACTCACCACCACGATCGGATCGAAGGGCCTTAATCTTCTTTCCGAGTTGTAATTCTACTTCACTTTTGAAAACCTTGAATGTCTCAAAGACTTCATGTTTGTGTTTAAGTAAATAAACACAACCATAACGACTATAGTCATCCGTAAAGGTTAGGAAGTAGGTAGCACCGCGTTTTGACACGTGTATAAGTGGACCACACACATCCGTGTGTATTAATCCAAGTAGATCCGAAGCCTTCTCCATATTGCTATGGAAAGGTTTCTTCGTCATCTTCCCAGATATGCAAGATTCGCATTTATCAACTGAATCATCATTGATATTAGGTAAAAGCCCATCACTTAGCAGCTTTTCCATGCGTTTCTTGCATATGTGGGCAAGGCGACAATGCCATAAATAAGACGAGTCCAAGTTAGACTTGACTCTCTTATTCCCGATGCTATACATAAAATTATTTTTATTGGATACATGGTTTTCCATGTCAATTTCAAACACACCATTTAATGAAATAGCATTAAAATAAAAAACAGAATTTAAAGAAACAGAAATTCCATTATCATTAAAAGTATGCTTAAAACCCAAATCCAATAACAAAGAAACTGATACGACACCTCTAACAATAGAAGGTGCGTAATGACAATTGTCTAAAACTAAAATTAAACCAGATGGTAAAACTAGCTCAAAAGTCCCTATGGCCTCCACTGCTGCACGTATCCCGTTGCCGACATACAAGTAGCATTCCCCATAGTTCAGTTTCTTGATTCCTCTAAGCCCCTGCGATGTATTACAAATGTGAGTACCACATCCTGTATCATATATCCAGGCATTTTGCTTACGAGGAAATGAAAATAATTCAACCATAAAAATACCTGAAGTGCTGGCGCCCTGCCCAGCCTTGGCATTCTTATTTTTGCGACACTCCTCAAGCAACAATGGACAGTCACGCTTCCAGTGTCCAGGAGTGTTACAGTGGTGACAAGCAGCCGCATCCTTTTTGGGATAATCCTTCTTGGGAGGAGGATTCTGCTTCTTCGGCTTTTGCTGATAAGTTACAATCTGCTTGCCCTTGTCAGCGTTGCCCTTTCCTTTCTTGTTCACATGTTTCGGTTTACCGGGCTTAGCTACTCTACCACCTCTTATTGCCATAACAGCAGGTGTAGGAGCTTTCTTAGTGAGTGCCTTCTCATGCTCAATAAGCATTGCATGCAATTCAAAAAATGTCTTCCCCTTGCAATGCATGTTAAAGTTGCGCACAAAATCACCATATAATTCCTCATTGAGGGATTTGTTGATGAGGCCAACTTTAACGTCTTCCACAAACCCGCAATTAAGTGCATCTAGTTGGTCAAGATAACCTTTCATTTTAAGCGCATGATCACTTACGGGTGTTGTCGCGTCCTGCTTGCACTTTCCCAAGTTGTCAAGTACATCATACAATTCAGCCATAGGAGATTTCTGAAACATACGTGTCAGTTCATCAATCATGTTTTTCGGGCCATATTTCTCAAACTGTTTTACCAGTTGATCATCCATCCCCGATAGCATGAGACAAGCCGCATCATTGTGCTTGTCATAGGCTTCATTGTACTCCCTAAGTATTTCATTAGGCGAGTTTGCAGGAGGAGCTTCTGGAAGGTCCTCAGTAAGACATTCAGAACGTTTGGCAATTCTAAGAACAAGCCTTAGATTTCGATACCAAGCGTTAAAATTCTTAGTCCCAGTCAATTTTTCCTTTTCAAGCATCATCTTGAAACAGGAAGTTAAGTTTGACGAGTTTCCGGGTTGGGCCATTTCTACAGAAAAAAGTTCAAAAGTTAGTACTTTCGATAATTAAACATTTCATGAAAATTAAACACCCATTGGTTAAAAACCATTTAATTTTCACTGAAAACTAGGATCCTAATTGACGTCGTTTCATTACATCAGCTGAGGCTGCTAGCAATGAAAGTACTCAACAAGGTACGGGATCACCCAATTGCCAATGTCCAATTGCAATTCCTAGAAATCTTGGGACTTACATTATATTGCCAACATCAGTTGCAAAATGTAAGCATGTTTCATCCCCAAATCTTTATGCCTTGACGCCGTTTCATTACATCAGCTGAGGCTGCTAGTAATGAAAGTGCTCAATTAAGTTAACCAATTTAGAAACGTGTAAATTGACGCCGTTCCATCACATCAGCTGAGGCTGCTAGTAATGGAAGTGCTCAATTTACCCCTATTGACTTCATTCTTTGAATCATCACATCAGCTGAGGCTGCTAGTAATGATAGAATGTCATCTTAGGTGTTTTCATGTTAATTGGTCGGCATATTACTTAAATTTTAGGGTAATAATTTTTGATGTGTAAAATCAAAAAATATGTAAAAAGATGTCATGCATTCATCTTTGTATCATATATATTTTTTTCAAAACAAATCCATTTACTCATTTGTAGCTCAAATCATCAAGGTTTTTAATTGAGGCGTTGAGCAAATTACAACATTGCCTTAAGATGCTTCGTACTTTTTCATGGTGTACTTGGTAAGTCTATTATTGACGCACAGGCGAGCGGAGGGACGACAGCCGCCGAAGCTGGTTAAAACCGTGCCCCTTTAAGGTCACAATTTAATGTGAGCCAACCTTAAACCCACTTTATAGTTTGTCAATAATAGGTCCGCCGCTTCGACCACTTTTATACAGTTGCAATCAATCAACTAAAAAAATATGATTTTCTTGCTAAAACAATTTTTATGTAATAATTTATTAATTGCTAGTCTCGCCTAGGAGCAAATTACCGTGCGAAGCGAACCACTGTCGGCACATAAGACTTGGCAATGAATAAAATTACTACAAAGGTTTCATAGTTATTAGTCTTATTTATTTTTATTATGAAAATTACCCTCTTGTGTGTTGCAATCCATCATAATATATAAACACAAAAGATCAAGTAATTACAAAAATAAATAAACACATAATAACAAATATATGATCATCCACGATATCATATAGCCACATGCAAACCTTTTTCAATAAATCCTAATATTAATTCTATGTGACATTTTAAATGTATGTAACTAACAAAACTCCCATTGGTTTTCGAGCTCATTGTGCCCAATGATCCACAGACACCAAATAACTTGGCCGCGTAAGTTTTAGTTAGTTAGATACCACATTGCACATAACCTTTTAATTAATATATATTGAGGTCTTCCCCAATTTAAGATTTATTAAACAAAACATGTAGCAAAGACATACATACAAATCGAACCATATAACAAACCATGACAAAATATGCAAGATTTTGTCATGGATACCATATTAACACATAATCATGAAATCCATATTAATATGTTAATTCCTTGTACGTATCTAATTAATTGGTGTCATCACATACGGTATACACTAATTAATCCCTAAAAATTACCATGCATAATCTAGGGTTTCTAATTAAGTTTTAATTAAAAACTAAACATAAACCCTAAAAAATTTGTGGATCGATCCACATTAATTAAAATTAGGGTTTCAAATAAAAACCCTAGATCATAAAAGCATGTATCTAATCAAGATCCAATTTTTAGGTTTTAGTAATTAATTACATAGTTCTAAACGAGGCTCATGATGCCACTGTTGGATTATATGAATCATAAAAACTATAAACATATAAGAACATCAAAGAACACGCAGCGGATAGATCTACAAGAATGATGCGTGGTTTTGTAATCTTACAACAGGTTTTACCTCTCGAGGGATCTCAAGAGGCTTACAACCCCACCAGGCAGTGTACCTGACCGATGTAGTATAGTGTAGTGGTAAGTACGGGGGATTGATCGTTCTCCACAGGGAATAGTGTTCGTTAGGTATGAAAGACTACTCTAATAGGTCAAAGGGTGAAGGATGATTCTTTTTTATGTTTTTATATTTTTTTATGAAAGCAAGTAAAATCTCGGTTTTGAAGGAGTGGACGGAATTAGTTGCTAGTCAACTAACCCAAATATCTACAAATGCAAATAAAGTAAATAATTGAAAATAAAATGTTGGTGAGAAACTTATGTGTAGAGAAATGTGTTTACTTAGATTTCCTTACTCCCTAACTATCTTTTACCGGTTGATTAGTGTGTATTAGTCGCGTGGATGACGGGTGTATTCCTTAATATCATTCGTGGGGTGGCGTACGTACTTCCCCAACTCTACAAGCTCCTACTTCACTCCTATGTCGAGCCGGCTAGGAAGCTCCTAACATGGGATCACTAGAATTCGCTTGTGCATTAAATACAACCATAAAAACCTTTAGTACGCATTTGGTTCATGTTTCTTAAGACGTTCAAGCAAGTTACCGAATAGGAAGTTAGCCAGTTTTCTTAAGCCTAACATAGATAAACAATCATCCAATACAACTAATAACACACTAATAACCAATAATCAATAGCTAGGTTTCATTAGATCTAAGCAAACACAAGATAAATTTAGCCTAACATGTTAATCAAAAGACAAGAATAAGATAGAATCAAACAACACATAGACATATTGAATGATTAATTGATAACTTATCTTCAATGTAACATGGAAGATCTCAAGGCAAAAAGCCTTGAAAAAGAAGCTAAATTCGTCTTAGGGTTTTCTCCCAAAATTCTACACACTAAGCTCTCCTTTAATGACAAAAAATTAGAAAACTATATATAGATTTTTGGATCTGACGGCGTCACCTTATGGAGTGTGACGCCGTCACCTCGCCGCTTCTAGGGTTCCCGGATGACCTTCTTGACGCCGTCCCTCTTTAGCTCTTCCAAAATCCATTCTGGCTTATCAAGGCTTGACGCCGTCGAACCTTGAACGTGACGCCGTCCCCTTTTGATTTAAGCCGTGACGCCCTTGATCAAGTTAAAGCATGACGCCGTCAGAATTCACATGCTATTTTCACTGGCTTATCATGAGTAAATTTCACGTCCAACTTTTCTTGCCAAGGCATGACGCCGTCCAGAGTAAATTGTGACGCCGTCAAAGGTAACTTTTAGCCGATTTTTTTAGACTTTGCCGTTTTCTTCACTTTTATGCTCCAAAAACGTCCAAAATGCCTCCTTTTCCAGATTTCTCCTCAAAAGTACCTAAAATGACAAAAGGAACGATTTAGGGCGATATTTGATCAAATAAATACGATTTAGGGCTTAAATGACCCCTTAAAAGCGGTACACTTTTCGCTTCATCAAATACCCTTACACTTAAGATTTGCTTGTCCTCAAGCAAATGCGCTTTTATTCTAATCAAAATACAAGTTAGGGGTCATTTAATGCTAACATAAAAGTAATTACAACAAATATTCGTTCCACTTTAATCATAATAAGCACGGAGATTTCAAACTAGCACCTCACAAGTAGTGTTTAGATACTCACATCTCTCAAGTGTCATCAAATAAAATCTCATAAATGAAAACGGATAATATCTCTCACTACCTGTCATAGCAAATAGATTACCATAGGCTTGGGAAAGGATCGAAAACCTCCTCCACTAGGCGTAAGCACCAAAGATAAACTATCAAAGAGGGCTTTTAAATGGGTTATAACGTTAGGTGTAGGGAAAAGGAAAACACGGTTTTGTTGGATACGGGATATTTTACTGGTGGCGAGTTAAAGATCTTGATTAATTACATGTACTATGCAATGTTGCTAAGCCAAGACTAGACTCAATCTTAAGCTAGAAATGAAATAACAAAAACAAAAAACAAACATAAAATGAAACGGGATGGTAGTCCGTATGTTTTTTTCTATTTTTCTTTTTCTCATTTTTTTTGTATTTTTCTTAATTTTTTCGATTTTTTTTTTTTTTTTTTTTTTTTTTTTTTTTTTTGCATACACTTTTGCCCTACCATCCAAAATAATACATCATAGGGGCATTGCATCCCCCTTTACACTTGAACTTTTACATAACTTTACAAATACTAATCTAATGACTCGAATTAAGATAATTGAAAAACTTGGAGTACTTTTAAAACATTTAGCACATATGGGGGTAATAATTGATGTTCTTCCCCATTACTCCATTACACTAGTACTTTACCCATGAGTCCCAATCGTCCCAAAACAATATGTACAAGGATATGACTCGACTTAGCAACCATGTAATCAACTAGATAATTAACTTGGGTTTAAACAAATGTTGTCACAATAATGCACTAAAAATGAGTGCATACAAGGTAGGCTAAGGCGATTTGGATGTACATTTAAGTGGGGTGTAAACAAATTCTTCCTTTAAGTAAAATGCTTAAAGGTCGAAACGAAAAGATAGGCTCTGAGGGGTGTACTAGGGGTATCGTGTACTAAAAATGAGTACAACGCAAAGGGTGTGGGAGAATTACTTGACCAATGTAGCCGAAGTAATTATAACAAAAACACAGGTGTAAAACAATGGGTTAATCCTAATGCCTCTTATCATGTAGTAAATCTAACTACACGAATGTAGTCTCACTTGTGGCCTTGGAATGGTCCTAACGCAAGTTCTAGAATCTAAGTGCTACCGGTACACACATCATAGCATAAATGCTTTTCCTACCAATTCTAGGGGCGAACCTCACATATTTGGGGTGGAAAATTTTTTTAGTGGTACGGTTTTTGTGCTAGTCATATAACTCCTATCCGTGAGACGCTCATTAAGATCAAAGTTTCACTCCTATATGTTGTAAAAAAATTTTAAATTTGGCACTAAAATTACCCTAACAAGTATTTATCTCAGTTTTATTACACATCTACTATTAAACAAACAAAAATCAAGCGTAATAGCATTCTCTAAAATCGTACTTTTACCCCCCCTTACACTTAAGATGAACATTGTCCCCAATGTTCAAATAACAAGATGTAAAAGCAAAAAGTAAAAGAATGAAATCAAATACTCCCCTGATTCGCTCGGTGGATAATGAAATTACACGGTTAAATCTTCCTCCAAGGTAATGTTGAAGCTCCATGACTAATGCATCGCCATAAGCTTGATTCCAAAACATTTCCTTGTCCAAAATAACCTGTTGAACCTGAGAAAACAAACACGAAAACCTGCATAACATCGGCGGGATAAAATCTATATATAAGGATATAATGCTTGTGGAATGATAACTTTGCAGATTCCTGGAGATTATAAGTTGGAGATTTTAATAAAAACTTTTTATAAAAACAAAACTTTCAAAAATTTCTGGAAATTAAATCTGACGCCGTCAGGTTATAATCCCTGACGCCGTCAGAAATGACCTGACAAAAATTTTCATTTTAAGTTTCCGGAAAATTTCTGGAAAAACCTTTACCTTACTTCCTGGAAATCCTGCAAAACATCATTATGACTCGATACAAGCATTTGACTCAAACAAATACTAATATGTATGTTAATTTATTATTATTACGATTCATGTTCATTTGTTCTAATAAACCGATTTGGATATCCCTTACACTTATCTTTTGCAAAATACCTTTATATGTAGTTAAGACGAAGTTAAAAACAAGATAAAGCATTTTCACAATTTAGTTTCGAACATGAATCAATAAAAATAAAAATTAAACATACATACGGAAGCAAATAAAATCAAACAAACAAATAGATAAACACACAAAGCAAATAAAGCTTGGGTTGCCTCCCAAGAAGCGCTTGTTTTTGTTCGAGTCATGAGCCTGACTCTACCCTTATTTAACGGATAAAGGAGAGGTTTTTCCTACACTTAGGATTAAGTGCGGGTGATAGTAGCGATACACACCATCTTGGTGGAAGTATGCCACGTGAGGAAAGATTGGTGGATGAATTATATGCTCAAAGGGGTGTGCTCCTTTCATCATAACCTTACCTAGTTCACTTTGGTCAATGGGTGAATTAAAGTTTTCTCCTAAAAAGGGATCAGCTTCTAACAACTTCGAGAGACTCTTAATTGGGAACCCATCTTGACCCAATAGACCCGGTTTAAACCCATAATGTTTTTTGTGATCAATCATGAATGGGTGATGTAGACATGTAAGGTCATTTTTCACTCCTATATTGTCTTCCTCACTACAAGGCTTAATGTCTACTACCTTAAACTTAAGACTACCCGGACTATATGTTTTGATGGGTGGATCGGGACCTAATTCAATTCCTAAATTTTCATCCAAGGATGGAAGATTAGGTAACGGTTTTGGTTGAGGCTCCGGCTCATCAAAACTAGGAACTTCCATAGGACTAAAAGAAAGGTTGTGATCACTAAAAGCATTCAAACCTATTTCTTCTAGTTGTGTTTGGTCCAAGGGCTCTACCTCTATTGGGGTTCCTATAGTCTCCTCAACTTCTTCCGGGTAAGTCACGGGCGGTGTGTGTGCCTCAAATGATGGTAGGACTTGTGGGGTACTTGGTGGGCTTATGTTTCTAACCTCATTCTCCATAGTATCTAAATCACCTATATGTTCATCATGTGTTTTGGTAGGATCTAACCCAAACACATTCCTAAGTATCTCAAATCCTTCTCTAGCCATTTGAAATTCTAAGTCCGATTCATAGTAATATTCAACTTGATTACTATGTTCCAATTGCCTAAAGGATTCCTCATGCGTGTCATATGTTTTGGTGAAATCTATCCCACTCATGCAACTAGGTAGTTCAACACTAACCATCTCACAATCTTGGTCCAATTCAAGGTCCATGTTCTTAAAAACTAGGTCTTCTTGCTCATGGTACCTATAGTCGGATAAATCCTCCTCATTTGTTTCCTCAAGTTGTGATGTATATAAACCCATCAATTCATTCAACTTATGGTTCACGGTTAGGAAGCTTTCCTCAAATTTTTTCCAAAGGGTTTCACTAAAAGGAGTTGATCCTAACAATGATTGTTTAATAGAAGCCGCACATGCACATAATTCATCAAACCTATCAAACTTTACACCCATCTCCTCTTGTATATATCTAAGATCACTTAAAAATTCATTGGAACAACAGGAAGCAAATCTATCCGTGTAAAGTAATTGTTCCTCTATTGTTAATGATCTAAATGGAATTTCATCCGCCATGGTGACAAATGAAAATGGTTTTACAAACAAAGGGCACAAAGAAAAAGATAGACTACTAGAAAGCTAATAAAAAGAAAATAAAAATCTCACTAGATAGGAATCTAATGAGTAGACCTAATAGAAATAAATTTCAACCTAAGCAATAACTACTCCCCGGCAGCGGCGCCAAAAACTTGATGCGTGGTTTTGTAACCTTACAACAGGTTTTACCTCTCGAGGGATCTCAAGAGGCTTACAACCCCACCAGGCAGTGTACCTGACCGATGTAGTATAGTGTAGTGGTAAGTACGGGGGATTGATCGTTCTCTACAGGGAATAGTGTTCGTTAGGTATGAAAGACTACTCTAATAGGTCTAAGGGTGAGGGATGATTCTTTTTTATGTTTTTATATTTTTTTATGAAAGCAAGTAAAATCTCGGTTTTGAAGGAGTGGGCGGAATTAGTTGCTAGTCAACTAACCCAAATATCTACAAATGCAAATAAAGTAAATAATTGAAAATAAAATGTTGGTGAGAAACTTATGTGTAGAGAAATGTGTTTACTTAGATTTCCTTACTCCCTAACTATCTTTTACCGGTTGATTAGTGTGTATTAGTCGCGGGGATGACGGGTGTATTCCTTAATATCATTCGTGGGGTGGCGTACGTACTTCCCCAACGCTACAAGCTCCTACTTCACTCCTATGTCGAGCCGGCTAGGAAGCTCCTAACATGGGATCACTAGAATTCGCTTGTGCATTAAATACAACCATAAAAACCTTTAGTACGCATTTGGTTCATGTTTCTTAAGACGTTCAAGCAAGTTACCGAATAGGAAGTTAGCCAGTTTTCTTAAGCCTAACATAGATAAACAATCATCCAATACAACTAATAACACACTAATAACCAATAATCAATAGCTAGGTTTCATTAGATCTAAGCAAACACAAGATAAATTTAGCCTAACATGTTAATCAAAAGACAAGAATAAGATAGAATCAAACAACACATAGACATATTGAATGATTAATTGATAACTTATCTTCAATGTAACATGGAAGATCTCAAGGCAAAAATCCTTGAAAAAGAAGCTAAATTCGTCTTAGGGTTTTCTCCCAAAATTCCACACACTAAGCTCTCCTTTAATGACAAAAAATTAGAAAACTATATATAGATTTTTGGATCTGACGGCGTCACCTTATGGAGTGTGACGCCGTCACCTCGCCGCTTCTAGGGTTCCCGGATGACCTTCTTGACGCCGTCCCTCTTTAGCTCTTCCAAAATCCATTCTGGCTTATCAAGGCTTGACGCCGTCGAACCTTGAACGTGACGCCGTCCCCTTTTGATTTAAGCCGTGACGCCCTTGATCAAGTTAAAGCGTGACGCCGTCAGAATTCACATGCTATTTTCACTGGCTTATCATGAGTAAATTTCACGTCCAACTTTTCTTGCCAAGGTATGACGCCGTCCAGAGTAAATTGTGACGCCGTCAAAGGTAACTTTTAGCCGATTTTTGAGACTTTGCCGTTTTCTTCACTTTTATGCTCCAAAAACGTCCAAAATGCCTCCTTTTCCAGATTTCTCCTCAAAAGTACCTAAAATGACAAAAGGAACGATTTAGGGCGATATTTGATCAAATAAATACGATTTAGGGCTTAAATGACCCCTTAAAAGCGGTACACTTTTCGCTTCATCATGCAGCGGAAGATCTACAAGAACATGTAATTAATTAAACTAAATAGACACGTACCTTATGCAAGCTCCAAGATCAAGTATAAACCCTAATAAGGTTTATGATGTGTCGATCCAAGTAAGGGAAAAACACTAGTTAAAATAAACTAGTCACTCGATCTTGTACACACGTAATCTAGCGTTCCAATGGGATAAGCTAGGTTCAAGAATCACAAACAACCAAACACTTGAATTGCTTTGATCGACTTGGCAATTCCTAGTGGAATTAAAAATGTCCAATCGACCTAGGCAAGAGGAGAAGAGAAGAAGAAGTTTGGCAATTAGGGATTCAAGATTAGTAAAACCCTAAACACAATGAATTGTATTTATAGGCTAACCCTAGGGCACCAAACTTGTTCCCTACTCCTCCAAAAATCCGGCCAACCCAACCCAAGATGGATTCCAGCCGATCCAACCCACTCTCATGGTTCTAGATCCTTCTTTTCACTTTTAGTCCTTTAACGGTCGTTATCTCTAACTCCGTTAAATACTAACTGTCGTTAAGTATTCGTTTGTGAAATGAATAAATAAAATACATAAACATATTTAATTTATTCATCCATTGGAACTCTCACGTTATTGTGTGCAATCCCGAGTCTCGGGTTCGAAACCGGACATAAACATATTAATTTTAATCCATAAAACCTAACAGTAGTTAGTATCAGTATGATATTATTGCTTAATGATCATACACATTATAGACTTGCATTAACTAAAATATGAGAATCTTGTTTACGATCATTGAGCATCAAAATCTAACAGTGGCATCAAATTTTATCAAAGTGGTACAAGCTAACCTCTTCTAGTTAAGATATTGTCCATTTTGGCAACTTTCCTGTGCGGCTTTGTTTTTGGTTTGGATTCATACGCCACTCAGACGATGGACTGATACTTATGGAAATAGTACTTATGATTGATAGCGCGCCCTAGATAGTGCTTATCATCAGTAAGTGACGAAAATGATTGTGATTAACAAGTATGGAAAGCTAGGCCCTTCTTGTAAGATATTGTCACTTTAATTCATGGATTGACCAAGCTCAGTGGTCCAATATAATTATAACTAAGGAACCCAAAATAGATTGTAAGTACATGTTTTGTTGTAACAATATACCATGTACCATCATCCCTTGTTTGTGTTATCGATTTTGTAGAAATCTATTTTTGACTTTCCGCCAATCTCATTGCTTAAGAACTTTCGCAAGATATTGTCAAATACAAACTCTAGAGATATTAGTTCTGGGAATGGTCCGTTTAGTTTCTCTCGCTTACTTGGATTAAAAACAACATAAACTGAAATACGAGCACCTTCAAGATTGTTTGCCAATACTCTAAGCTCCACACTTTTGTAGTTTTGTATTCATCATTAGACACCATTTGTAAAAAATGAAAGTAATACTCTTATGAGACGATGTTATATAACTACAGGTTTTAATTAATTCATCAACATAGGATTCAAAGAAGGCATAAAAGTATATAGCAATTTATGCAGATTTACAGCTAAATTATTGTGTAAAATTTTCTATTTCTTATCGTAATAATACGTCGTGTAATCATATTTAACAAAAAAATGACTTACGTTTTATTTTTAATAAACATACAGTGTTGACCCAACTTGTTTTGACCCGTTATCAACTTTGCTCGTAATGTCACCTTGACGTAAAATTACCTGAAGTACATCACCTATGTTGATAACAATAGCACCTGGACTTGCCTCAACATCAACCCACTCTTCACCACACTTGATCTGCAATAACCCACCAACATCATTTTGCACCAGCAATGTCAACACACATGGATCGGTGTGGGAAGTCATGCCTAACGTGAGGTCGGGCTGGGGACAGTAGGGGTAGTAATGCAATGTGCTTATCCTCGAATGTCCAATGGAAATGCTAGTCACTAGAAAATAGTTTAGGGACAAATATAGATATTTGCAGCTAACAGCAGCCCACAAATACGTTCCAGCGGTGGCCAAAAGGGTGCGTTTGGTTAATAGTAGCCCACAAGGGCCGCTTGGTTTATGGTGTCCAAACAGCAGCCTACAAAGGGGTGTTTGGGTTTGCTTATTTTCTACCAAAGGGGTGTTTGGATTGCTTATTTTTTAGCCCCGAAAGGGTTCGTTTGGTTAACAGCTGCCCACAAGGGGCGTTTGGTTTATGCTGAGCAAACAGCAGCCCACAAAGGGTTGTTTGGGTTTGCTTATTTTTGAGTATTTGGTATACGTTTGATAAGCTTATTATGTTTACATTGGGTATACGTTTGATAATGTATTTTGTATGTTCTTGTACTAGTACGTTTACGGATGGCAGATGTTGTGGCTAGAAGCCACGGTAGTGATGGAGGTAATGAGCCACCCCGTGGTCCCTCGAGGAGGATAGGCACTAACTGTCAACGAAAGAATTTCTCAATTATTTTAATTAAACTTGATCATTATTTGAAATTGATAACTTGTTATTTTATGTTATCATCACTTGAATTTGATTACTTGCAGGGTCTAATTCCAGACCTCCCAAGCACAATGCCAAAATTGGCAAAGGCGGGAAGGTGGTGCGTGGACCCACAAAGAACGCGAAACTCCACCAAATGAGGAATGAGACTGGTCGTCCGGTATCGATCAGATTCTGGAAGAACGCAAAAGGGATGTGGGAACATGTTGGCGATCACTCTTCGTGGTTCTCCAACATGGTCGAGACGTTGTTACGGGAATCAATTCCCATGCATTACGACTCGTGGGATAAGGTCCCCTAGACCACCAAGGCCCACATCGATAACCAACTCCACGTAAGTTTTTTTTATCTTTTATTTTTTTAATTATTGTGTTTATTTATTTTAAATGTGTTTATTTATTTAAATTTGTCTATTTATTTAAATTTGTATATTTATTTTAATTATATTTTATTGCAGCATTTCTTTGATCTCGGCGAACACCTTGCCGGTCCAGATAGAGACGATATTGTCAGAAGTATCGAAGCTTACCTCAAAAAGCGATACGATGACAAAAAAATACAAATTCAAAAGACAAATATTTACACGGCAAGGTGGGGTTGAGAAAGTTGAAGAGATCAAGAATAAGCTTCCGGCGAACCAGACGCCTGAGGATTGGGAGAAACACGTAAATTACTAGATTGACACGTTATAATAATAATAATAATAATAATAATAATCATACTTCAGATTGGCTTAGGGTGGCTCCGATTTCGGGACTGGGACAAACTATGAATGCCAGGACTTATCGTTGTGTGTTGTGCTATCGGTTGGGCGTTCCTCTTTTCACCATTCAGGTACCGTGTTCAGCTTGTTCAAAGGTTTTCACTGGAGATATTTATGGGGATCATGCTGTTTCATGTGCGGGTATTGTTGGCATTAAACACCGGCATAACATTGTACGTGATGTTCTTGTTGATATTTGTTCTCGGTCCGGAATCTCAGCTCGTAAGGAGGTGGATATTGGGCTTTATGGAGACAGGGACAGATCCTTACGACCGGCTGATATATTGCTTTATTCTTGGGACGATGGGCGTGATGTATGTGTTGATCTTACGGGTTCGTCGCCCTTGACGCAATCTGGGATGATTGATTTTATGCCAGGGCGTGCGGTTATTGATGCAGCACAGCGTAAACGTGTCAAGTACGATGCCAAATGTGTTGATATCGGGTATGGTTTCCTCCCCTTCTCTTTCTCTTCTTTTGGAGAACTTGAGAAGGATGCAGTAACCCTACTAAAGCGTATCCGACGATTCTCTATGACTCAAGACATTGGGGCGCGTGCTGCGGTTCATATTTTTAATAGAATTGGTTTTGCTATTGCTAGAGGTGTGGGGGCCCAGTTGGTTTCTCGGCTTCCCACCAATTTCTTGTAAAAATAATAATAATAATAATAATAATAATAATAATAATAATAATAATAATAATAATAATAATAATAATAATAATAAAATAATATAATAATAATAATAATAATAATAATAATAATAATAATAATAATAATAATAATAATAATAATAATTCTAATGAAGTGATGTTTTTATAATAATAATAATAATAATAATAATAATAATAATAATAATAATTATAATAATAGTAGTAGTAGTAGTAATAATAATAATATAATAATAATAATAATAATAATAATAATAATAATAATAATAATAATAATAATACTCAAGACATTGGAGCACGTGCGGCTGCTCATATTTTTAGTAGGATTAGCTTTTCTATAACTAGAGGAGTGGGAGCCCAATTAGTATCCCGGCTCCCTACTAACTTCTTGTAAATCCTTTTTGTTTTTTAATAAAGCGCTGTCTTCATAATTAAAAAAAAAAAAAAAAAAAAAAAAAAAAAAAATAATAATAATAATAATAATAATAATAATTATTATTATTATTATATATTAATTATTATTATATTATTATTATTATTATATTATTATTATTATTATTATTATTATTATCACTTTATTATAAGGGTTAATACATTCGGAGGTTACTAAAGTTTCCCAAAACTTTGAAAAAAGTTACTATATTTTTTTTTGGTTGAATTAGGTTACTAAAGTTTCTCAGTTCCTCTTTTCCCTTCAAACTTTACTGATTTTCACATACGACAAAGTAACTTAATTCAATTTTTTGAGAAACTATAGTAACTTAGTTCATCTTAGGGAAACTATGATAACTTAGTTCAACTTTTGGGAAACTATAGTAACCTAATTCAACAAAAAAAAAAAAAAAAAAAAAACTATAGTAACTTTTTTCAAAATTTTGGGAAACTTTAGTGACCTCCGGATGTATTAGCCCTTATTAGAAACTCATAGGATTTACAAGAAGTTAGTGGGAAGCCGAGATACTAACTGGGCTCCTACTCCTCTAGCTATAGAAAAGCAAATCCTACTAAAGATATGAGCAGCAACACATGCTCCAATGTCTTGGGTTATCGAGAACTTGCGGATCCGCTTTAGTAAGGTCACTGCATCCTTCTCAAGTTCCCTAAAAGAAGAGAAAGAGAAAGGGAGGAACCCATATCCAATATTCGCACACTTAGCCTCATACTTGACGCGTTTACGTTGTGCAGTCTCAATCACCACACGACCCGGCACAAAATCAACCATACCAGTTTGCGCCAAGGGCGATGACCCAGTTAAATCAACCCATACATCACGCCCTTCGTCCCAAGAGTAGAGTAACATATCAGCTGACATAAGGGTTTGTCCCTTTCACCACAAAGCCCAATATCAACCTCTTTACGAGCAGAAATCCCCGACCGAGAACATATGTCAATAAGAACATCACGCACCACGTTATGCCGATGTTTAATACCAACAATACCAGCGCAAGATACAACATGATCCCCATAAATATCCCCAGTAAAGACCTTGGAACAAGTTGTGCACGACATTTGAACAGAGAATAAAAGAACACCTAGCCGATAGCATAGCACACACCGGTAGGTCCTAACATTCATATTCTGTCCCAACCCAGATATAGGAACCACCCTAAGCCAATCCGAAGTGTAGTCCTCCATTTGTGATTTTCATAACGCCATCTGTCGAGTAGATAAGGAAAAAGTAGATTCGGCTGTTTGGGTAACACATGTGAAATACATATCTGCCAGTTTCTTCATGATTTTGGGGGCAGCGATCTCACATGGGTTACTCAAAAGGTCAATATCCATTTTCACATTAAAATCACACAAGGCATCATCAAAGGAAGGCCCAGAAGTTACGATACCAGACTGTCGAAGCAACTTAGTCTGCAAGCTAGCAGATTGGAGTCGAGAAGCAAGAAATGCATAGTTCAAGACGTCACCTGTAGAGTAGACACCAAGCCCCCCAAACGCAAAGGGTAAGGTAGCAAGCCTTCTTTGGCAATCGCCAAAACCAGGTCCGGAAGCAGTGACAATACTCTAGAGTAGAACGGAGAGCCACATCAAATGAAATCTAAGCACGCTCAAATACCCGGGGAGAGCATGTGCGCATAGCAAAATATAAATTAGAAATACCGGCACAAGCACGAAGGAGCAGCAACACACACTGAGGGTCATTAATCTTAGCAATAGCACCCATAAGCTCAATGGTTTTGGCAACTCTTTTCATAACAAGCTCACTACTAAAATTAAAGTCCACACTAGTGGGCCCTCCAAGTAATTTAACACCGTGCAAAGGTCGGGCAATATTAGGTGGGAGAACACCCACAAGCATGCTTCTGGGATCTTCCTTAGGCCAAAAAACCTCAGTTTTATCAACATTGAGGTGCAAACCACAACGAGGTCCATCCGCCGTGATAAGCTCTAATACCTTCCCCACAACCAAAGTATCTCCAATAATAGTGCCATCGTCCAAGTACCAAGCCTGAAGGGAAAGGCTAAAGGAGTCTCTAATCTTGCATACCAAATGATGCAACACTAAAGAAAAAAAAAACAGAGGTCCAAGTGGATCACCTTGTTGCACACCATGATGCGACCATAAAGTGTGTTCCCCATAATATAATTTAGCTGGGCTGGAGTAACAAAATTCCACCCAACGTGAAATAGCAGGACAACGAAGGCGAACCTCATGCAGCATAACCTCAAGATCCACCAAATTGAAGGCGTTATTATTATTATTATTATTATTATTATTATTATTATTATTATTATTATTATTATTATTATTATTATTATTATTATTATTATTATTATTATTATTATTATTATTATTATTATTATTATTTAATGCAACATCACTTTATTAGAAACATATAGGATTTTACTAGAAGTTAGTAGGGAGCCGAGATACTAATTGGGCTCCCACTCCTCTAGCTATAGAAAAGCTAATCCTACTAAAAATATGAGCAGCCGCACGTGCTCCAATGTCTTGAGTAATCGAGAACTTTCGAATACGCTTCAATAAAGTCACGGCATCCTTTTCAAGTTCCCCAAAAGAAGATAAAGAGAAAGGGAGGAAACCATACCCCATATCTGCGCACTTAGCCTCATACTTGACGCGTTTACGTTGTGCCGCCTCAATCACCACGCGACCCGGCACGAAATCAATCATACTAGTTTGCGTCAAGGGCGATGATCCAGTCAAATCAACACAAACATCAAGTCCTTCATCCCAAGAGTAAAGTAACACATCAGCAGGACGTAAAGATTTGTCTCTTTCACCACAAAGTCCAATGTCAACCTCTTTAAGAACCGAAACCCCAGATCGAGAACATATGTCAACAAGAACATTGCGAACCAAGTTATGCCGATGTTTAATACCAATAATACCAGCACAAGATACAACATGGTCCCCATAAATATCACCAGCAAAGACCCTGGAACAGGCTGAGCACGGCATCTGAACAGAAAATAGGGGGACACCAAGTCGATAACATAACACAGAACGATAGGTCCTGGCGTTCATAGTCTGTCCCAACCCAGATATCGGAACTACCCTATGCCAGTCTGAAGTGAAGTCCTCCATTATTATTATTATTATTATTATTATTATTATTATTGTCATTATTATTATTATAATATTAATAATAATATTATTAATATTATTATTATAATAATGATACCTATGTTATTATTAACGGCTTGGGTCAGAGGATGAACCATCGCCAATTTCGATCTGTGTTGTGTTATAGGCTTACCATACCTATGTTCTCTGAAGGTAGCCTTTGCCCGAGTTGTAATGTGCATCGTATGGACATATGGGGGGATCATGCGGTCCACTGCTCGAGTGAAGTGGGTGTGAAGTTCAGACACAATCTGGTGCGTGATATTCTAGTTGGTATATGCTCTAAGGTCGGGATCATGGTGCGTAAGGAGGCTCCTATGGGGTTCCTTTCGGTGGAGGGGAAGGAGCTACGGCCAACAGATTTGTTATTATTTAATTGGCTTCAAAGTAAAGATGCATGCTTGGATGTGACTGGCATCTCTCCATTTGCTGGTAGTGGGGCGACTTCATGGGCTCCTGGGTAGCATTGCACAATGCGGTGGAGAAGAAAAATAGAAAGTATGCATCCAAATGTGAGGACAATGGATACAGGTTCGTACCGGTTGCTTTTTCTACGTTCGGGGAATTCGATACAGAGGCTTTGAACACTGTGGAAAACTAGAAGGGGGGGTTGAATAGTTTTACCGTTTTATTTTTTATTCCCTTATTTGAAGTTATGTAAATTCAAAGTATCTTTTTATAAACAAGTAATCACACAATATAAATAAAGAGTGAAGAGAGGAAAGATCAAACCAAATAACACAAGTGTTTATAGTGGTTCGGCTTGCAAAGATTCTTATCCTTGCCCTACTCCACTTCCTCGAGCTTCTTACTCGAGAGATATCTTTCACTAAGAAACAAAACTCCTTTCTAGGTGGAGAAAATCTTTACACGTAGCTTACTTCATTTTCTGGTACTAAGCTAAACACCGGGTTCAACTTCAAGGTAGAACCAACCTATCGTCGCCTATACACTTTACCGACACTAAGCTAGATGTCGAGTTCTTTTACAAGGGTACAACCACTCCCTACTCTCTTTTTGTTTTGAGGACTAAAACACTAACCACACTCACTGATCTAAATGATACAAATGATAAGACACACTTCAAATGATTACACAGAACTTGTGCTACTACTTCCAAACAGCCTGTTTGTTTGAAGCTTGTTCACTTGATCTTCTTTGCTACAAAAGAAACATCAGTGATGATATAACTACTGAGGTTAGTGAATATGATGAATGTATGTTTTTAACTATCTAAGTGGATGAATAGCTCAAATGAAAAGTCTGCTATTTATAGGCAAACTTGCTAAACAGCCCACGGATCCGGCGGATCCCTCAAAAGGGATCCGTCTTTGTATGGATTTGAATCCGTGGGTATGACAACTAGCATATCACATGAAATCTTTCCATATCTTTGTGTATCTCGCCAAATCTTCCAAAATCCACAAATGTCAACTATCTAACTTGTGAATCTAAACAAAATATTGCACAATCTAACCAAGATATCATTGGTGATGTATGGCATGATGTCATGCTGTGTTTTTCAAACTAAAGTTTCTATTTAAGGAAATATACATGTATATGCACATATTGAAATAAAAGTGATCATGTTAAATGAAAGATGTGTTCTTAAAAGGTTTTAACTAGTGTTTGTGTTTTATTAAAAGATGCATTGTGTATAAGTTATTATACAAACAAACTTAAAATAAAGTTTCCTTTTTAGGAAATACTTTTGTGAATATACCTATTTAAATGCTTTGTAACTTATAAAAGTTGTCTTGAAAAATTACTTTAACTAATATTTATAGTTTGCTTAGAGGATATACTTTGTGATTGTCATAAACAAAACTTAAGCAAAGATCGTAAAATATAAATAACGTTTCTAGTACGATATTTGTATTAACAATCTCTCCCTTTTTGTTGATGACAAAAACTAAAGTATATTTTTAAGCAAACGTGTAAATATAGTTCAAGTCCTTTTAAAAATATAGATTAAGTTTGATAAGTTCAAATTTTGATTACTGTTATGAGGGCTTGTGTATGAATGCAAACTTAAACTTAAAACAAACTTAATCTTTTTTCTCCCCCTTTTTGTCGAAACAAAAAGAAGAGTTGCATAGCGGAATGCGATTTTGAGAACTTTAAAGCTCCCCCTTGTTTTATACTCCCCCTAGATAGAGTAACAAGGAAATGACGTATGAACCTACAAAACAAATGGTTAGAATATGTAATGCTTCCCCTCGAAGTATACCACTCATTATTTGAGTGCTAATGTATACTTTCTAATGATATGAAGTGCTGCAAATGAAGTGTTAGTTCACAATGAATAAGTACAATGTATGAGAATTGATATGCCAAACAAGATGACTAATGTGGTTTGACTTTAAAAAGTCAAAGTAAGTATCTGACCACTTTTTGTACCTAATGCAACCATGATCAAGTGATAAACAATCTATATAAGAGAATGTTAGTTATCAAAGGAAATACAAATTTTTGATCACTCATAATGCATACCAACATTACATTCATAGCTAGAAAATTTTGTGACCAAAAGTCACAATAAGGTGATGATAAAATAAAGAGACAACATCCTACAAAGTTCAAATTAGAAGATCCTAAAACAACATCTAAAAGGAGATCATAGAAGTCCTATTGCGATGGAGGTGATTGATGGTTTGGTGGTGGTTGTTGTTTCATGATCATTGATTAAGGGTGTTTGGATAGAGTTTTTAAGGACAATTTGGAGGTCCATGGCTTGATTGAGTCGGTGATCTTCCATACTCGATAGGGTGTAGAGACGATTAAGTTCCTTACTTATTTCCTCTTGTGTTTATCAATGGCAACAAGAGTGGTGGAGAATTGATCTAGTTGGAAGATGCTTATGATAATTTTGAGAGTTAGTATATCATTCTAATTAAACCAAAGATGTTTATCATGACTTAACTATCCATGTGTCAAAACATGGTAATACTAGATAACTTATTAAACAAAGTATAATCATTCATTGAAAATTTGTTTGTGACAAATGTCTCAAACATGAGATTATACATGAAAATTCCAAAGAAAATGAAATCCTAGAGTAATTGTAAGAGGTGCATTATGATGATGCTAAAAGCTTCTATGGAGTAGAATTGGCTTGTTTTGATGATGACATGATGGATGCAAGCCATTTAGTTTCTAACTCATTGGTGTCATAATAGTTAGATTCAAGTTTGTCGTTGTCTTGAGTGATTGTTTGATTTAGCCACATTGATTCATCGAAATGTTGAAGTGTGGCAAATATATCATGTGATGAAGGATTTAGAGGATTTGAAGATGATGATGAGTTATTTTCTTTAGGTGGTGATGATTGCGGTGGGGAGACAATTATTGTGGAGACATTTGATGAGGAGATATTTTGTGTGTTGATAGTCGGTGTAGTGACAGTTGGTGTGGTGACAGTTGATGTGGTTCTAGGAGATGGAGTGTTGCGTATGGGTGATGTTGTTGTATCGGATGAGTTTGTAACGGGTGAAGGTGATCTTGGAGAGGAAGATATGTTGACTATAGGAGTCATGATAGGAGTAGTTGTTGTACTTGTTGATATAGTAGGAAAGGTTACATTAGGAACCGGGTTCACGTACCAGTAAGGTCTTACGCTAATTCTAGCCGTTCGTCTGTGTGGTCTAGACATGTGAGGTTGGTTGGTTGGACTTGTGCATTGTGAGATTTCCAGGAGATGGTATGTGAATAATGCAGAAGTTTGATGTGCTAAGATCATCTCTAAGGTTCTAATTTATACTTCCTAATTGTATGGAAACTAGTGTTTGGATTAATGAAGTGTGAATTTCCAAGACTAGAAACAAGATAAAGTAGTTTGTCCTATTGACAAAGTCAATCCATAGAAATGGAGTTGACATGAAGATGGGCAGAAAAATGACTCAAAAGGATGAAATGTGATTGATTCACGGATTCCAAAGGAGCAAGTGCAGTCTGTGTGATAAAACAGAACAGGATTTTAATAAATTGAATTTTGGTGGGAAATGTTTTGAATTTCTAATGGTTTCTAAATGAGTTTGAGATTTTCAATGATCAGCATACTAGTTGCAAATAATTCTAGATAGAATCTAAGAGTCGGGATGAGTTTTAACTATGCTAACAATTTTACTGAGTTACACGCGGAACCAAGTCCTATCAAGTGCGAAGCCAAATTCTAAGATCCGCCAAATCTGCAGGTTGGCGGATGGCGGAGCCAACAATAACACTAGGCGGATCCAAATTTTGGGATCCGCCAGATCCGTCTGGCAATTATCAATTTTAAACAGAACATATAACATATTTTGCGTCTCTTGACGAGAACCCGAAAATTCTCCTAGAACTTATTTATTATCTAGTATGTATTGCAAAATAACTAAATACAAAGAATAAAACACAAGCATGTATGAAAATGAACTAGATCATTAAACTTCATCATAAACGATGTTATGCCAAACGGTGGCACAAATCTGGAAAATTGATAACAATACGCGTTATCATCAGTTTAAGTAGAACTAAAACACATAAACATAAAGTACTACAGACATATCTTAACAAACATAGAAATATGACCATATAAGATCTAAAGGACAACTGTTTCAAACGCTCATTTATTTTCGCTTGTCTTTTAATAGTTTGAGTATTTTCTTTTGATCTTTTCGGAGTTTCATCATCCATCGTCCTGCACACTTTAGAACTCCCTTTGTTTGTCGGCTTTCCGCAGATTCATTTTTGAGAGGTGGAAGTTGACTCAAGTAGTCTAGTAGCGGGAGCCTCGAGTTAGGTAACCGATCTTCGTCACTAGCTGATGAAGATGATGAAGATGAAGACGAGATGTAAGCTCGTTTCCCTTTTCCTACTGCCACTCTATGGTCACTTAGTGGGACAAAGGTGTGTTTGATTTCGGGGTAATCTGGGACAAAGCCAACAGAGTTTGGAAGGATAGGAGTGGAAGCTTTAAACAAACGAGTGAGAAGCATTTCATATGGCAATGCGGTTTTCCCTAGGACACGTATATCAACCATTCTTTTGGCGATATAGTAAGCAAGATTGAACCTTTGACGAGTTGAAATACAATAGAGCATATAGCATAATCCAGCATTCACGTGATCTTTGTTACCAATAGTACTAATGACATTTGATCTCAGAATTTCTTCAAGTTTCTTAAACTCGGGTTTGAGCTCATTGAGTTCCTTAGCAAATGGATCTCGATTGACTTCTTTGCCCTGAAGTTTCTTAATTAGGTTGGTTCTAGGTTTGAAAAGATGATCTCGGATAGTTTCTTTAGGAGTTAGGAGAGTGTCATATGGATGTTCCCGTCCTAGGTTTGAATCAAGAATGGTTAAGGGCCATTTGTCAGAGTAGAAGCATGTTCCTTCACTTGGGATGCGTAACACTTCCCCGAAATGATCTAAAGGAAAATTGTAGGAGTTTTGGTTCACATTGAAGTTGATGCTAAATGATCCATGGTCATCAGTGACAAGTTTTACTGAAGCATAAAATTCGAGAATGAATCGAGGGATGATCGGCTCATCTATGTCTAGAAGTGAGTCAAATTGAATGGCAGCCATTTGTTCACGAATATTTGTTCCTTCTAAAAATGAAGGATCTACGGTTCTGCCTTCATGAACATACCGATTTTCTAACGCTTTAAAATTTTTGACTTGAGCTTCAGTGAGTCCCTTTGTTTGATGATGGTTAGGTAAGTACTTCTTAGTTTTCTTGTGATCGTAATTAGTGGCAGGAGGCATGATTTTTCCTAGACATAAAGAATTTTATAGTTTTAGTGAAGATAATCTAAGATGCATGAACTGTATACTTATATGAGAACAAATATGGTGGTGTGGTTATCTTGACCCATTTTGATGAAAACACACGTTTTGTGAAAATTAAGTTGCAACCTGAACAATTCTGTTTGACAATTTTGATTTTGTATTAACAATGTTCAAAAGTCTAGTCATGAAAGGATTTGAACAAAAGTGGGGTTAAATTAAGATGATGTCTAAGAGAACTTGTCTAGAGATTTCTTAGATTGTTAAAATTTATCAAAATACAATTCCTAACTAAGATGAAGAATATAATATGAATCTTAGTATGTTTTAAAAGGAATTTTTCTGTTGTGTCTAATTAAAATTAACTGTCTAATATGAAAATGCATTATCCCTAATTGATTTATAGACAAATGCAAGAAATTGAAATGAATTGGTGAACTTACAGTGAGTGATTAAGCACGAGTAAATATGAGATAAAGGACCTAATTTTTGAGTTTTGGGATGGTAATAGTCGACTATGAGTTGGTGTTGAGGGTTTAATCAAGTGTGTAATGCAGTAAGGAGTGTTTGGTAATTCATAATCTGATTTTTCACCTCACGGATCCGGCGGATCCCTAAAAAGGGTTCCGCCCTTATTGTCAGTTGGATCCGCAGGATCAGAACAAGATTTTGGTAATTTCGTTTTTGGTTGAACTAAGATTTGTACGAAGGTTTAGATTGCTTCTAGGTTTCAATAAATCTTAGAAGGAAAGGAGAATCCCCTTTTTGAGGTGTTTGTGAGGGGAATCTTGCAATGTTATTCTTTCTCAATACGAAATGTTTTATCATTCAAACATTGTCAAAACGAAAATGAAAAATGGTTGATCTAGGTTTTCGCTGAGATGAATAGTTTCAAATGTTTTTGAAACAAGGAAAATGGTTATAGTGGTTATCATACTAACCTATGGAAATTTTCTCCACACTCACCCTTAACAGGTTAAGTAGCAAGGGACGTTTTTTTCTTAGTGAATTATGATACAATGTCTCACATTAGCACACAAATAGTTCGAAGTTATCCTAATTATCATATGTACACTATGACTCTTATCATTTATTTACTTGAGGTCCAAAAATTAGTCTTTAATATGTTCTAAGGTGACTAATGATGAAGGAATCATCTTTGAGAGTATAGTCTTATTTATAATATATTAATGTACTACTATCATCATGTTCATTTTATGAATTTACTATTTTGATTCTTAGAATATGAGTGTTTTTCACATGAATTATTTTTATCCCTAATTTGCATGACTGAAATGGTTAAAAACATCCTCTTTTCTAGTGGTTAGACACCTTGAGATCTAGAGTGAAATTCTATCAATTTATATTAAAAGTTATTATGCATGATTTTTAATCATAGCATATTTTGACATATTGATCATGAGATTTGGTTGTTCTCATCAGAGAATAGGTTCTACTTATCTTTTGATGTTTGTACACAGGAATACCGGGAGAATGTACTCTTCCTATTTTGCTTAATATTTGTAGATTATCTTTTTAAATCAAATCTAACTTATTCTCCTATTCCTCAAATTCTGTAAACTTACTCAGATTCTATTGAGAAGAAGAAAACTAAATTATTTTAATCTTGTTGTTTTCTAATAGATGAGTTTTGTTATTAGATTGAAAATAATCATCATTTATCAAGGATGTAGTGATTTTTGTTTGAATGTTGAATTCATCTACTTTTGAGATCTCTATTATTAAACTAATGTATATCCTATGTATCTAAATGTGTTGATATTGTCCTAAAGTAAGTTGATTACTTTCTGAGTATTTTAAGATATCTTAAAACCATGAGAACTTAATTAGGAGTATTCAAAGATGTGATAATAAAGTCATCACAAATATGTTGATTCCGACTTAGCTTGATGAAAATCCTAGCAAATTTCTTGAGTTTATCTTTTCACAAGTATCATCTAAGTGTTTGTTTAATACTTGTCTTTTAAGTCTAATTTTTGCAAAATTTTGATAATCTTTTCTTAGTTATCATACTACCTTTTGGATACAATATTATTATCATATGAGATATAATACTGAATCATAATGCCAAAAATGAATTTAGAATTATCTATACGAACACTCATTATGATGAGAAGTAGAGTTATGAGAACACATACCTTTTTCCAATTGTTTATTTAGCAAGAATGCTATAACATTTGTTGAGCACATTGTGGCTTGAGAGAATACTTCTGTTTTCATCAATGTATCTTGAGGTTGATTTGTTTATTAAGGTTAACTTCTTTTGGGCATACCTGAAGAAAACATAAGTTTCTGGTCCCCAATATTTCAGGGGTCCTTAATTGGTTAATCAAGAACATTTACCAAGGTTCACTCATATCTCCAAGGCAATCAAACGGAACTTGTTTATTAAGCATGGTTTCTCTGTATACAGATGCTTCATCCTTATCTATAAACGTATTAGTTTTAGACTTTCTTAATTTCTGCTCTACTACACCTACGGATCCTTTAGCAAGGCTATACGGATCCAAAGTTTTGGATCCGTGGGTTACCAACTCAGTTGGTGTGGTTTCATTTTCTTTTATCATTTGACTCTCAAGATCACTTAATTGATCACTTTTCATAAAGTCAGGATTGAAACAATCATGAGATGATTCAAGTATTCTCATAGTGTCATCTGCACAGTTTATGAATTTATCGAATCTTTGAAATTTAGATTTTTTTTAATGTATTTCCTTAGTTTAAGCCTGTGTAAATCTAATTCAAGTTTTAGTTCTTGACATGATATACACGTTTTAGTTTCCTTATCTTCTTCCAAACTTTTAACCTTTTCTTTCAACTTATGTATCTTGTTTTGTAAATATTCTTCTTTGGTTTTTAAGAACTAACTTATTTTTGTTTATGACTTTTAGAATAAACTTATTCAATCTGTCATGTTCTATATCTAATGTATCATAGTTAGTAAACATGTATGACGAGTCAGAGGGTACCTTTTCTATATTGTTGGCCACAAGAGTAACTTTGTTATCTTTTGGCTTACCGTTGTTACCTTTACTATTGAAACTTGATTCATCATTTTGTCTGGTATTATGGGCTATGGGCTTTTTATCCAATTTGCCTTTAACTAACTCCGAATCTCTTTCCATCACTAGATAAGCATTGAGGTAATCTACGAGCTCGTCCAGTGCCATTCTTGAAGGATCCTTAGATTCTTCAACTTTAGCTTTCCATTTAAAGAGAAGTTCTTTTATCATTTTCCTGCCAAAATACTCACTGGAGATAATCTCATCAAATGCTTTAGGTGATGTAATAGTACTATTTTTAACTAAGGTACTATCAAGGATTTTATTTTTAGAGATAGCTTGTTGATCGTAATTTTGAACAAGATGATTTAGTTTGCTATCTTGTGAGGATCCTTGATAAGTATCTATATCTCTACTATCTGAATTAATATTGCAAATATGTTTATAATCGTCATTACTAGTTTTATTTGATAGATCCGAGTCTTTTGACTTTGCATATTTCTCAACATGGTTTTTCCCTTTTTTAAAGTTTTCAAAATCCATTTGATCGTTTCAAGTTTTAAAATACAATTTATTTTAAAAATCTTGAGTAACCCGCTCTGGTACTGATGCATGCGATGTGTCGTTGCGGTTTAGCAGTATTAATGCCTACTCAAGTTTTAAATTTATATTTAGCCGAATTATCAATAACACACACACTTAACGAGCAGTGTACCCGGTCAGTATGAATATAATGGTAAGTAGAGTGTCGATCACTAAGAGTGGAACGTATTATCTCGTTATTCTAATCAGTATTTTAATATTCTAAGTTAGCTATACAACCTAATCTAACGCAAGGGGGTTCAGCCTGAGAGACTGGCACGATTTGGTTGCAATTAAATAATAAACTAAACCAATAGGCACGAATCAGCGAATAGCACACACGTACACAGATAAATACTAGAGACAATAAGAAGATCTGTCCTGATGATTAAGTAGATTGTCACTTGTTTTATTGATAGTTTTATATGAAGTGTATGTAGTTAATCCTTTCTCGTTGGCCCTATTCTTATCGGCGAGTAAACCCTTAATGATTACTTATGTCTAAAAGTTATTCCTAAGTGATCAATTTAGTAACAACCGTGGGAGCCACATTCTCTTCCGTAGTCAAATGCGCAGGCCACTAATAAACACAGATGTTATCAATGCACTAATAAGTAGTAACCAAAGACATCAACATATAAACTTTAATTGATGGGAAAGCAGTTTTAAGGGAGTGCAATCTTTCCGTTGTTACATTACACAAGCCATCAATCCTGATGAATTAAAGTTTACTAACACAATAAAACAAAACTACTTAATGAATTAAACACATGCAGAACCTTCTTACAGCTCTTGTATCTTCGTTCGGGTGTGTCTTGTGCTGCCTATTCGTCTGAATTCGGCCTTAGGTTTCTCTGGTCTTCGTACTTCGTATATAATATCTCCTCTGAAATTCGTCTGGTCTTGGGGTATTTATAGTTTCTGTCTGAGGGTAAGATGCGGCGCATCTATTAAGTAGATGCGGCGCATTGACTTAACTTCGCGTGGGGTCCAAGATTAATATATTCAGGAATATTCGTACACCGCCAGAAGATGCGGCGTAACTCCATAAATAGATGCGGCGCATGTCCTCTTGTATCTTGGATCGTATCTGGTGAAATCTGGATAGTGATGCGCCGTATGTAATAAGCGAGATGCGGCGCATCTGGAGCAGAATGTCTTGATCTTGTACATTTCGGTAGACTCTTAACTCGTTGCTTGTTTTGCTCCATAATTAGTCCAAAATCGCCAAGTTTCACCAAATGCTTGTTTTTACCTGAGAATTACAAAAGTAAATGATTAAGTATCAATCCTCATACATAATATAATAAAACAAGTCAAATTAATAGGATAAATGATAGTAATAAAATGTACTTATTTGAGTTCATCAAATATCCCCCCACTTGAACTTTACTTGTCCCCAAGTAAACCTTAGAATTAATCTTATGAAAATGTATCCTAAAAGATGTTAGGATTTATTTTTATATTTAAGCATGCATTCATTTTTGTCATAATCACACAACCAAACACTTAACAAATTAGAAGTAAAATAAAATAATTTGATAAAAGCAAATATGATCGTTTAACTGTCCAGTCGTGACGAATATTCAATCATAAGCTTGGCAAGTATACACATCTCCCCCACTAAAGCCAAGGAATAACAAGTCTAAAGCGGTAAAAAAGGGTTTTTAAGCATAAGGGTTAATCATTCTCTTTAATCTCTATCGATCTCAAATTCCAGAAAAGGCGACAAAATCACAAATACATGATCGAATCCACGAACACGATACTTGCAATTGCTCAAATCCTTAACTCGAATAGGCTAAAGATAGGTCCAAACTTCACCAATAATAATATATCAAAAAGGGCGACAAAATCATAAATACATAGCCGAATCCACGACTACGATACTTAAGATTGCTCAAATCCCTAATCTCAATAAATCAAAGGTTTGGTTGGATAAAGAATAATACAGGGTATGGATAATATTTGGGATATAAATTGGTGTAAAACGAAAAAATAAACAAAACAAATAAATTAAAATCCTAAGTGTGGTTAATCACTATCCCAACCATCCCATGAATAAGACTCATATCATAGAATAACTCACGCTTTAACACTTGAAACACACGCTTTAGGTAGACACGAATTATACTCTACAAGATCTCAATCAAATAATAAACCTTAGTTGGCGTTCCCATAACTGCCAACTCCCATTCAATCTATAAATATAATATACAACAACTAGTGGTGATATCGACTACTTAATACAAAACTTTACATAAGTTGGTTAAAGCAAACATCCAACTTTTTTTTTTTTTTTTTTTTCCTTTTTCTTTTCTATTTTTTTTCCTTTTTTTTTTTTTTTTTTTTTTTTTTTTTTTTTTTTTTTTTTTTTTTTTTTTTAAGACATCAACATATATGTGTAAAATTTCACCACATTACTATAATGATAATTCTGGATAATTTTTCCATACTTTTCATGACTTCAGAAATAACGGAAATAGTGAAAGTAGTAAACACACGAGAAATAAACTCAAAGATATACAATATTTACTTTCACTCCAATTGCATTGTGCAATTTCCCGACCTAACCATAGATAATGAATTACGCACGCGAACACAGGTAATGTAAGGAAACACACTTTGCCTAAAGCAATTAACCAACCACGGATTTTAATCTACAGGGTAGGCTAAGGTGTAAGGGTGTAACGAAACATTTTAACAAAGGTGTAAGAAACGAAAGGAATGGCTCAGAGTGTTTTTCTAGGGGTATCTTACTCTAAAAGTGAGAGTAACAAAAGGGTTTATACGGGGGTTAACTAACCAGTGTAGTTAGCTAATAACACATAACATATAAAGGCTATTTGGGTGTAATCCTAGAAATTTACCAATTTAGACAAGTCATTCCAATTATATAAATAATACTTATTATGGTGGTCTCGAATAGTATACAAGCCAAGTTCTAAAGTTTACAAGTCACCGGCACACTCATAGATTTGTGAATTTTGAAAAATCACAATTTTCGAAAATAACGTCATGTGTGCAGCAATGCAACTTAGACTTTAAACAAAAACATGCTAAAAATTTTTAATTTTGATATATTAAGCACATTTTAAGCATATTTTGAAAAGTTTAGGACAAGTAAGTGTTAAGTGTTCTAATTCTCCAATCCCCCCACTTAAGTTAAACAACGTCCTCGTTGTTTGTATAAAAGGTTAAAAACTGGAAAATAAAAGAATTAGAACAGAAAAACTCCCCTGAGATTTGCTCGGTATGATCCTCCATTTGTATAAGAGCAAAAATCATCTTTCTTGTGGATGAGAACGTTTAAGCTTCATAATAGATGTATCCACAGGAAATGCAGGAATCTATAATACCACCAATACTTTAAAACACACCTAAGTTAAGAAAGGTTCAAACTTGCATAATACATTAGTAGTTAGGAAAAGTAAAACTTAAAAATTAAAAATGAAAATCATCAGGTCAGTCGATGCGCCGTATCTTATGGAAGAAGATACGCCGTATCGAGCCTGGAATAAATACGGATCAGAATAGAAGATGCGCCGCATCCTTAACCAGGGATGCGCCGCATTAAAATAAACTGATAAAAAGTTTTAAAGTCGGAAATAAAAAATGCAGAAAAATAAAGATATGACCAGTGCAGGAGATGCGTCGCATCTCGGGATTGAGATGCGCCGTATCTTCTGCGGCCTGACTGACTCGACACAAAGACAGAATAATAAAAATTTCTCCGGGTTGTCTCCCGGTCAGCATTTGTCTTTATTCCAGAGTCTTCAAGTTAGACTCACGTTCAGCTCTTCATTTAGTTCTTGTCACGGTCCATCCTTCTTCCTTCATCCGAAAGATGTTCCCGTATAGCATTGCGACGTTTTCTTCCGTTCGACTTAATCTAGTATAACTCTTGGTCTTCGTCGCAACATACTCTTCATCTGGTCCCAAAGAATATTTGATGATTTTAAATTTTTCAGAAATAATCATGGGTGGCTCATTATAAGGGATCTCGAGTAGTTGACACTTTCTTTTGGTGAATTCTTCTTCGTCTTTATCAACAAACTTAAAATAAGGATCCTTAATCAAATAGTCATCTAGTTCATCAATTAATGACTTATTGTTATCATCATCTTGAATTGCCTCCCACTCTCTTTCCAATTCCCATTGTAACCGTCGACTAAGCTTAGTGTAATCATCAAATTGTTCATGCACCCATTCCCAGAAAGTAGTATTCGATGTTCCTTTAAGTCCTTTCAAGTATTCAATTCTACCCTTTTCTTGCAAAGCCTCCGCTTTTTGTGGGCAGTCTTCAACATTATCATACCACTCATAGTCTTCAAAGGTTACATCGTTTCCAACCCGTTTCATCCCAATTATACTTCCCCCATTACAGGTTCCGTCACTCTTATAATCACAGGTCGGCCAAACACTACTCCCATCCTTGAAAACGAAAGGTGTACAGGTGTGATTAATGTGCTCAAATTCCCATGGTTTATCCCAAACCCATGGTATTTGGTCATTCCATTCGTAGTACCAGGTGTTTTTGAAATCATCATAAGTCTTGAATCCTGGTAGATCTCCAGTAAGCACATCATCGTCAACTTGAAGAAGGTAGTTAAATTCCTTGAATTGCTTGCACAAGGGTGACTCATAATCGAACACATCAATGTCAATTCTGAATAATTCTTCAATGCCCTCATTGATTGTTGAATCATGAAGTGACGACCCATAGTCGCTCTCTACTTCTTCGTCTTCACCTCTCATCCAATACACCCATAGCGCATCTTTAGTAGCCCGATCCATGCTCTTATGGTTATTGAACTTACTAGCCAACCAATCTGTGAAATCAACATTGTTAGGATCGTGGTCAACGTCGAAGCAAGCTTTACCAATCATCTTCCTCCTTATCTCCATGAACTCTTTAAATTGCTCCCTAAAACTCCATGTCAACCATGAAGTCATAATCCGCTTGACTTCATTCGCAGGGGCAAATTTCGGACTACCATATTTAAGTTCAAGCCATTCTTCGAGGGAGAGGTCCATCAACCTTACCAACCTGCCATGAAATAGTAACTCCGCCACAGCATAAATCCTTTCATCGTACAGATAGTTCTCATTTAATCCCCAGTACTGTTCGGAATAAGACATGTAAGAGGTTTGTAAAGGCTGGGTATTGCCTCCACCACAGCTTTTATTGCTTGAGTTCATGAATTTAATTTTGAATTTCCCATCATTCTCTTTGATAGTAGTCCAAGTCAATCCTTTAGATTCAAAGATGGGCCATAAGAGTACCAATTCATCTTCAGTGTAGCTCATTAGTAAATCAAACGAGAATATCCCATCTTCAATGTTGCATAAGCGCTTGAATTCCTTATAAGTAGCTTCAAGAGGGGTTTTCCAAGAAAATAAATCTGCATCAATCATGAGCACATTGAAGTTGACATCATCAAAAACTTTCACATCGAATGAATCCGAAAGCAAGAGTTCCTTAGCAAGATATCCGTTCACTGACATGTCTTCCATAGCAAAGCCTGTTATCATAGGTAAAATTTTCAGTAGGATTTGTTCGCTAGAAGAGAAATTAATGAATATAGAAACGGATATAAGAATAAAAATAGCTGATATCTGCAGATGATGCGCCGTATCAAAAAAGTTGGATACGCCGTATCTTATAATCGTTAAAATTAAATCAGACTTTATTCAGAAAATAGATACGCCGCTTAGAAATTTGAATGCGCCGTATCAATTTTAATTATCAAAAATTGATATTTATTATAGTTAAATGCGTCGTATTAACAAAAGTTAATGCGCCGTATCTTCGTTACGTTTCAAAATATAAGATTTTTGATTCAGAAGATACGCCGTATCGACAGAGATCGATGCGTCGTATCTGTTTAATAATTCGAAAACTGTTTTTAATTAAAATAATAGATACACCGTATATGCTAAGGCAGATGCGTCGTATAGCGTTATCGTTTAGAAAATTTTTTTATCAAAAACAGATACGCCGTATCTTGGGGAAAGATGCGTCGTATCGAATTAATTAAACGCGTTGTATTTTATAAAAATTAAACGCAATACGCCGTATCTATGAAGATAGATGCGCCGTATCGTTCGATTTAGCTCAGTACAACGATAGCAGAACACAAAAAATACGAAAAATAAAAACAAATAAAAACAAACCAAAATAAACACAAATAAAAGCAAACAAATAACACACAAAAACAGAAAATATGCAAAATAATACAATGAATGCAAATTAATCTAATATACAACACAGTTAGCAGTTAAATTAAAAAACCTAATTAAAATACTAATCAAATTAACAGATAATAACAATTCACTCCCCGGCAGCGGCGCCAAAAACTTGATGCGTGCGATGTGTCATTGCGGTTTAGCAGTATTAATGCCTACTCAAGTTTTAAATTTATATTTAGCCGACTTATCAATAACACACACACTTAACGAGCAGTGTACCCGGTCAGTATGAATATAATGGTAAGTAGAGTGTCGATCACTAAGAGTGGAACGTATTATCTCGTTATTCTAATCAGTATTTTAATATTCTAAGTTAGCTATACAACCTAATCTAACGCAAGGGGGTTCAGCCTGAGAGACTGGCACGATTTGGTTGCAATTAAATAATAAACTAAACCAATAGGCACGAATCAGCGAATAGCACACACGTACACAGATAAATACTAGAGACAATAAGAAGATCTGTCCTGATGATTAAGTAGATTGTCACTTGTTTTATTGATAGTTTTATATGAAGTGTATGTAGTTAATCCTTTCTCGTTGGCCCTATTCTTATCGGCGAGTAAACCCTTAATGATTACTTATGTCTAAAAGTTATTCCTAAGTGATCAATTTAATAACAACCGTGGGAGCCACATTCTCTTCCGTAGTCAAATGCGCAGGCCACTAATAAACACAGAGGTTATCAATGCACTAATAAGTAGTAACCAAAGACATCAACATATAAACTTTAATTGATGGGAAAGCAGTTTTAAGGGAGTGCAATCTTTCCGTTGTCACATTACACAAGCCATCAATCCTGATGAATTAAAGTTTACTAACACAATAAAACAAAACTACTTAATGAATTAAACACATGCAGAACCTTCTTACAGCTCTTGTATCTTCGTTCGGGTGTGTCTTGTGCTGCCTATTCGTCTGAATTCGGCCTTAGGTTTCTCTGGTCTTCGTACTTCGTATATAATATCTCCTCTGAAATTCGTCTGGTCTTGGGGTATTTATAGTTTCTGTCTGAGGGTAAGATGCGGCGCATCTATTAAGTAGATACGGCGCATTGACTTAACTTCGCGTGGGGTCCAAGATTAATATATTCAGGAATATTCGTACACCGCCAGAAGATGCGGCGTAACTCCATAAATAGATGCGGCGCATGTCCTCTTGTATCTTGGATCGTATCTGGTGAAATCTGGATAGTGATGCGCCGTATGTAATAAGCGAGATGCGGCGCATCTGGAGCAGAATGTCTTGATCTTGTACATTTCGGTAGACTCTTAACTCTTTGCTTGTTTTGCTCCATAATTAGTCCAAAATCGCCAAGTTTCACCAAATGCTTGTTTTTACCTGAGAATTACAAAAGTAAACGATTAAGTATCAATCCTCATACATAATATAATAAAACAAGTCAAATTAATAGGATAAATGATAGTAATAAAATGTACTTATTTGAGTTCATCAGGTACCAATTGTGGAAAACTAGAAGGGGGGTTAAATAGTTTTACCGTTTTATTTTTTATTCCCTTCTTTGAAGTTATGTAAATTCAAAGGATCTTTTTATAAACAAGTAATCACACAATATAAATAAAGAGTGAAGAGAGGAAAGATCAAACCAAATAACACAAGTGTTTATAGTGGTTCAGCTTGCAAAGATTCTTATCCTTGCCCTACTTCACTTCCTCGAGCTTCTTACTCGAGAGATATCTTTCACTAATAAACAAAACTCCTTTCTAGGTGGAGAAAACCTTTACACGTAGCTTACTTCCTTTTTCGGTACTAAGCTAAACACCGGGTTCAACTTCAAGGTAGAACCAACCTATCGTCGCCTATACACTTTACCGACACTAAGCTAGATGTCGAGTTCTTTTACAAGGGTACAACCACTCCCTACTCTCTTTGTGTTTTGAGGACTAAAACACTAACCACACTCACTGATCTAAATGATACAAATGATAAGACACACTTCAAATGATTACACAGAACTTATGCTACTACTTCCAAACAGCCTGTTTGTTTGAAGCTTGTTCACTTGATCTTCTTTGCTACAAAAGAAACATCAATGATGATATAACTACTGAGGTTAGTGAATATGATGAATGTATGTTTTTAACTATCTAAGTGGATGAATAGCTCAAATGACAAGTCTGCTATTTATAGGCAAACTTGCTAAACAGCCCACGGATCCGGCGGATCCCTCAAAAGGGATCCGTCTTTGTATGGATTTGGATCCGTGGGTATGACAGCTAGCATATCACATGAAATCTTTTCATATCTTTGTGTATCTCACCAAATCTTCCAAAATCCGCAAATGTCAACTATCTAACTTGTGAATCTAAACAAAATATTGCACAATCTAACCAAGATATCATTGGTGATGTATGACATGATGTCATGTTGTGTTTTTCAAACTAAAGTTTCTATTTAAGGAAATATACATGTATATGCACATATTGAAATAAAAGTGATCATGTTAAATGAAAGATGTGTTCTTAAAAGGTTTTAACTAGTGTTTGTGTTTTATTAAAAGATGCATTGTGTATAAGTTGTTATAAAAACAAACTTAAAATAAAGTTTCCTTTTTAGGAAATACTTTTGTGAATATACCTATTTAAATGCTTTGTGACTTATAAAAGCTGTCTTGAAAAATTACTTTAACTAATATTTATAGTTTGCTTAGAGGATATACTTTGTGATTGTCATAAACAAAACTTAAGCAAAGATCGTAAAATATAAATAACGTTTCTAGTACGATATTTGTATTAACAAACACACTTTCACGTATTAAGTATATTGCCAATAGTAACTCAAATAATGCTAAAAGTGATGTTTTTAACTTTCATAGAATTAGCTTTTGTATTCAGAAATGAGTGGGAGCACAACTTGTGTCCTTCCACTCATCCAACTTTATGTAAAATTTATTATGATTAATGAAAATTTTATTATGAAAAAAGTAAAAAATAAAATAAAATAATAATAATAATAATAATAATAATAATAATAATAATAATAATAATAATAATAATAATAAGTTTCTAATAAAGTGATGTTTTCTTCCCTTCTCATTCTCTTCTTTTGGGGAACTTGGGAAGGATGCAGCAACCCTAATGAAACGGATCCGAAGGTTCTCCGTAACTCAAGACATTGGATCGCGAGCTGCTGCTCATATTTTTAATAGGATTAGCTTTGCAATAGCTAGAGGAGTGGGAGCCCAGTTAGTATCTCGGCTCCCCTCTAATTTATTGTGAATCCTATTTTCTTCTAATGAAGTGATGTTTTATAAAATAATAATAATAATAATAATAATAATAATAATAATAATAATAATAATAATAATAATAATACAGAGGCTTTTGCCTTTTCTACGTTCGGGGAATTCGATACAGAGGCTTTGAACACGCTTTCACGTATTAAGTCTATTGCCAATAGTCACGCAAACAATGCTAAAAGTGGTGTTTTTATCTTTCATAGAGTTAGCTTTTGTATTCAGAAAGGAGTGGGAGCACAACTTGTGTCTAGACTCACATCCAACTTTATGTAAAATTTATCTTGTTTAATGAAAATCTTTTACTAATAAAAAAAAAAAAAAAAAAAAAATAATAATAATAATAATAATAATAATAATAAGTTTCTAATCAAGTGATGTTTTATAATAATAATAAATAATCTCCACCACAATACACCCACACTCGCACCACTGTGCACGATGTATCTCTTTCTCCCCTCTCATTGTTTGATTCTTTCCTAAACCCCTCTCATCGATTAATTATTTCTTTTTCTCATCTCCTTTCTTCCTTTATCACTCTCGTTTACAAAACACATGTGATAATTTTTGTTAATTTATTGATTTTTGTTATTTTTTTATATATGTTAATTTTTTGATATGTGTTAATTTTTGCAATATGTTAATTTTTGATATATGTGTATTATGTTTTTTGTTATTATTTTTTTTTAAATTTTTTTGGGTAAAGGTGCTGCTGAGAACCGAAGCCGAGAACCGAAGCCGAGAACCGAAGCCGAGACCACAGGTTTATAGTGATTAATTTGTGTTTATGTTTGTACCGGGGACATGTCGCCGTTAAAAGTTTATAGTCATTAATTTATGTTTATGTATTTTGTTTAGCTCCCTGTTGAGACCGAGACCTCCTGTTGAGACCGAGACCGAGACCACTTGCAGTCGAGACCATAGCCTTGACCACAGTAAGACCACAATAAATGTTTTTTTTCCTTTTTTTTTTTCCCCTATAAACCTTATTATTGTTTTTAGCGTTAGCAACATAGCATAATGTTGTCTTGCGGATTATAGCAGACCCGACTACTTTGAAATCATATGATTTCATAGTGATACAAGCTAGCCTCTTTGATTTAAGATTGTATATTTTTTAACACGTTGTCTCATAGGTTTGTTTTTAAAATTTAGCTTTGTCCTTATTGATATATTGACATATTGTACCTACTTGTTTAGTTAATCAATTATTTTCAGATTAAAAATCATTTTTTTAGCCCCACTCGAGAAAGAAAAAACATAACAAATAAAAAGGAAAAATTTAATAATAATAATCAAGAAATGATCAATGACAATGATAATAACATTTTAGTTTATAATTTTAACAAGCAACTGGACTACAAAGCTGGGCCGGCACTTTATAATTTTTTAATGGAGCGTTAATATTTTAATAGTAGCCGATAGATTTAAGATTGTATATTTTTTAATACGTTGTCTCCTAGGTTTGTTTTTAAAATTTAGCTTTGTCCTTATTGATATATTGACACATTGTACCCACTTGTTTAGGTAATCAATTATTTTCAGATTATAAATCATACTTTTAGCCCCACTCGAGAGAGAAAAAACATAATAAATAAAAAGGAAAAATTTAATAATAATAATCAACATATGATCAATGACAATGATAATAATATTTTGGTTTACAATTTTAATATTTCATCATGACTATACTTTTTTCCTTTGGGGTTGATCATGTGTCTGCTTAATTGTTACTAAAGACGACATACTTTTTTGCTTAGTGATATTTATATAGTGTGAGAACGGAAACGTAAAAAAATAGACGAAAACGTAAAAAAACTGTTGAAAACGTAAAAAAATGGTCAAAAACGTAAAAAAAAGACAAAAACGTAAAAAAAAGACTGACGAAACGGAAAAAACGTAAGGAAACAAACGAAAACGTAAAAAAAAGGATGTAAACATAAGAAAACGGACTAAAACGTAAAAAATAGATGAAAACGTAAAAGAAAAGACGAAAACGTAAAAAACGGTCGAAAATGTATAAAATCATTGGAAAACGTAAAAAAAATGTATGAAAACGTATAGAAGCTGACGAAAACGTATAAAAATGGATATTAAGAAAGAGATGTAGGGTTTGTGAAAGAAGATGTAAGAAGTGAAAGATAATGTCTGAAATTTAAAAGATGAAAGAAGTGAAAAGAAGCACTTATGTCTGCAAAAAAACCAAACATAAACCCTTGCCCTCCCGCAGACAAAAGAAGTGAAAGAGAAAAAAAATGGTCATTATAAACATGTTATAAATAGCCTCAAGTTGCACCAAAGACCAACTCAACTTAAAAACTACGGAGTAGTTAATAAGAGCATAAGGATTTGCTGAAACTTTCAACATTTTATCATGCATTTTCATATTATCGTCACATTATTCAATTACACAATCACTCTTAAACCACTCCATTCAATTTAACTTTTACATTATCTTAGCTTTACTATATAACAAATTAATCAGAACATTGCACATACGAAAAAGTACGTTCTTTTTTTTTTTACTCAAAATGCTTGCCACGTCTGGGATGAGCATCCAGAGTTTTTCTCTGAAATCAAAGGCCGAGAAGGGGGGGAGTAGATCCCAAATTTTTGATGTTCCGTGTGTGCATGTCAGGAGCGTGTCCTGCCTGGGATTTTTTCCTGCACCAAATGCTTATAAGAAAAGCGCGGTTGGAGCAAACAAAGCCATTGATCGCCCCCTTGCCAATTTTCCTCCAAGCGTTTGGGGTGATCAGTTTCTTATCTATGACGAGGTACAGAACTACAGATATTACTTTATAACATTAAAGAATAACGATATATTATGTGCTTCAATCTTTATATCAATTCCAATTAATGACCATTATCAGCATATGTAGCAGGTAGTACCAGCCGGGGTGGAAGAAACAATTGAAGATTTGATACAAAAAGTGCGGAAAGATATAATGGTAGCCCAGGATGATCCAGTAGAACATACTAATTTGCTAAAGTTGATTGATTCTATCCAACGCCTTGGTATAGCTTATTATTTTGAAGTGGAGATTGAGCATGCCTTACAATCCCTTTATGATACATATGGTAATAAATGGAGCGGCGGTATCTCTTCGCTTTGGTTTCGACTCATGAGACAACAAGGGTTTTATGTTTCATGTGGTGAGTATGAGTGTATCCATTTACGTTCAATAAAATAATATTGCAAACAATTGCTAACGGTTTTTTGTTTGTGAATTGCCGCAGATATTTTCAATAACTATAAGGATGAAAATGGAGATTTTAAGGAATCTTTGGCCAATGATGTGCAAGGCATGCTTGAGTTGTATCAAGCGGCGTATATGGGGGTGAAAGGTGAAGTTGTACTTGATGATGCTCTAGTATTTACAAGATCACGTCTTGAGAAAATAGCAGAGGATACTCTTAACTTTACTCTATCAACCCAAATAACGGAGGCGCTAAAGAAGCCTTTAAGGAAAAAGTTACCAAGGCTAGAGGCGTTGCACTATATCCCTTTCTACGAACAACAAGAATTTCATAATGCGTCCTTACTTAAACTTGCCAAGTTAGGGTTCAACTTGTTTCAATCCTTGAACAAGAAGGAGCTTAGCCAAGTTTCCATGTACATGCATATTAACCCCATACTTGCCCTCCTGATTGAATTTTCCTTTTCGTTATTTTTATGCTCTTTCTAATTTCCTAATCCTTACTAAAGATCAATATATACTTCCATAACCTTGTGCATGTTTATTAACTTATACTAGGTGGTGGAAAGATTTCGATGCCCCGACTAATTTACCCTATATAAGAGATAGACTGGTTGAAAGCTACTTTTCAGCAATAGGTACATGTGGTGATCCAGAATATTCTCGTGCTAGAATTTTCATGACAAAGCTTGTCGCACTGTTAACGTGTATCGATGACACTTACGATGGTTATGGTACTTACGAAGAACTTAAGATCTTTAATGATGCAATTCAAAGGTACGAACATGCACCATTTACATAAATTACGTGCACATGTACACAAATACTAACTTAGACTAATGATCATCACTCTACAGTCTTGAATAATATAAATATGTATTAATTAATCTTTATTTTACCTTAGGTGGTCGATTACATGCTTGGATATGCTTCCAGAATACATGAAACTCATATACACAAAGCTAATGGATATCTTCAAAGAAATGGAAGACTTAATAGCAACTGAGGGAAAAGAAGATCTGATGAATTGTGCCAAAGAGTTTGTACGTTCACACAACTTTCTTTCATGATAGCTATTTTGAATTAAGATAGCTCATATAAATGTAACTGTATATACCTTATGACATATTACATATTTAGGCGAAAGAGCTTGTTAAAGGCTACTTGATGGAAGCAGAATGCGTAAATGAGGGGTACATACTTACAGTAGAAGAACATGCATCGATTGCGTACAAGACAGGTGCTGTTGAACAGGTGCTTTTATCATGTTTTCTTGGCATGGGAAATATAGTCACAAAAGAGGCGATCAAATGGACTCTTACCAATCCCCCGATTTTCAACTATGTAAATGTATTAGGTAGACATATGAATGATATCACTGGCCACAAGGTATAATTACTTACTTTGCTTTTTCTGATTTCGTAATAACTTATGTAAGACAAATAAGTTCTGCCAATGAATATGCAGAAAGAGCAAGAACGAAAACATTTCCCATCAAGTGTTGAAAGTTACGTCAAGAAATATGATGTGACGGAGGAGAATGCCTATAATATGTTGCACAAGAAAATTGAAGATGCGTGGAAAGATATAAACCGAGAGTCCCTCGTGACAAAAAATGTTCCTAAGCATCTTATAATGGTTGTGATTAACTTGGCACGGACGTTGGAAGCCCTATATCACAATAATGATAATTACACAAACGCAGAAGGACTTAAAGATCAAATTAAGCACTTGTTCATCGACGCTATGCGTATATGAAGTCCGGTTTTCATGTGGGGTAGTGTTTGACAGACTGGATCGTTGTCCATGCATGCATCCATCGTATTCTAGTAGTCGACTGTACGTTTGAGTCTTAGGTTGTGTTTGTTCTTCCAATAAAATTGCTTAGGTGTGTTTGTTTTTTTAAAAAAAAAATCTTACTAGCCTTCTTACTCTTACCAGTAAGAGGTGGTCAGACGTTTTGCTTATTCGTTTTTTCATTTGAGTCAGACCCAATTAGACATATAACATCTTACTCAGTAAGAGGTGAGGGACTTGTCTTAATGCCTCTTACTCGATAAGAGATTGAAGACTCGTGTTAATATAATATATTTGACGGTTTATTAACTATGTTATATTTATGATAAAAAGTCTTGTTTCATATCTACCTAAGTTACTTAAATAAAAAGAGCACTTAAAATCATTCGGACAATTATAAAAAAACAAACAACATTATTTCGTTTAGATTTAGACTTTCTAGCCACCTCTTACTGGTAAGATGTGGTAGTCATATTCAGACCTAAAACATCTTAATGAAACAAACACACCCTTAGTAATTTTTAATGACCTATAAATTTAAATCGTTACGAGCACTTAAAGGTGTGTTTTTCTCCCTTTTATTTAGACGCGTTAAGAGATTTAAACCTCTTGCCCAACCATACATAGAAACGGATCTTGTTATCTCTTAATGATCTATAACATAGTTTTTGTATTCTAATCATGCAAATGTTAAAAAAAACAAACAACATTATTTGAATCAGATTCAGAGTATTCCGTCGCAGATTCTATGTGCGAATCAGATTCAGAATCACAGTCTCTTAATAAATAAATGACACCTTAGTTGAATAATCAAATTCTTTGGTGTATCATCAGAACTTAATAAGTTCAACTGTTAATGGTGTTGATGATGTAAAAGTGTAATACAACATTCAATAAAATCACTTAGTCAACTGTACGTTTGAGTCTTAGGTTGGTTTGTTTTTCCAATAAAATCAGTTGGTACTTCTTAATGACTTATAATTCTGAATCGTTAACAGCTCCTAAGGGGGTTTGTTTTTCTCTTTTTTGTTTAGACGTGTTAAGAGGTTTAAACCTCTTGCCCAACAATACATAGAAACTGATCTTGTTAACTCTTAATGATCTATAGCCTAGTTTTTGTATTCTAATTGATGATATCAAATAACAACATATTATTAGCATCATTTATTCTATGTATATTTCTTGTTTTTTATTATTATCACTACTAGAAAAAGGGCTATTCTTGACTCGCTTTTTATGACCCACGCTACAAGATGACGCGCAAAGAGCAAAGTCATAAAATAAAAGTCATAACGAGTAAATTTTCTATTGGGGATGACTCGTTTTCAGATGCGTCATAACATATGGGTCATAATCAGTAAAATTTAGCCAACTACCGCGTCCTCTTATATTCTTTGTTATAAGATAATATCAGATCTTATCCTACCTCTCTCTAAAAATCATTCCATCTCTCTCTCTCTCTCTTAATTATCAATCGATTTATCAATCGATCCTTCTACTCCATCACCACAGCCACTCCACGCCACCATCATCACAAAGACAAGGAGATCAAGATCTTGTGTTTTGAGTTGAAGTTGTAGATCGAGGGTTTACGCAGGAAGAACGAGACGCAGATGCTCGAAGAAGAGGTCCGCGTACTTACTGATTACGGGGTGTTTGCAAGGTATATATTTATATTTATTTATTTGTTTATTATTTTTTCAGATCTACAAGTTTTTTTGTTTATAAAAGTTGTAGATCTGTGAATTTGAGTAACTGTTTGTTGTTTATATTGTGTTGTAGATGATAGATCTGTTATTATTTGTGTTTTGTTATTGAATATTTATTTATATATTCAGATCTGTGAGTTTTATCATTTATGAATGATTTATTTATTTATTAATGTATTTTGTGTAGTTTTGATGATGTGGATATTGTTGTTGTTGTGGTCGATTGGTTGGGGGCTGCCGAGATTGAGTGAAGCGAGACCACTAGGGTCTCGGCCATGAGGTTATTGATTGTGGTTGGTGTTGATATCGTTGTGGTTTTGTTGTTTTTAGCGAAGTTGAGACTTATTGGAAGTGGATTTGTTCGCACAGTTGAAGGATTTGAAAGCTGAACTTGCTCTTCTTCGTGTTGCTAAGGTTATTGGTGGTGCTCCCAACAAGCTCTCCAAGATGTACATTTCTTTGCTCTTATTTCTATAATCTATTTAATTTTTTAGTGTTTGTATGTGTTTATGCTGCTTTTGGTAAATGTGACTGGTTACATGATATTAAAGTTGCAAGTTTAGTACTATATGATCATAAATGGTAACCACATGTCACACTGTATGATTGCGCGAATTGTTCGATTTTTAGTTTGTTATTACTTGTATCTTTTATAGTTCAAGAAAACGTGTTTCAAGCTAGTAAATTGATGTGGGATTAACTTTGTTTTTTATATTCCATTCCGTAATCGTCTACATCTTGGAAGAACACTGTACTTGAATCATTAATCAATAGTTTTATGGAAAATTGGTATGTTTCGGATGTGTTGATATATATGATAGTTTACATCTCTTGGTTGAGAACTCTCATGCGTTAGTTATACGTTGTTTTTTATGGCTACAGTTGACCTTTTATTTCCTGCTTGCGCGTATGAATTTGTACTTTCAAGGTGTAATTGTACTCTTGAGTTCTTTTTTGACTGGCGAGTCATGGTGCTTATTCAATGTTAGTGGATTCTGATGTAACAAACTTGTTTTATTGCAGCAAGGTGGTAAGGACATCAATTGCTCAGGTGTTGACTGTGATCTCACAGACCCAGAAGTCGGCTCTTAGGGAAGCTTACAAGAACAAGAAGTACTTGCCTCTTGATTTACGTCCAAAGAAAACCAGAGCTATCCGCAGACGTCTCACCAAGCATCAGGTAATGCTCTTTCACTGCTGACATTTGCTTTATTGGTTATTCTTAGCCTCTTGCAAAAAACATCAAAGTCTTAAATATAGACGTGACGTAAGTCAGAATTTGATCAATGAGATAGTTATCTGGTATTCAAACTCACCCAATTATATAGCCTTTTAATATCTCAATATTCTTTTTGATATGTAACCATTGCGCTGGCTGAAATTTGAAATTTGGTATGTTTGACATCGTTTATTGGGTATGCGTTTTACTGATGATTGTTCATCTTTGATGTAGGTTTCTTTGAAGACCGAAAGGGAGAAGAAGAAGGAGAAGTACTTCCCATTGAGGAAGTATGCTATCAAGGCGTAATTTGGAAGCTATGAAGGAGGAGATTTAGGTACTTACGTGTGTATATCTCTTTCCAGTTTTGAGTTTTAGTTTGTGAACGACTTGGTCAGAAATCTGAAATCTATGTATTCGATAGTTTTATTGCAATGACTTACAAGACAGTTGATGTTGGAGTTTGTTTCTTGGTGTTGCATACCTATTTGACGATAATAAAAGAAGCAGATATGAAAGTTCAAGGAGAACTCCTGTCAAACTAACTTGTGAATTACTATCGATATGTAATTTTTGTCGTTAATTAACTTGTGACTTATCGTGAATTAGTACTTGAATTAACCTCATTGTTTTGATATATATATATATATATATATATATATATATATATATATATATATATATATGAAATGCGTTATTTTGATATTTGTGTTTTTAATTTTGTATTATCAGGTTTTTAATTGTCATTTAATAGAAAATTAGGAACTGAAAAAAATTAATTTAAAAAAAAAATTAGGTTATGACACGCAAAAAGGAGAGTCATAAAACATGGGTCATAAATGCGCGTCATAGAGGAATGACGCACATATGCGAGTCATGAAGCTTTATGACTGGTCCTTCCTTGACTCGCATTTGCGCGTCATAAGACCCCCTCTTGACTCGCATTTGGAGTCAAGGATAACCCTTTTTCTAGTAGTGTATATAGAGTAAACTCTAAAATACACCCCTTTGGTTTACTCCATTTTGCACCATACATCCCTCTCGAAAAAGTTGCAACATACACATCCCTCCGTTAGTAAAAGTCAAACACAATACATCTACGAGGACGAACGGTGCAAATATTATGTCGTTAACTTGGACACGTGGCAGTTATCTCTTTTTAAGTAAGGGAAACTATGTCTTTTTATCTTAGATCTTCTCTTTTACATTGAACCATAATCACAAACACAAATAAAAAACAAGAACCTCCAATGGATTAATATTTTGTTATAGAAAAAAGATTCTCAGATTTGCATCATCCCCACCCCAACACCACCACCACCAAAATCAAACACTAAACCCGTTTCAATCAATCATGTGCCCAAATGCTCAAACACAAATCAGAACAGAGAAATCAAAAACCCAAATAAAAAACACCAAGATCCATCTATTTAAGCTCAAGAACATGTAATTAAAACCTACACACCCACAAACCCAATTCACACAACCTCGATTAGCATCAAAACAGACAAATCAAAAACCCAAATAAAAAACACCAAGATCCATCTGTTTGATTTGTGTCTATTTCGAAACAGAAGCTACATAAAAGTCGTTTGACTTAAGGTGAGGTTCGAACCAGGTGGATCTATTCTTGTCTATATTTCGAATCTTATTTCAAGATTTATGATGGGTTTATGTTTAAACTTAAAAAATCTTTAAAGATTGGTAACAAAGTTGAACAAATATGATATATTTTTCTTTTTATTTTTGGAATCTTGGTTGTGGTGGCATTGGAATCTTTGTGGTGAAGTAGGCTACGATGGTGATTTTTTATCATTTATTTTGCACCATATTTCAGGCTCCTCCTGTCCCAGCTTAGAACTTGTTTGATAATTGTTTTGGTCAATCTGTTGACTAGTGGTTGAGGTGGCTCGAGCATACTCCACAACTCACCCTCATGAGATTCTAAACTAGGAATATCAGTATTGATGTTGTTTATAGTTATTTCTTCATTATGAGAAGGAGCATTATTTAGATTACAGTAGTTAATACAAGCGTGATAATCTTGGGCTGAGTTGCTATATACTGTTGAACTAGACGGGGTTTAAAATGGCATACGACAACAGAAGAGGATGAACATAAAAGAAGGTTTTGGGGGTGAGATTTAGGTTCTTTTTTGGTTTGGAATATCTTCTTTCAAATGTAAAAATATATTTTTTTCTGTAATGTTTTTGATTTGTGTTTGTGATTATGGTTCAATGAAACAGAGAAGATCTGAGATAATTTATGATTTGGGTTTATGTTTGTGTTTTTGATTTGTGTTTGTGATTATGATTATGATTATGATTATGATTTGTGATTTGTGTTTTTGATTTGTGTTTGTGATTATGATTTTTGATTTGTGATTTGTGTTTTTGATTTATGTTTTTGATTTGTGTTTGTGATTATAGTTCAATGTAAAAGAGAAGATCTAAGATAAAAAGACATAATTACCCTTACTTAAAAAGTGATACCTGCCGGGCGTACAAGTTAACGACACAATATTTGCATTGTTCGTTCTCGTAGATGTATTGTGTTTGACTTTTACTAACGGAGGGATGTGTATGTTGCAACTTTTTCGAGAGGGATGTATGGTGTGAAATGGGGTAAACCACAAGGATGTATTTTGGAGTTTACTCTATTATATATGAGAATTGATACTTAATCGCTTACTTTTGTAAATCTCAGTTATAAACAAGAAATTTGTGGAAGTTAGCTATTTTGGACGTAAAGTAGCGCAAAATGGATCAAATTGGAAAAGTCTACTAAACCGACAAAGGATACGCCGTATCATTCTAGATACATACGCCGTATAACAAGACTTAGACGAATATGAAGACCATTGCCTGACTTTGAAGAATACGCCGTATGGATTTCTCCCATTCGCTGTACATGAAACTTTGGTCAACGAGAAGATCTGACTTGCTTTGCTCATGATACGCCGCATGACATCAATAGTATGTGTCGTATCTACCTTGAAGACTTCACCAGAATTCCAAGATATAGAAGACAATGTGGAAACCGTAGAGGGGGGGGGGGTGAATACGTTTCCATTTAAAAACTTAAAACTTTTTGTATCAAACACCTGATCAAGTGTGACGTAATATGAAAAGTGTCAACTATGATTATATAGCATCTAGATATGAATATAGTAAACTACAACATATGCACAATCAAACCATGGAACATACCTAATCAATCACGACATAAGGAACTAGCCACACAAACATATACGCAATGCAAATATAAATATAAAGCGATAACGAATGAAATGAAAGTAAAGAGATAAGTAAGAAAGCGCAAACCGGACACGGTGATTTATAGTGGTTTGGTCACAAAGCTCCTCTTCGCCCTACTCCACTCCCCGAGTACCCAACTCGAGAGTTACTTCACTAATCAACAAACTCCTTTCAGGCGGAGAAAACCGTACACGTCCCTTAACTAGTTTTCCGACACTAAGCTAGATGTCGAGTGCTAATCTTAGCTATCACCAATCTACCACGATCTACCCGATCTACACCGTACACGTCGCTTATCCTATTTCCGACACTAAGCTAGATGTCGAGTGCTAATCTTCGCTAGCACCAACCTACCACGATCTACCCTTGATCCACATGATCAATCACACAAGCCCAATGGCTTCAAGAGATCTTCACTATCTCTTAAGATCACAATGATCTTGACTCACTCTCTCACAAAAGAAAAATAATCTTGATGTATGCTATGATACAATCAAGAGTGCAACAAATGTTACCAGACCTAACAACTCTAACTCTTGCATCTTCTTGGATACCTTGAGTTCTTCTCTTGCAAATGAAGAGGAATGATAACAGTTTGTATCTACTTGGATACTTTGTGTTCTTCTCTTGCTAATCAAGAGGGATGACAACACTTTGTATCTACTTGGATACATTGTGTTCTTCTCTTGCTAATCAAGAGGGATGACAACACTTTGTATCTACTTGGATACTTTGTGTTCTTCTCTTGCTAATCAAGAGGGATGGCAACACTTTGTATCTACTTGGATACTTTGTGTTCTTCTCTTGCTAATCAAGAGGAATGAAGAGGATCACTTGAATGGATGATTGGATCACTCTTAAACAAACTAAGACTCTCCAAATGATCAAAGAAAGTCATCTAAGTGAGGAGGGATTAGACCAGAGAAAAAGGACTGGAAAAATCAAGTTGGAAGTGTGAAATGGTCCACTATTTATAGGCAAGGGAAAAATAGCCGTTATAGACCCATGGCTCCACTAATTGTCAGTTAGTGGAGCCGTCGGTACTTTAGTGGTAACGTGGACGCTCCTTCGTTTGTCTTTAGTGGGGAAGGTTTATTTGGGGATGTTAGGAGCTGTTTTGGGGGGAAATTTGACTGTTGGGATTTTTAAACATATTTTTCAAAATAAAACATTTCTTTTTTATTCAAAAATAATTTGTGAAATATATTTTTGAAAAAATGTTTTGTCACATTAAAAATGTGAGGTTTAGAAAAATAAAATCCTTTGATCATTTATCAAGTAGTAGATTTGTTTGTCCATACCTTGAGTGATTTATGTCGGAATGGAAATCTACGACTTCGTTGAAGTATACTTGAGACGTCGGGAGGTGTTGATGTAAGTATGCATTGATGTTTTGTGGTTACAAGTAACTTGCCCATTTTACATTATGTATTACAAGTTACATGTTTTTCATTATTAAAACCGAAGAAACCGTTTTGTTTAAATATCGTAATATTTGCACTAACAATCTCCCCCTTTTTGATGATGACAAATATGTAAACCGTAACACATAGTAAAATGTAAAAGTTACCTGTTTACACTCCCTTCTCCCCCTTTTGTCGAATAAAAAAGGTAGTTGCCTTGAGCCCTCCCTACTCCCCCTTTTTGAACTACATTCATTTCTCCCCAGAAATGCGAGTTTGCATCATCCGAGTGAAGCATTCTATCACCACTTGTGAAGACAACTCCATGCTATGTATTCAAATACTCTCGAGCTCCTCCTAGCTGAATGCTCCCCTATGGTGACTTAATCCCCTTGTTTATTTACCTTAGTATCTAGCGGATCCATGGATCAAATTCATACAAAGGCTTTTCCTACATCAAGGGTTAGCTTCGTGCAACATAATATATAACAGTATAGGAGCATATAGGGATAGAATACACATAGCAAGACATGCAAGGGTTAAACTATGTGAGTGACATAACCTAAAAGGGTGCCAAAAGGGTGAAGACCTGCAACCTAAGGTGTAATTGTTCAATCAATCATACTAACAAGAACGGGATTCGTTCGTTGACTGACGCACAAATTGACTGCTTCCAAGTTGTCATTGGGAAGGCAAGTTCTAACAAACCTTTTGAACAACATAATCATCCACCTAAGATGATTGATGTTAAGGATAGTTTGTTGATAGGACATACACTAAATGATTACTATTATGACAAGTCGTGCCATAAAGTAGAATCGATAGAGGTTATACCAAAAAAAAAGAAGAAAATATGAACGATAAGCACCGAGATGCGAAATGGAAATGATTCCATAAGGTGGGAGAGTGTTGGTTGTGGTGACAACAAGGACAACTAGGGTTATGTGGTTGTAGGGGATAAATAATGGGATGACCCATTAGTGGTTATAGTGATGGTGATTGTGATGAGGTTGATGTGTTGGTGCCAAGTCCAAAGAGGTTTGATGGTGATAGGGCTAAAGGTTGTGGTGGACTTGGTGGAGGTAAGGGTGTGGGAATCCTAAAGGTGGAGGATGATGATGATGTGGTTGGAGATGTTGGTTTTGCTCTTTGAGGAAATGTGGGAAAGGATGGTTTAGGTTAATATATCGTTTGTAGTAACAATGATATACATGATATATTTCAATAGGGAAAAAAAGAAAAGGTGTATGTGATCCAAACAGGATTGTTGGTGGATATCTCTAACGGGGTTAAGGTAACGAAGTTCTAGGTTTCTAGGTTGGATGATCCTAGTTGTGTGTTAGAGATAATTTGGTGCATGAAGGGTTTCATGTGTTTGTGAGGATTGAAGGTTGTTGAACTAACTATCACTTATCCAAAGTGAGGAGTAGTTGTAAGGTTTGAGTGTGATGTTCTATGGGTTGAAGGTTCTTAGACTAACTATCACTGTCAAGAGTGAAGTGTAGCTAAAAGGTTTGAGTGGGATTGATATAAGGGTTGAAGGTTGTAAGGTTTGAGTGTGATGATCGATGAGTTGAAGATTGTAAGGTTTGAGTGTGATGATCTATGGGTTAAGGTTCTTAGACTAACTATCACTGTCAAGAGTGAAGTGTAGCTATAAGGGTTGAGTGTGATGATGAAAGATGTTAATGTGAGGTTTGAAGATGAGATGCAAGATAAGCTTGCAATAGTGAGGCCTTATATAGGCAAGGGTTGTGAGATTCAAACAAAAGTTGGTGATGGTGTCCTATGGTGTAGTGAGGAAATCTTAGGGTGTGTGTGAGTTTGCAAAATTTCGCAAGTTTGAGGTTAGGGATGCAGGGATCAGGAGGGAACAGTGAAAATTCGTCAAACATAGGCACGGTACCACTAAATACCACACGGTACCGTTAAATTTAACGGTACCATTAAATTTAACGGTACCGTGGCCTATTTAACGGTACCGTGACCTGGAAGTCATGAATTTTCCTGTGCAGCCTAGTTCTGGGCAGCTAAAGGGAAGTTTCCTAGGGAATAAGAACCACATTTATGTGTTCTTGAGAGTGTTTGGTGAAAGACTATATGAGTGAGTTTTTGTTCCCCCTTAATCTATGACCATCCGGACAAGATGTGAAAAGAAAAACTAAAGAGGAGAACAGACGTTGACCGAAGCGATGAGCTTAGTAACGTCATGACTAGTGGTGGATATCATACAATAAACTTCACCTTTGAAGTCACATAGCTCTTCTCAATCATTGTGAATATTCATAGAATATTATGATGAGGCATGTGATTACATGGAGATATCCTAGGGGTTAAGAAGATAAAATCTTCAAGGTTGTGAGGTTAGTGATAAGGTTCTAGTGGGTTATCTATGTTGAAGGGTTATCTCAACGTATCCTAGCGTTTCTTCGTTTGAAGTGTGTGGAAGATGAGTGGGATGCGGAAGCATTGGTAGTGTTTAATACCATGCGGAAGTGAAAGGGAAAAGGCTAAGGAATCAGATGATAGATAGAATCTATTCTGATAGGGGACGGTTTTGTTAAAGACTACATCGAGTGGGTTTTGATAGTGTTGGTGAGAATTGAAAGGAAGATTTTTGACAAAGAAATTTCACATATGTTGTGATCTTTCTATACTTTAGATTAAAAGAATTTATACCAAATAAATTCCTTTATGAATGAATCCAACGGGATTTGGTGAACGTTAATCGAGAACGAGAAATGACATTTAATTGCATCACGCAAATTAAATATACTTTAAATATTTCGGATGAAATATTTAAGTTGTCATTGGATTTTAAGAATACATCTCGCTGATTTAGTGAGACTTTTCGACACGAGGAGAGAATTTATACCTAATAAATTCTTTAAACGGTACTGGACGAGAAGAAATGACTTTTATATTTTCGAGGAAATACATAGGTAGTCATTAGAGCGATGTGAAGGATGACTTAATATTTCCAGTGAAATATTTAAATAGTCATAAGATTTATGGAATTTGATGTGCTTCGCACACGAGTGTTTCATGGAGTTTTGAAAGACATAAAGCTAGGCCTTTGGTGCTGATTCGCAGCAGGGTTTGGGATCTTAAAACGTGTATATTCACACGAAGATGAAAGGAAATACTAATCACTTATGTAGTAACTCGTGAGTCCTTTGTCATCCAAAGGTTGATGTTAGCATTTAGCTTTTGGATGAGCGTTTTAACATATGTTGTTAAAAGGCTTGAATATGATATTTCGGATATGACATTTAACAATTGCGATCGCAAGTTAAACTTACTTGAATATTTCAGATGAAATATTTAAGTTGTCAACCCTACTACGAGTGCTACTAGGTTTGTATCTAACCTTCCAATAACAAAAGGGTGTATTACTTGGAAGAAGGTGAAGTGATGACTAGGGAATTAGGGTAACTTCGCGACTACTTTGACTTATAGGTTTTGACACTAGTGTATAACTCTATGACTTCTAAGGGTTCATAGTGATAGGCATACCTAATTCCTAATGTGTCAAAAGAACATAGTGTGGGTGCAAACTTTACAAGCAAATCATGTAAAATGCATATAAGGAATAAATGCAAACATCATGAAAGACATGATAATCATTTAGCATTTAAGATCACAAAGACATTTAATCATATCTTACGAGAACATGTTATCATTTTGAAACACATATGTGGGATGCAAGCAATCTAGGTTTGCTAAGGAAGATCCTATTTACTACTTGTTCAAAATGAGATCCTAACGGGAGATAAAGTTCACCGATGTAAACTATCTCTAGTCAAATGTAGGAATGAAAATATTTCAAGTTAGAGAATGAGTATGAGACTATCACTAGTGGTGCTCAATTAAGGCTAAACACGACCATTTTTACGGGTTATACACGAACCCAACTTCTCTCCTGGAAGCAATTCAACCATTAGGTCAAATTGAATTTCTAGTGCGATAGGTTCTCCAGTAGTCATTCTCATGTTAGAAAAATTTAAATTCCTATAGTTTCCTATCGAAGTATAGCAAAGATGATATTAGCTTGTTTCGGTTAAGAGAATGACATGTCTTACACAACTCCTAACAAAGGCAAGCGAAATGTTTTAATTTCGTGTTTGAGATTTAGAGGTTATTTGATGGAGATGGTGTATTTTATGATCTCTTGGACAACATCTTTGTTTGTTGAGTTGTTACATGTTATTTTAAGACGATTTGGTTTCCTAGAACCAAGAGACACTCTAATGTGATACAATGTAGAATCTACTACATCGTGCGTATTTCAAGAATGCTCCTTTGCATATCTTGAGGGAGAATCTAGTAAAGGTTACTTACCTCAATAGATCTTGTGAGCATTTTATTTAAAATGAGACATACTGTTTATTTCAACAAGTGTGCTTTTCTAAGAGAAAACTTATCACTCTTACGAATGGTTAATGAAACAAGTATTTTAGTGTATGACCAATTTTACTTGTTTATGCAATGACACATGCTGTATTAGGTTATTATTCAACTCTATTATCCTATATTTGTTAACAAGATGCATTCTCATGTAACATAACCGTTCATGTTACAAAGACAATATGATGCATAGGATATAAATTATCCTTTGTCAATCTTTTGCTAAGAGAAATACATGTGATATTCTCAAAAATTGATGAATTACATAATAGTTAATAACATATTATGTGACACTTTTACTAGACATGTGATTTTGAGTGTTGAGTCGTTCATGAGCAAAGTTTACATATGTTGTTTGTTTGCTCGTGTTTGGTTTTTCCGAAATGACACATTTACTAATTGCATTGCAAAGTAAATTACTTGAATATTTCGGATGAAACATCCAAGTTGTCAATCCTACTTAGTTGTGTATTTTATGCATCTTTTAAACATATTAGTGTAAAGTTCGAAACACAACCATTGGACAAAAAGACTCAATATGGCATCTTCAACACAAGTGTGGGTTATGATCCGATGCATATTATTTTCATCTTGAGAGGATGTCATTATTTTCATAACAATCGAGTGTGATTGAGTATGTAGATTCAAGATAGTATATTTCATCATATTTTGATGTTATCTTGAAGCTAGACAAATAATGACTCCAATTTCATGTCCACACACGAAAACATGTCAATTAAATTCGACAATGATATCAATCATAATTTGAATAATGAATTGACATGTACTCGAAATCTTTCTTGACCCTCACAATCACTCATTTTAAAAGGAAATAAAAAATTAAGGAATGTGTTCCATTTATTCTAACACTAATTGTATGTGTGAGGTTAATAACATATTAAGTTACTACTTTGATATTGTCATTTATTTTTATTTGAGAAAAATTGTTTATATTATTAAGTATAATATTCTTAGTTTTTTTTCGACACCTCATTAGTATAAAAATAATTATCTTAACTATTTTTATACTACACACGTAAAATACTAAATGTTTAAAATATTTTGTATGTGTGTTGAATCAATGCAAGTTTAATACATTTTCTTTTACTTAAATACTAATGTATTAAAATGACTTTTTATCTTGTTTAGACAACCCATGGTCAAACAAGACAAAATGATGTAATGTTTTAAAGATCATGTTACAGATTTTATGAAAGTGTTAAGTATTTTGGGATGATATACTTTTTACACTTAAACCTTTGGAAAAATTATTGTGTAAGACAATATCTTTCGACACACATGATCTACCAACTTAGTTTCTATTCTTAAGAAGGCTACTAAACCATTTTAAAAACTTGCAACAAATGCAAGGAAAATGGTCTATGCCTATATGCAATGCAAAATCAATTACGCAACTTAGTGCAAGAAGTCTAGCCTAAGTCCTATTGACGCATAAGCCAAAAAGCTAATAGTCGACACATAGCAACAAGGCATGAAAGACACTTATGCTTATAGATTAAATTAGTTCAACTAAAATAACATAAGCATACAAAAGTATTAACTAACAATACTAAGACACAATGAAAAGTAAATAGTCATTTAGCATAACATATAAAGATACTTATCGTCATTTTGTGTATTAAGTATAACAATGTACACTAAGCTTGACTTTATTTGAAAATAAATTATTTTCCACCCCATTTAAAAATTTGATCAAGTTCAACACCTTGAAATGATGAATGTATCAACGTGTGATGTTCATTTTGTGATTTGACAAAAATTTGTGAAATCGACATGACCAGAAAAGACTCTCTGTTACGAATTAAAGACTCTCATAAATTTTACTTTATAATCACTTTCTAAAACTATTTTTAAGTGAATGTAGACTCAACTACGTTTAAAATGATAGGTGGCACGACTCCTACGGACTTACGGTTGATTTTGTACGAATTTTTGAAAATCACCGAATTCTGAAAAACAGACGAAGGTACCGTTAAATTTTGTGGTACCGTCCATATTTAATGGAGCCGTCTGTTATATTTAACGGTGCTGTACGTGTTACTTCAGTTTTTGAACAGAACCAACTTTTATCAATTTAAGAAAACCTTCAAGCTAGTATGACAACATATACTTAACAACAAAACTTGTAAGTATTAAGCAACTAAATACTTTTCATATTTTTATCACCTTCATGGGTAATTTGATACATGGATCGTACTCAATTTTGAAAACTATTTGTTTTAAAAATTTGAGCGACGTGGCTCTAGTACCAATTGTGGAAACCGTAGAGGGGGGGGGGGGTGAATACGTTTCCATTTAAAAACTTAAAAAATTTTGTATCAAACACCCGATCAAGTGTGACGTAATATGAAAAGTGTCAACTATGATTATATAGCATCTAGATATGAATATAGTAAACTACAACATATGCACAATCAAACCATGAAACATACAATCAATCACGACATAAGCAACTAGCCACACAAACATATACGCAATGCAAATATAAATATAAAGTGATAACGAATGAAATGAAAGTAAAGAGATAAGTAAGAAGGCGCAAACCGGACACGGTGATTTATAGTGGTTCGGTTACGAAGTTCCTCTTCGCCCTACTCCACTCCCCGAGTACCCAACTCGAGAGTTACTTCACTAATCAACAAACTCCTTTTAGGCGGAGAAAACCGTACACGACACTTAACTTGTTTTCCGACACTAAGCTAGATGTCGAGTGCTAATCTTAACTAGCTCCAATCTACCACGATCTACCCGATCTGCACCTTACACGTCGCTTATCCTATTTCCGACACTAAGCTAGATGTCGAGTGCTAATCTTAGCTAGCACCAATCTACCACGATCTACCCGATCTACTTTTGATCCACATGATCAATCACACAAGCCTAATAGCTTCAAGAGATCTTCACTATCTCTTAAGATCACAATGATCTTGACTCACTCTCTCACAAAAGAAAAATAATCTTGATGTATGCTATGATACAATCAAGAGTGCAACAAATGTTACAAGACCTAACAACTCCAACTCTTGTATCTTCTTGGATACCTTGAGTTCTTCTCTTGCAAATAAAGAGGAACTATAACACTTTGTATCTACTTGGATACTTTGTGTTCTTCTCTTGCTAATCAAGAGGGATGACAACGCTTTGTATCTACTTGGATACTTTGTGTTCTTCTCTTGCTAATCAAGAGGGATGACAACACTTTGTATCTACTTGGATACATTGTGTTCTTCTCTTGCTAATCAAGAGGGATGACAACACTTTGTATCTACTTGGATACTTTGTGTTCTTTTCTTGCTAATCAAGAGGAATGAAGAGGATCACTTGAATGGATGATTGGATCACTCTTAAACAAACTAACACTTTCCAAACGATCAAAGAAAGTCATCTAAGTGAGGAGGGATTAGCCCAGAGAAAAAGGACTGGAAAAATCAAGTTGGAAGTGTGAAATGGTCCACTATTTATAGGCAAGGGAAAAAATAGCCGTTACAGACCCACGGCTCCACTAATTGTCAGAAGGCTCCACTAAATTTTGTGGAGCCGTCGGTACTTTAGTGGTACCGTGGACGCTCCTTCGTTTGTCTTTAATGGGGAAGGTATATTTATGAATGTTAGGAGCTGTTTTGGGGGGAAATTTGACTGTTGGGATTTTTAAACATATTTTTCAAAATAAAATATTTCTTTTTAATTCAAAAATAATTTGTGAAATATATTTTTGAAAAAATGTTTTGTCACATTAAAAATGTGAGGTTTAGAAAAATAAAATCCTTTGATCATTTGTTAAGTAGTAGATTTGTTTGTCCATGCCTTGTGTTATTTATGTCGGGATGAAAATCTACGACTTCGTTGAAGCATACTTGAGACGTCGGGAGGTGTTGATATAAGTATGCATTGATGATTTGTGTTTACAAGTAACTTGCACATTTTACGTTATGTATTACAAGTTACATTTTGTCATTATTAAAACCGAAGAAACCGTTTAGTTTAAATATCGTAATATATGTACTAACAGACAAGATGCGCCATATGAAGATTAGTGATGTGCCGTATCATATAGGCGGTGTACGGATATTCTAGAATATAATAATCTTGGAACCCACGCGAAGTTACCGAGATACGCCGTATCTCATAAATTGATACGCCGTATCGATTCTGTTTCCAGAAGGTATAAATACGCCATTCACAGCCGAATTTTAGAGACACATAAGAAAGGCATCGATCGACCACACAAAGACACAACCAGAAGGACGAAACCATAGTAATTAGAAGGTCCTGCTAGTGCATAATTTGATAGGAAGATTCGCTTAATTCGTTGTAGTACTCTTTAATCGTTTGGTTAGCGTATTTTCCTCTTTTGATTTATACTTGAATGTTTCCAAACATGTTATCTTGTGCTATTACAGAGATTATGGGCTAAAGACCTGTAGGTATTAGTCGTGTTTAACGATTATATGATGTTTCATTGGATGCTCATGCGTATGTTTTGATTACTTTATTACTTCATTAATATTTGCATGTTAATGTAAGCCCTAAGTGGTTAATTTATAATTTGATAATCATTAAGGTAGACTTTATGCGGATTTCTGATTAGTCGTGACAGGATTAGTCAGTTGAGAAAATTTAAAAGCTGAAATCTAGACGTTTAGGGAGTCTAAATATTGGAATGAGATATGCCACAAGTGAACAACCACAGAGAAAGAAGAGATTTAATAATCATCATATATGACTAAACAATAGGCTAATGCGTTTTCCTTACTATCAGCTTGACCTCTTATTTGCTATATGTGTTTCTGTCAGTGTACGTGTGTGTCATTTGCCTCAGTGCCTTTTTATTACAGTTTTATTAAATCTAAACCTCGTGCCAGTTTCTCAGGCTGAAAACCCCCCTTTGCGTTAGATTAGGTTTAATTAGACTAACTTGTAGGGTTAAAATACTGATAGATATTTTAGTGTTAACGTTTCACTCTTAGTGATCAACACTCTACTTACCAACTAGGCTACATTGATCGGGTACACTGCCTATTAGTGTTTGTTATAGGTTAAGTCGGCTAAATATAAATGTAAAACTTGATAAACATAATATATACCTACAATGATAGCAAATCCAGTTTTTGGCGCCGATGTCGGGGAGTGAATTATTTAACACTTGTATTTGTTAGTATTTAGGTTTTTAACTTAGTTTAATCTTTTAATTTTGGTTTTAGTTTGACTAACTTTGTTGTATATTTGTACAAGTGCATTCATTGTATTTTTCTGCATATTTATTTTTTGTGTTTGTTTGATTTATGCATTGTTTGTTTGTTTCCGTTTTTGTGTTTTCTGCATTGTTGCTGTCTGCTGTATTTTGCTGAATTAAACGATATAGCGCATCTAATTTATTAGATACGGCGTATTGTGTTTTTGTTTTCCACACAACGTATCAATTTAAATAATTCGGATACTACATATCTAAGTCTTGGATAAGGCGTATTCTGTTTTTAATGAGAATTTTTAAAACCCTAAAAACCATACGGCGCATGAGCTTCCGCTTTTACATCGTATTTAATTGATAAAAACAGATTCGCATTTTTAAAATATAACATACGGCGCATTGATTATTATCAATACGGCGTATATCTTTATCTGAATAAAAGGCTTATTTAAATTTTTATTCGAACATACGGCGTATCCAGATTCCTGGATATTACGTATCGTCTGGAGATATCAGCCGTCTTTTATTTTCCGTGTTCCAATTTCGTTCTTAGTTCTCTGTAATTATACTTTTTCAAACCCATCCTACTAATGTTATTGTCTTGATTTCAAGTAGTGCATAACCAGGAGTTCTACTGGAGACCTCGCTGAACCTTATAGTTAACCTGAACAAGCTTTTCATTCATTAAAGAAGCTTTCCAAGACTACAAGCCTTGATTGTTCGAGTTCATTAGAGCTTGATTACTTTTCTGATCAAGAAACTCAATTTGAAGAAGAAATCGCAGGAACAATGACGGACCCAACTATGGAGAATTACATGACTAAGACCCGAGATGACTGTGGTTCGGGTGTTGCTAGGCCTAAGTTTGATGAAGAGGCCAAATACGAGCTGAAGGGACGAATTCTCAAGGAATTGCATGAAAACACTTTCCATGGACTAGACAGTGAAAACGCTATTATACATGTTGAAAGAATCTTTTGGATTGTTGACTCATATATACTTATCGTTGTTGATCTAGGACAATTCATGCTTCAGGCTTTCCCAATTAATTTGTTTGGAGCTGCAAAAGAATGGTTGAATAATGAGTCTTCAGGTCCCTTTACTAATTGGATAGAGTTTAAAACAAAATTCTTGGACAAATTCGGTCGTGAAGAACTATATGAAAAAGTCCCTGACTTTACCTGCTGGTTGAGCTCTAAATTTCGCAACTCCAATAAAATGAGTGTATCCCTCAAAAGTTCACTTTGGACTTACTGGATAATGGGAAATGACGAAGAAGAACTGACTAAAGAGGTTGCTGAATTATTTATAATCGAGAAAAACTTGTTTGAGTACGAGACACCTCTATGCAAAGAATTCAAGGAATTCAATTATCTCCTGAAGATTCATAAAGATATGTGAACTGGTTACCTGTATTCAAAACTTATGATGAATTTAAAGAACACCTGGTTGTATGAGTGGAATGACCAAAGACCATGGGTTTTTGATAAGCCACAGGAAGAAAATAAGTTCGAACATAAATGCGAACCCATTCGCTTCAAAGATGGACACGAGACATGGCCAACTTGTGACTAGCAAAAAGATGGGTTTTGCAATGATGGAGATTTGCCAGGAATGAAACGAATTGGAAATAACATCTATTTCGCGAATTACGTTTGGTATGATTTACTCGAAGACTGCGAGAGAAAAAAAACAAAGCTTTATGGGAGAAAGCGAGACTTGAATCTCCGGAGGAAGACTTCGACGTAAAGAACATAACATTCTGGGAATGGGTGCACAGGAATTTTGATGACTACACCAAACTTGATCAAAGATTGCAATGGAAACTAAAGAAAGATTGGGAGGTACTTCAAAACGGGTATGTAACTATTATCAAGTGTCGGAAATTAAATATATAATAGGTTGCTATAATATTAGGCTTATATGTTAATTTATATTATTAGGCTTATGAAGTAAGCCCATGAGCCTATGTTGAGGCCCATTCGTGTGAAAGGAAGGAAGTAAGGGTGTTGTCCTAATTCCTCTCCTATAAATAGAACATGTAACACACTCTTATATTTGTTGGTTATTTCACTTTGCTACTAAACCTTTGTCCATTTATCTTATGAATTAATCGACCACCTCTTTATCTCTTTCTCTCATTTCTATCTTATTTATATACTTGTGTTTCAACTTTATACCTATTATCGTTATTGCAAACACTCTTCTATACATTACAATCCATTCAAGATAGGAAAACTTTTGGTAATTTTGCGATCATACACAACAAATGGCTTAGTGGTAAGACCTCTAATCTCTTCACAAAAGATTTACGGTTAAAAACTCATTGTTACTCATTTGAAGTGGTTGGAGAAAGGGTTAGAAACGTTATGATCACAAAAATAAGATTCGCTTTACGCTCGCATAACATGAACTGGAAAAGTATCAATTTATTTGTTCGTTTGCATGTTTAATTGCAACCATTTGGTCTCCTTATCGTATAAAAGAATGAATATTTAAAATGAAATATCGCAGCGGCTAGAAGAAATTTGTATCCAAATAATATTAGCAAAACCTTCAAGTCAATCATTAATCCTGTACCAATTTATAAATTATATTTTAACGGAGTTACTAACAGTCTAACATTGATTACGAGTTCACATGGAGTCATTGTATTTAAATTTCAGGCATTCGTGGAGAGCTTAGAACTCGGAAATTAGCGCCGCCTGCTCCTAGGCTAGGGAAAACACACAGGTTTGGTGGTATTTAGGGCTGTTCAAATCACTCGACGCTCGCCGATCGCTCGCCGCTCGCTCGGAATTTGCTCGGAAAATGCTCGCTCGATTTTTCGCTCGGTTGTAAACAAGCCGATCGGCTCGGTTCGGTTTGTAAACGAGCCAAGCACGAGCAAAGGTCCGCTCGGCTCGGTTCGGCACGATATAATTTTTATTAATTTATTATATATATAATTATATATATATACACATTAATTATAATTATATTTATAGTTATTGGTCCAGTCAACACAATGATACCTTAACACTAAGTTTAATTGTAAAACCCTAAGTCCTGAAAAGACATGTTTGACTTCCTATTCCCATTAGTTGTCCGCCATCAATCTTCTCCCGCTGTCAACCTACGCCACAACGCGACAATCGTTCTCTGTAGTATGCTCATCGCCTCACTGGCCTCAACCTGAGCCTCATTCTCGGACAACCGGACCTCAAACTTAGTGTCATCCTCGGACGGTCGAACCTCGGTCATCACTAGGCGGCGAGAACATTAAAGGAAACAACCCAAATTTATGGTTGTCCGAAAAACTCGCCGCTCGCTCGAAAAAATGTCCGCCGAAAAATGCTCGCTCGATTTCCGGCTCGGTTGTAAATGAGCCGATCCGCTCGGCTCGGTTTGTAAATGAGCCAAGCACGGGCAAAGGTTCGCTCGGTTCGGCTCGGCTCGTGAACAACCCTAGTGGTATTAGGAAGGGGTTCCCCTTACAGCCTCCACCGCCACCGACACATAAGCTAAGTCAAACTCATAATATTCATATAGCTAGCGAGTCTTCCATCGCCGCGATAAACCCCAAGGCTTGCTTTTTTTGAATTACTATTTATAATTTGAAGTTCCTTTATGGAATATGTATTCCAGTAATGATCATATTTAGACAATTGGTTACGATGAAACTGGTTGGAGTAATAAAAAATGTTTGGATTTTCATTTGTTGTAATATAATTGTACCTAGTCGTTTCAGTTGATACGGCTATAGATCTGGTCGATTACTCAAACAATATAACATCGAGCTATACCAAAATCGAACGTACTAAATGTTGTCTTTAATATTATATGTTATCAAACCGAATAAAACTTAGGCCATCCTCAACGACAAAAAGAATTAAAATATAAACTAAAAAGAATAATAAGGAGAAACAATTCGGACGTTTGAATACTAATAATTTAAAATGAAATTAATAAGCTGATCGATACTAATTAAGTGTTGCATATAAAAATGTATCAACACGAAATTCATTTTATTTATTTAAACGTTTAAAGCTATTACTAATCGCATATATCGTGAAACAATAAAATTGAGCCAAAAGCTAGACTTGATAAATTCAAAACTTAAATGAAATGGCAAAATGATACAAAAAAATGGCATGCGTACTCCCTTCGTCTCAAAATAATTGTTCACTTTTCTTTTTAAGTAAAAACTACAGAATTTAGTAAGAGAATATTCTGTTTGAGTGGTTAAAAATTAAAATGGCCCAACTTTTGTTAAACTATGTAATTTCTCTCTTATTACAATAATTTTAAGACGGAGGGAGTATTTTTCTTGTGTGAACAAGTATCCGTATTTTCATATATAATAAGTTAATAACATACAAGTTAACCAAGACCTTCATGTGAACGGGAATATGTGGTTGGCCAAAAGCGTAGGTGACTTTTATGCTTCCTGCATTAACGTTCTTTCCAAGTAAATTACAGAATTTTCTTTATATATATCTTAAGTGAAGCAACATTCAAACATATAATAAAAACACTTGCTATGAAGAAAAATACTTTAGCAAAACGAGTGGTTATAATATTTCTTGTGATTAATATTTTGATGCTAAATCATGTTATTCAAGCAAGTTCTGAATGATTTGTTCCGGATCACTTCTTGTGTTTAGTCATTATTTTCCGTTGATGTTTAGATCATATCGTAACGATGTTTGATGTTACTAGCAATGATTCCGAATTGGCTAAAGTCATGGTACGTATTTTAATTTCAGGTAGTCGTAGAGAGCTTAGAACACGGTCAAAGGCACCGTCTCCTCCTAAACTAAGACCAAATCTTCAGTTTAACCCCCCGTCATTCTCCGGCATCCACCTCCGCCACTACCGACACATAAGTTAAATTGAACTCGTCAATTTGGTATATCGATTCTTCCACTGCCACGATCGTTTCTGCTGTCATAAGTTCCCATAGGGTTTCTTATCTAGGATATTTGGTTTCTGGATGTAACATATAATATTTTAAAGCATAATAAGTTGTAATAAGGACCGGTTGTTAAAAGTAATGTCTGGGTTTTCTTTTCCTATATCGGGTTACCTAGATTCGATCTCGACGCATCATTTCTTATTTGGCTGCAAGTTAGTAATTCGAGATTGGAATAGTAAGGTCTCAACCCATAATAGATTTGTAAGCTTATGATTCTCTTGAACCACCTTACCTAATCGATCATCCAACGTATGTATCGAGCATGCATGCATGCATGGATATCCATATAAATAATCCTATATTCAAATATAATGGCAAAATGATATCAAAAGAAACCCATATAAGTTGAATTTAAAAAAATATCGAGCGTGCACGGATATCCATATATAATTTGAATTAAAAAAAAAAAAAAAAAAAAAAAAAAAAAAAAAAAAAAAATCCCTGTAGGATAGATATCCTTATTTGCTGAATTTTACTCGCATTTTTTAGTACTAACATAAAGGTTGACCAACATGTGGTTGGCTAATTCATGTAGTTAGTGAAAAATTAAGAAATTTTGTGCAGTTTGAAATTAAAATAAACATATATATTGAGACGAAAAATGTATTTCAAAATGCATAATACATAAAAAAAAAAAAAAAAAAAAAAAAAAAAAAAAAAAATGTTTTCAGGTTTGTATCTTTTCTTACTAAAAACTTAAGAACCAAACCAATTTATGCTGATTAATTAGTTTTAAATTAACTATATTGAAATTTTGAAGTTCCGATATTTTAATGCAACTTGAAATTCCTACTAACATGAGGCCGGCAATTATTCATATTACAACAACTTAAATTTCTTGATATATATTTCAAGTGCAGGATTATTTGAGCATATTACAAAAAAAAAAAAAAAAAAAAAAAAAAAAAAAAAAACTATGAAGAAATACACTTTACCTAAACGAGTGGTTATATTGCTTGTCATTCTGATGCTTGATCATGTTATGCAAGCAAGTTCAAATTCATTTGATCCAAATCAAGGTACAACCATCAATTCTTGTGTTTAATCATAATTTTCTGTTGACCTTTACACGATACCGTTTAAGGTGTTACTAATATTGATTCCGAATATACCTAATATATACAGTTGTATTTTCAATTCACTTTTTCAGGTACTCGCAGAGAGCTTAGAACGAAAAAATTAGCGCCACCTTCTCCTAAGGCAGGTCCGAGTATTGGGTTTATTCCACCCGAGAATCCACCACCAATTTTTTCTCCGCCTCCACCGCCACTGACACATATGCTAGGTCGATCTCATCATCTTGGTATAGGAGTTCTTCCACCACCATAAGCCCCCGGGGATAGGTTAATCGGAATTTCGGGTGTTTGGATATTGTAATATATTATTTTTGAAAAGCGCTTTTGTAATATATATTAATAAACCGGGTTGTTTGAAGTAAGGTTTTTATGTTGGATCTTCTTCTGTTGTATTACTCCATGCATGATGAAACAAGGATGTGTACAACTACACAAACACAATTACAAAAATGATATAAACGAATAAACTAGTTTCAAAACAAGTAGTCTCACCCTACATCATGTTATTCTAGCAAGTCCGTGTTTATTTGATTGACATAAAGGTACAATCACCACTTCTTGTGCTTAGTATTGTTATGGAGTTACTAATAATGATTTTAAGCTTACCTAATGTTATTGCATTCTCAGATAGTCGTAGAAAGCTTATTTAGAGTGCGGCTATATAGTCCCTCCTCCTCATGTGCTATGGCGCACAGTAGTAGGTGGTGAATGACCTGCAATCCGCCTCATTTAGGTTTTCTCCACTCCGGTCACCTTTGCCACCACTGTCACGTGGCTAATTCGAACATGGAATATATGTATAGGAGTTGTTTCACCACCAACAAAAAGCGTGAGCCCATAAACCACCGGGTCGCTTAATTAGGCTTTCATGTGTTTGGATTCCATATAATTAAAAAGGGGTTTGTATGAACCAATGTTAATTTAGATATCTTTCTGTTGTACTCCCTCCGTCCAAAAATATAAGTACAATCTGACTTTTTAGATCGAATTTTAACCTTATATATTTAAGTTTGTATTATATAATACTTGATGTAAAATATATCAATGGATTGTGTTTTAAATGTATTTTCATTTGATATAATTTTCGTGATATGCAACACAAATAAAAATATTTAAGGTGAAAGTTCAATTCAAAAATAAATTAAACTTATATTTTGAGACAGGGAGTAAACTTACAATACGTATAAAAAGTGGAGTATTTGTTAGCCTGCATGTTTTGCCACCACTATCTATCATAATGACTTTTAGTCATTGACCATTTCCCTTTGTTAAAAAACCATTAAAGTCAACTATACATCTAGTAGGTTTTATTTGGCCAAAAATAGTTTCTATAGTCTATACCATGAAGACAAGCTTAGTTGACCTTGTTACAAGATCAATATCTTCACTTCTTGTTCTTGTTTTAGTTCTAGATGGTCTAAGCGGCTACTCTCCAAGTATAGGTAAATGATTTACATTGATGGTATTTGGTATATTTTTTAGATTAAGATAATTTACAACTTATTCAATCATGTTTATTTGTGGTAAGTTTGTGGCTGCGATTGTTATAGAGAATCGATAAGATGTATTCAAAGTTGGCGACAAGGGACAATACACGTCGATAGTAATACATGGTTGAGAAGGTTGAAATCGCCACCACCACCGCTCATGTGGAGTACCACGATCATCGCTACACCAACACCACAAACTGCATAATGCCCCGCAAGGCCGTAAATCTTCATTGCACCTTTAGTTTACTTGCATAGCTACATGATTTATGTGCATCAAAACTTATATACTTTCTTCATCTTGTTTTATGTTTTTGTTTTTTGTGTTTTGGGTTTTATCGAACCTGCCTTGGCTAGCGTTGCAGAAAATGGTCAATAATCAACTTTATTATTGTAAATAAAACTTGCTTGTATTTCAAGGTGTCAATGAGGAATTTGAGTTTGATTTATGTACGGTTTACTTTTTGTGGCCAAATGTGACTTTCTTAGTGGGAAATCAATTGTCCTAAGTCACAAAGATATGTAAGATCATCATCTTTTAAACAACATATCATCATAAATTAGGTTTATTTATATTTGATATTGTACTAGAAATATGTTTGGTCACAAACTCACAATTGCAAGGTAAGCAGCGAAACATAAAGTCAAAAAGACGAATAAAAACACTAAATGGATGTGGTTTTCCTTTTTTTCATGTTATTTGGAGAGTACGAGTCATTAACTCAGATGTACGCGGTTTAATCGAGATATTCAATTACCGTTTTGCTCCTTTCTCAAACCACTTCAAATATGTATCTAATGAACTTTGAACCTTAGAGAGTTAGAGTGCCGCCCTCAAGGCCGGAATGTCGGATGGTGTATAAAATGTACCAACTTTTACTCCAAACAATCGACTATATTATGTGTGCTACTTGCTAACATTCCTAATTAACAATGTAAAAATAAGGAAATAAATCAGAATAATTAGCCCATGCTTCTCTAGATAAAATCGTGATTACCCATATGTGTTTCTTATAAAGAATGTGGAAGGAAACAATCTTAAAGTGGCCACGGCAACCTCTTCAAAAATGTGGGCTTTAACTGGTCAGATTTTGTGTGGCGGTAAACCCCGTGAAGTCGTGAACTAGTCGGCCAAAAATTAAATCAGGGTTACCAAGAAAACTCTCAATAGCACGCTTGGGTCGTAGTGGATTATATATTACACAGGGGAAAAGGTCTTAGCTAGAAATGTTCTGCGATTACGTTGTTTTAAAGTGTTATGTTTAGATTCTGCATAGTCAGTTTTGGTTTATGTCGTTAAAATTAGCACTATATATCAAGTATCTACCCGTTAAACCAAACGACATATAGTATTACTTATTTATTTTATTGAATCTAGATAATCTCAATCATTGAACTTATTTATTGATGGATATAAGTAAATGATTTGTCTAGAATTAAATTCTTACTAGGGCATCGTTATTGACCGAGACTTGAGAGAGTTGAATATTGTATCAAAAGATTTCCGATGACATGTCCTCGGCAAAAAGATGCTCAAATTTGACTTTTTTTTTTTTAACAAATGTTATTCATCGAATATTTTGGCGATGTGGTTTCCCGCCAAAGTTTTACCAAGGACATGTCCCCGAGGAAAAGTTTGACCAAAACTTTGACCGTGATTAGCAAAACTTTTTCGACGACATGTCATCAGAGAAAGTATTTTACATTCCCTCTAATTATTTACTTTATCACGCCAACGCCACAACCCGACAAAATAGAGGTTTTGCTGACAAATGTCCTCCGGGAAAATTGACCAAAATGTTGACCTTGTTTAGCCGTAATTACCCGTGACTATATCCCGGTGGCATTAGACCATAGAGTCAGGCTAAGATAAAATAACTTCTTTTTTTAGTATTTAAGATTAATATAGTAATTTTTATATCGTCAAAACGAACGGTATTAAACCATAAAGTTATGCCACTTGTCATTTCTGAAGTTTCCAAGTGGTTTGGAAGCTTTCGAAAGTGCTATTAAGTTTTGTTACGCTGTCATGTTAGACTCGCTTTTTTATAAAGATATCGTCACTTAAGTGAATTGGACTAGATTTGTAATAAGTAGTACACGCAGAGACTACTTATGTTTAAATGGCAAATATGTAAGGAAAAGGGCCTATAAATACCTCTCATGACTCTCCATGAGGGGTGTGAGAAAGCTTTGTATTCTTTCATTTGCTAATCAAATATACTAAGTGTGTTTCTCCACCTTTCTCTCACTACTTTCTCTCTCTAGAACAATCATGTATTTTGATCAACCTCGACCTCCAGAAACCGATTCTTGGTCATTACAATTGGCATCAGAGCTAACCAGGGGCGAATCGTGGGGTTTTGAGGTGAAAAAAAGTGTTTTGGATTCTCGTTACTGTTCATCAGGATGTGTTACCGAGTTTTTGATATTGTTACCGAGTTTGGTAACATTTTCGAGTTTTTTATGTTACCGAGTTTCTGGTTTCTATCGAGTTTGCGCCATTTATCGACTTTCTCTTCCAGTTTGAAGAGTTGTCGACTTTGTTCAGAGCTATCGACTTTAGACTATTATCGAGTTTCTCACAGTTGTCGACTTTCTCAAAGTTGTCGAGTTTCTCACAGTTGTTGAACTTCTCAAAGTTGTCGAGTTTCTCACAGTTGCCGAGTTTCTCACAGTTGTCGAGTTTCTCACAGTTGTCGACTTTCTCAAAGTTGTCGAGTTTCTCACAGCTGTCGAGTTTCTCAAAGGTGTCGAGTTTCTCAAGATTCCGAGTTGATCTAGCTACAAAGGACTTCGAGTAAGGATTAAAAATAAAATAAAATAAAATAAAAAAAAAAAAAAAAAAAAAAAAAAAAAAAAAAAAACGGCTTTTTAATGGCTTTAAGCCAACCTTTGTTTCTCCGCTTCTTTGTGCGTCAAATTGGAGTTACCTACGACTATTTTTTATGTACAAAACATCTTAAGGGTGAATTGACCTCAATTCCACGCGCCACTTTGTGGCAATTATCAAAATAACTTGGGACTTTTGACTCATGCAGTAGTACGATATAGTGGGCGATAATTGTAGGTAATTCTTTGATTTGTTCATCCAATACCTCAATTAAAACTTTATTAATTTGATCTTACTGAAATTGATTAATAAAAATGTTTTTTTATTAAAACTTATGATACAAAGTTGCATGCATGCTTCTTGGTACATATTTTGATTATACCCATCAAATTAGTACCCTTAAAATTTAAGTTTATGTCATCTAATTATAAGAGACACTTGAAATTGTAATTTAGCTTAAGTGGGATCTTGACTAGATTGCAATGACAAGGTAAATTCTCATTTTGCGTGAGATCACAACTGGATATTTGGCGTTTCTAAATTAGACAACTTAATTGAGTTAGTTAGTGAGAGCTATGACTCAAGGCATAAGATGGGATGAAACATGCTTATATTGCAAATAGATTTTTGGCAAATGTAAATCCCATAATGATCTAGAAATTGGAAATTGTTTGCCAATCATTGTTCGATAATTACCTTGTTATGTACTTTTATTATTAGCAAATCAACTGATGTGACAAAACTATGTTAATTTGGGTCCTAGTTTTCAAGAAAATTCTATGGTTATATGAATATTTCTTTGGGTATTTTATTTTCTTGAAAAGTTGTATTATCGAAAATACTAATATTTGAACTTTTTCTGTAGTAATGGCTCAAACCGAAAACACTACTTGAAGTTCTGCATTCAAATCTTTCTTTGAACAAGAAAATTTGACTGGCCCAAACTTCAACGAATGGTATCGTTCACTCATGATTGTCCTGCGGGTGACTAAACGAGTTGAATATTTGAATCAGCCTTGTCTTGCTGAACTTGCTGCTACTACAACTACAGAAGAAATAGTAGCATGGAAAGTTGAGTATGAAAAGCACAATGATGTGGCTTGCATGATGCTTGGAATGGTGTCACCTGCTCTTCGTAAGCAGTTTGAGCATTTTTTTCCCCCTATGATATGCTCAACGAGCTCAGACGTATATTTGAGAAACCTGCAGCAGTTGAATTGTATCATTTGATCGATGCTCTTCACAGCTGTAAGCAGGCAGATGGAAAACCTGTGAGTGCTCATGTGCTGGAAATGATGAGTTACATGGACCAGCTAGAGCTACTCGGCTATCCCTACACGCAAGAAATTGCAGTTGGCTTAATCAATAGATCCTTGAACAAGGATTTTTGTGGTTTTGTGCAAAATTTCAATATGAACTGCGTGGGGAAGACAGTTAGTGAATTACACGCATTGCTAATTGACTTTGAAAAAGGTTTACCTAAAAAGGCCCCTACACCCCAAGTCATGGCTATTCAGGGTGGTGGGATTCAAAAGAAGCCAAAATGGAAAGAGAACAAGAAGGGTAAAGGCAAAGGAAAGACTGATAAGGGTAAGCAAGTTATGGCCTATCAACTTGAACCTAAGAAAGACCCTCCTAAGAAGAAGGGGAATCCCAAGAAGGATCAGGCTTGCTACCACTGCCATGTGGCAGGACACTGGAAGAGGAATTGTCCTCTATACTTTGAAGAGTTGCGAACTAACAAGTACAAGAAGTCTAGGCAGGACGCCACTACTTCAGGTAACTTCTTTATGATTGAATTATTTACATTAACTCATAAAATAAATTCCTGTGTATATGATACTGGATGTGGTATTCACATTTGTAATACACTGCACGAGTTTAGAGTTGAAAAGATATTGGCCTATGGGAAGCAATTTCTACACGTGGGCAATGGAGCAAAAGTAGTTGTTGAAGCCATAGGATCGTTTAATTTAGTTTTGCCTTCTGGCTTAGTACTTGTATTGAACAATTGTCATTACGCACCTTCTATTGTTACAGGTGTCGTTTCATTTTCTTTATTGTTGGATCTTGGTTTTATTCACACTATTACTAGTAATGGAATTTATGTTTCTTTAAATGGTATTTTTATTTTTTATTTTAATGCTATTGCTGTGAATGGTGTGTTTGAAATTGATATGAATGATAATGTATCCAATAGAAATAATTCGATTTATAGCATCAATAATAAGAGAATCAAGAAGGACTTGGATTCTACTTATCTTTGGCATTGTCGCCTTGCTTACATAGGCAAGAATCGCATTGAAAAGCTGCAACGTGATGGGCTTTTAACACGTATCAATGATGAATCATTTGATAAATGTGAATCTTGTATATATGGGAAGATGACAAAGAAACGTTTTTGCAAATCGTAAAGAAAGGGCTTCAGATCTACTTGGTTTGATACATACTGATGTATGTGGACCACTTAGACATGTGTTAAGGAAAGGTGCTAGCTACTTCTTAACCTTTACCGATGATTTGAGCCGTTATGGTTATGTTTATTTACTTAAACATAAACACGACGTGTTTGAAACATTTAAGGTTTTCAAGAATGAAGTAGAGTTGCAACTAGGAAAGAAGATTAAAGCTCTTTGATTCAAAAAAGGTGGTGAATACCTGAGTCAAGAGTTTAAAGATTATCTAGCTGAGTGTGGAATTGTTCAGCATCTCACATCTCCTTATACATCACAACAAAATGGTGTATCTGAGAGAAGAAATCGTACATTCCTAGATATGGTACGATCAATGTTTAATCTTACAACTCTTCCTTTATCCTTTTGGGATTATGATTTAGAATCTGCAGTTCACATTCTAAATATGGTTCCAACCAAGAAGGTTGATAAGACACCATATTAGATATGGCAAGGTAAAGCTCCTAACTTGTCTTATTTAAAGGTCTAGGGTTGCGAGGCGTTTATTAAACGTAACTCAGCAGACAAATTCTAACAGAGATCTGTAAAGTGTATCTTTGTAGGATACCCAAAGGAAACGATGGGTTACTACTTTTACTACCCACCTGAAAAACAAAGTAATTGTTGCTAGGTATGGAGACTTCCTTGAAAGGGATCTCATATCTCAAGAATTCAGTGGGAGAATTTATGATCTGGAAGATGATCATGAAGATGCATTACCTTCTGAAAACACTAGCGAACTTCCTGTGGAACCTGAAAGTCTGGGTCCTCCACCTGAAGTTATTCCCATTCGTAGGTCTGTAAGTACTACACGTGCTCCTGAATGTCTATGAGAACCTGCTAATTATAAGGCTACCATGAATGATCCTGAAAATGACAAATGACAAGTTGCATTGAATGGGAAAATGCAATCCATGAGAGATAACGAAGTCTGGATTGAAGTTGACCTTCCTCTCAATGCTAAAGTCGTTGGAAGTAAGTGGCTCTTCAAGAAGAAAACTGACATGGATGGCAATGTACACACCTATAAGGCTTGTCTGGTGGCTAAAGGCTTTACTCAAACCTACGAGATTGACTACGAGGAGACCTTTTCTCCTGTAGCAGACATTAGAGCTATTAGGATTCTCATAGCTATAGCAGCATACTATGATTATGAGATTTGGCAGATGGATGTCAAAACCGCCTACTTAAATGGTTGCCTAGATGAAGACATCTATACGGCGCGGCCTGATGGGTTTGTGAATCCACAATTTCCAAACCGTATTTGCAAAATTCAAAGATTCATTAATGGATTGAAGCAACCATCAAGGCAATGGAATAAGAGATTTGATGAAGAAATCAAAAAGTTTGGATTTACTCAGAATCTTGATAAGCCATGTGTATATCACAAAGCTAGTGGGAGTGATGTTACTTTCCTTGTCCTATATGTAGATGACATATTAATCATGGGAAAAGACATTCCAAGTTTGAAAAATGTTAGGTTATATCTTGGAAAGTGTTTTAAGGATTTAGGAGAAGCAACATACATTCTGGGAATCAAGATCTACAGAGATAGATCACAGCGGTTAATTGGTTTAAGTCAAAATGCTTACATTGACAAAATATTGAATAGATTCAATATACAAAATTCCAAGAAAGGATATTTACCAATGCAAGTAGAACATGGCTTAAGTAGCGAACTATGTGCTTCAACACCTGCAGAGGTGGCACGCATGAGTAAAGTTCCTTATGCTTCGGCAGTAGGATCTATCATGTATGCGGTTAGATGCACAAGGCCAGATGTGGCATTCGCACAAAATATCACCAGTCGATATCAACAGAATCCAGGTGAATCTCACTGGACTGCTGTTAAGAACATTCTTAAGTATCTAAGAAATACAAAAGATATGTTTCTAGTGTATGGTGGAAATCCAGCTGCAGAACTTGTTGTAACAGGTTTCTGCGATACGTCCTGGCAATGTGATAAAGATGATACGAAGTCTCAGATGGGATATATCTTTGTTATTAATGGAGGAGCAGTAGACTAGAAGAGCATGAAGCAGAGTACCATTGCGATGTCTGCAATAGAATCTGAGTACATAACTGCTTCAGAAGCTGCGATGGAAGTTGTTTGGATTAGGAAATTCATTTTAGGGCTTGGTGTTATGCCTTCAATTGAATTGCCTATTAATATGTATTGTGACAATTCTGCTGCAATCATATTTGCCAATGAACCTGGAGTCATGAAGGGCACCAAACATTTTCTAAGGAAATATCACTATGTTCGAGAGCAAGTCTACATAGGTGAAATTAATCTACTCAACGTTCACACTGATGATAATCTAGCTGATCCGTTTACAAAGGCTTTAGCTCAGGATAAGCTCCGTGATCATGCCAATGGCATTGGACTTCGTTTAGCTAGTAGTTTCATGCATAACTGTGATTAGTATTTGGATAAAGGATGTATTTGACAATTATTATTTAATGAAATAAAATATTGGTTATGTTTATCTCTCATTTTAATTTTTGTTTCCTATATTTGCATGTTTAATCCGTGAATAAGTTATTTATTCTAAATAGTCCGTTGTCAATCAATGATATGGGAATATCATTAAATTAAGACAAATATGAGTTTTGGTAAAATATACTTGAAAGTATATTGATGCGTAGACATGCCAAATTCACATGATATTCAATAAATTGAATTTAGGACAGATCCCAACCGCATGATTGTACTTATGGATCTATGTCATTAAGTAAATTATGAATATTTATCCTCAGACTTGAGATACCAGATAACTGTCATGAACGTAGTGCATTTTTGTGGAATAGTCTAACGTTATCCGTAACAGGTGGTTATAAGAGCTATTTTCAGAAGTGTTACAAAATTCATAGGTTTTTGATGTGTTATGCGTGTATATAAGTTTTAAATTTATAAGAGTCGAATTACCGAATCTAGAAATAACACATACGAGCAAGTGAACTCATCCGTTATAGCAAGATTATGATGGTAAGTCAGGATCGTTCGCAGGGATTTGTGAGTGAATCGAATTGTAAGCTACTAAAAGTAAATTTCTTAAACAAGCAATGATGAAAATATAATAATTCAAATGATTAAAACTACACTTGCTTAGATTAATATACTACTCTTGATAAGCATGATTGTGATAACTTTTGACAACATGTTGGTTATGATAATTAATTTGGTGAACTAATCTATTGTTTCTACAAGTTAAACCTTCGTCAACATTTTAGTTCATAAAAACAAGCATTAAGTTTAACCAATCAATTCAAGGTTCATAAGCTTGGGGTAACAAACTTAAACACAAAAATAATCTTTTGTTTTATCAAATATGCTTAGAAAATGATCAATACAAAAGTAACCGATTCATAGACAAATAGGTTACAATTGATTATGAACTAATAATCTTTCGACCCTTGAAATCGTTTATAATCAATCCAATTTGATAGACAAAAGCATTCTTATTACAACCACAATTAACTTTCTTTGTTTAATCAAGAATAATGGGTAAAAATAATCATTCATAGACAAATGATTATGACTAGTTGAATAACAATAAATCTTTCGACCCTTAGAATTAGTAACAAATAGTCAACCTTGATTAACAAATGTCACTACGAAACTTAATCACAATTGGATCTTAGAATCAACTTGAAATTGAATTAAAACATGTTATCACAATCATACGCAAATCAATAGGCAATACACATCATCTAAGCAAGTGCTCAAAGGCACTAGCCACTCATAGCAAACATGAACATAAACTCTAAACTTTGAACATTAGAAATCATGATTGAAAGTCTTATAATAATTGAAATAAGATTACAAATGATAAGGTAGTGATACCCAAAGTATTGGTGTTGACTTCTTGATGTTTTGACCTCCAAATGTTGACTTCTTGAACCTCCAAAGCTTCCTGGACTTCTAAGGACGAATTTAGGACTTTGAGAGAGTATTTTGATTGTATGAGAATTGGTTTGATAATCTTAATGAGACTTGTGTCCAAAACTCTTCAAAAATGGTCATATTTATACTACTCTCAAAGCCCAGGGTCTTTAATGCTTCACTTGGCCTCCAAGGAGAGTAGAATAATCTAGAATACTCAATAGAAGGCTTTGGAATCGTTGGAAGTAAAACACAATACTTAATGATGAAGTTTGGTAAATCAGACGACATCCAACCGATCGGTATTGCATCCAACCGATCGGTTGGTCTTCAGAATTTGCCTCCATCCGATTCGGTTGCGGGCTACATCCGATCGGATGGAGTGTTGCTGTATGCTCTTTTTTTGGACTTTTGTCGTTTGGCTTGTCTCTTGTTCATGGCTCATGGTTCTTCATCCAAACTTGATCTTTTCTTTATCTTGAAGCTTGTCAACTTGAATACTTGGACCTTCATTCTTTGAAATGCCTTTTTGGTGTGGAACTTGACACAAGAATCTTCGTACGATCATAAATATTTTCTTCTTCCTCATTCTTTCATCTTTTTCTTCCTTTTTCCCATTTTTGGCTACATATACTTTGCAAACATACTTTGGTGCAATTTAGAAACAAAAGCATATAAATATAACCAAATAACACATATAAAAGTACGAATAACGCTACTAAAACATGCACAATTTGAGCGTTATGAGTTTTGCTTGTAGTTAAGAAGGAATTTGTTCCTTCGAATTTGTTTCAAAGTTTAATATTGTTAGGCCACTCGTATGGTTGACAAGATGTTTGCGTGGCCACGCCCAAGATCTATCTCGAATACGTTCAGAAGATTTGGTAATCTTGCTCAATCATAAACAACAAGAAACAGAATAGTTAATTATGGAATGACTAAGATCTATATCCATATTAACATGGTATTAGTAACAAAAGGATAAGTATGATGATGAATCATCAAAAGGTTTTTCCAAGGAAACCACACTCGAGTTGTATTGGGGGGCATTGGCGTGTTGCTAGACGCTAACCAATGTCATTACACTATTAAGATATGTCAAAGTGGGAGCTGTTAGTTTTGTGGACATAATTATTAGTGTTTGCCCGGATTCGAACTCGAGACCACTGGATTGCACAATTTACGTGTGAGAATTAAAGTTTAATAATTAAATGTAAAATGTTATACTTAATTATTAAATACACAAACGAATAACGACCGTTAATTAATTAACGAAAACTGACTAACGGTTAAAGAAAATGACTATAGTGAAAATTGGATGTCAAGAAGGATCCAGAAATCCCTTGTGGGTTATGTGGCCGATCGGCTAGGGCAAGGGGAAACCCAATCCTAGTCCAACTTGTCCTCCAAGTTTCTCACCCTATATAAACAAAGGATAGGGTTCATTGTTTGAAAATCTTGTTACACACACATAACCCTAAAATTGTTTTCTTCTTTTCTTTGGTGCTAGGCCGATCGAACAAAACCCTTTAGGGTCGATCAACTTTTGTTTTTCCTAAACCAAATTGTTTTGTGTTTTAAGAACTAGCATTCTATTTAATTCTGTAATAGTACGCGTGTATAAGAATGTGGTGTAAACACATTATTGTTTACATCTTGGTTTGAATCGAAAAAAAAGTAAGGGTCGATTTGTTAAACCGTTTAAATTGATCCGAATTAATAAGTTATTAAAGATTGCAAAAAGGTACGCATACTATTTATTTTTTAGTTAATTAATTGCAATTATACGATCCTTATGCTGATGTTTTATGTGTTTATATTTATGTTTGACATGTTATGTAATTCCATCATAATGTTGACAACTACTCGGTAGTTAATTGTACTTGCTGTAAAAGTATATTTCTTGAGGGACTAGTTACTTTACAGAGTTGAATCATTGAAATCTATTTCAACCAGGTTGATTACCTTAACAACTAATATTAATAGCACACAATATATCCACCACAATAACCAGCCCCACTATTTCAATTCATCAAGAATATCTCCCTTTATATATGCCATCCACAAAATAACACAAAAACACACATACAAATCTTCTCATCTTTAATTTCGGTAACCCTACCGCCGTTGTAAGCTAGGTGGAATGGACAGTGTTACTCTTATAGGAAATTCCATGAAGAACTCTTCAATCAGCTAACCAATCCAGATGGAACTTATTGTTGTTTTCTGTGATGCCACAATTTATTCTTGTGGGTAAAAACCCGTACTTCCGGGGTTACGTGAACATGGAATGGATGAGCGAAACCAGCACATCATTTCAGCCATGAATCTTTCACGTGCTCGTCCATTCCATATCCACATAACCCTTGGGGGTGCATCATCAAAATGATTTTGAAGTTGTCCATGTGAAGCTTAGGTTGGATGATGAAGTACCTTTCCTTTCCGTTTACAATACAAACACTCAAAAATGGGTTCAAATCAAGCAACTAAGGCACCTCACTCTGACTGTCTGACATATCAAGTTTGTTAGGGTAATGTTTTCCAAAACAAATGAACATGTTCCAAATACTAAACTAAGACATTTTCTGTAATGATCAATAAACACTTTCAGGAGGTCGGGAAACTCAAAATAAAGGTTAAACATGGTAAGATTAGATTAAAGAATAGGGAGGTGTGTGTGTGTATTCTAGAGAGAAAAAGTAAAGAAAACACACACACCTCAAAGTTACAATGAGAATCCCCAACCCTCCTAGTTGTGACTAGGAGGGGTATTTATACTACTTAACAATCTAATCTTTGCCCTATTGGCAAGACTGGTCCATATAGAATAAAACTAATGCAATTCCCAACTATGACATAACTTTAAAGGCTAACAATCTGTCCCCAAAGTGATTTCATATGAGAATTGCTTACAATGTTCCTTACAAGTAAATTTTAAATACATAACATAAGCGTAGCAGCTCTGAGAATGGTCTTCAAACTTCATTACATCGTTCAGCTTGCAGAATCTTCTCAGCTGTCATTTCTTTACTTCAGAAGAACAATGTGAGCAAATCTAATTAGGGTTTTAATTCTGGATATCCACTCTCCCCTAATTAGTGCTCTCCCCCAAACTGACAAGCTTTCTGATGAATGCCCTGAATCTGAAGAAGTCTTTTGATAATTAACTGCATTCCGTCTTTATTCTTCTAACACGCAGCGGATACCGTCTTTAATCTTCTAACACGCAGCGGAAAATGTAGAACAGACTGTAGACTTGACCTTCTTCAAGATTATCCAGTTCGGGGGAATAGAGTATCAACATCTTCATCTCACCAAATGCAACCCAGTTATATTTCATATGAAAAATCAGCCCGTAACGTACACATGAAATGGTAACTTGTTGAACGTCCTCGATGTACACATTTCTCTCCTTTGAAGTTGAAACCGTAGCACCAGAATCAATTAAGATCCGGAAATGCACCAGAATCAATTAAGATCCGTAGCACCAGAATCAATTAAGATCCGGAAATGCACTTTTCTTTCTCCAGGATAGTTCCATCATCACGGGATTTTACACATTTCTCTCCCCTGCTGGTTATGATTTATCGGAATCAGCATAATGGTGTGTACGTGGAGTATTAACTGGAAGCATCTTTATCATTAACCATATAGCCCGTGAGAAGATGTAGATAAACCCAATCTACTAATAATACCATTTAAAATGTCTAACTCTTTATCAACCCCCTGTATAAAAAACAACGGCTTTTTGTAGTGACTACTGATGGAGAAAACCCACTATGACGAACTTGAGACTGAAGTAAAATAACCCAAACTTGTGACTTAAACTTGCACGATAGTGTGACTAAGAACCTATACTGAGCACTATAACGTAACTCCTTAAAGCATAGATCGTTTCACATACCCATCCAACCTTCCTTAACTGTATATGAACCTCTCTCGAATTATCCACATCTTTGTGTGACACTCAGTACTACAACGTATCTCCTTTAAGTGATAGTTAACTAGGTCTTCGTCCATCCACCCCTTGACCTATGAAAACTAGATAAACCAAGACTTAATCACTACACCCATGAGTGCCCAAACAAGGATCTCGAAGAATCATGCATCCAACCAACCCCGATATCTTCAAGATACTAAGTACACGTACCCGTGATATTCCACTTCAACTTCAAATAAGTAATAATGAATCATCCTTGTAGTCACAGTTGATAACATTCAAAATTTAGCCATTTTCATTTGATTGTGATTCTTGATCAGGATCTTTTAAGCTATACGTGGTAGTTTTGAAGGTGTAGGCCAAGAATATTATTTGTGATGTTGGTGTGGTGAGTTTGAAATATGCCTTAAAATGCAATTCTAAGGATACTAGAAAATTTTGAGTTTTAGAAATTTTTACGCCAAATTTCACCGAAAAAATTCGAATTTTGACCTAAAAATTTGAATTTTGGGCCAAAATTTTCACCATTGTACCAGAATTTGAATTTAGCGTTAAAATTGAACGTTAAGTCGCTCATACAAATTAAATTTTACCAGAATTATTTTTTATTTTTTATTTTTTGAAACTCGGTAACTGGGTAACAAAGTCGGTAACTTGATCACAAAGTCAATAACATGGTCACAAACTCGGTAACGTGGTCACAAAGTCGATAACTTGGAAACTCGGAAGGTTGTTGAGGAACTCGATAACTTTCACAAACTCGAAAGAAGTTGAGAAAGTCGATAATCTTAGAAACTCGACAACTATAGAGAAACTCGATAACTTTCGAGAAACTTGACAATCTTCGGAGAAACTTGATAACTTTCGAGAAACTCGACAACTATAGAGAAACTCGATAACTTTCGAGAAACTAGACAATCTTCAGAGAAACTCGATAACTTTTGAGAAACTCGACAATCTTCAGAGAAACTCGACAAACTTTCGAGAAACTCGATAATATTAGAAACTCGACAACTTTCGAGAAACTCTATAACTTTCGAGAAACTCGATAATATTAGAAACTCGACAGACCAAACTTGATAACCACAAAGTCGAAAGTTTTACCAAACTCGGTAAAACTTCACAGAAACTCGGTAGGTCACGATGAACAGTAACCGAATCACCAAAACATCACTTTTTTCAACTCAAAACCCCACGATTCGCCCCTCGTTAGCTCTGATGCCAATTGTAATGATAAATAAACACTTTCAGGAGGTCAGGGGAACTCAAAATAAAGGTTAAACATGGTAAGATTAGATTAAAGAAAACACACACACCTCAAAGTTACAATGAGAATCCCTAACCCTCCTAGTTGTGATTAGGAGGGGTATTTATACTACTTAACAATCTAATATTTGCCCTATTAGCAAGACTGGTCCATACAGAATAAAACTAATGCAATTCCCAACTATGACATAACAGGCTAACATTTTCCAAATAAATGAACATCTAAGGATAAGTGTATTTTCCTTTTTACAAGTGCCATGATTTCTCAGAGAAGTCGTCTGACTATACTCGTTCTGGGGTCGGTGGGTGCTTTCATGCATGTTTACGTCATATAAATAATTATTTGGCAACTACACCGTGCCCTCTTATGGTTAGCAAAACCCATTGAACAATATAAAACATGTGTCATTTACTTGATTGAATACTCACTCCCATATGTTTGTTAAATTAAATATTAGATTCTAGTTCGTTGTCACGTGTTGAATAAAACTTGTGAACGTATTAAACAAACTTCGAAACAAAAGTTTATAACAAAACACTTGTACCCTGAGATCAATACACTTGCAGTCATAACTTAGATCCATGCTCTAGTCATAATTAAGTTCAAAAACTATGACATACTCTTTGGAAAAAATTTAAAAATGGGGCCTTATAACCAATCAACTATGTTGTCGGCTTTGTCTCAAAATAATAATTTGAATTTCAGGATTCGTTGAAAGCTTTGAGGGATACGTAGCAATGGACTGCGTATGGTTTGACGCTTGTTAAATGATTTAACACAGTGGAGCTAGATGCCTATTCAATCCTTTTCAGCTTTGGAAACCCATATATATTTTGTTGATATCAAAGGTGTAAATCGTGGGACGTAAGTAATTGTTGTAAAATAGAACACCTTCTCGTGCATTTTGTCTCAGAGATGACAATAATAGTATCTTATTTGTAACGAGCTTTGCACATCTAGTGTTTTATCTCTAACGAGTAAATTGACTACATGAAAATATCGGCTACACAGGCCAGACGGGTTGCACTTCACCAAAAGTAAAGCCTTTTGATGCATGAAATCTTACCGAGTGTTTTCTGTAGAAACTTTAGATAATAGGACCGGACGTTCGGAAAAATATTTATGAAACATTTAATAACAACGTCTAGCTAGCTTTTTTAACGTATACAACCACCATTGCAACACATTTAAATTATGAAAAAGTTGTTTATCTTGAAATACTCAACATAAGGATGTTTTTATGCTCTTAAATACCAGCACACCAGTTTCTAACTCATCTTAAATACACAATACCAACTCCTCATCATTAAAAAAATTTGTACATCTGGATAATAAGTGGATGTCGTTTATATGAAAAAAGTAAAATGATCATAACAACCATTGCAGCACATTTAGAAAATGCAAAGGTCTTTACAATTAATTAATTAGATAATGCAGCAAATTTAGATAGCTGAATAGTACTCAACATGTTACAAATTAAAAATCGTTGATTAATGGGATTTAAACCACTATATATACTTGGATGACATATACACTAGTTTAACTACTTTTAGTAATATTTATTTATGAATGTTCCTATTGAGAAGAAAGTTGAAGAACAAGGTGACTTCCATATCTATCATCTTATAATTTAAGGCAAATATTTCAAAAGTTAAGCATCTTTCCCACAGAGTTGGTCACGGGGCTCTTCCCCATGCGAGAGGTCTCGAGTTCGAGTCTCCCCATGATGGTTTCCTCCTGTAGGAGTATGAGAGTGGGCTCTGACTAACTACACTAACTATATCTGTACTAACCCAGCCGTTCTTAAAATTAATAAATAAATAAATAATCATGGTTCAAAGTTCAAGTTCTAACTAAACATATATTTAGAGTGACTGCGGACGTGTGACTTACTATTGAAGTTTAAGATGTTGATCAATGGAAACTGGTGACAATAAACAAATCTTCACAACTTGTACATGACTAATATTTGACGTTTTCGTATACATTCATGTTAAAACTATTAGCACTAACACAATTCGCAGTTACAACTCCGGCTTCAACTTTCTTTACATCTCAAACCTTTAGTCTGCTCACCTAATTTTACCAAAGACAGTATACTTGATGAAATTACTACAATGTGTTATAAGTAGATACCCTGTATTTGTTTTGTTTTTCCATCCATTATTTCTTTTACTTTATGCCGCAAATTAAAACCCTGTAAATTTTCGCTCGTTGAGTCATTTAAAAAGTTAATGTATGGTTGCAAATTTTAAGGCACCTAACCTCATAAATGATGAAACTACTTCCCTATCAATTGCATAAAGCTTCAAAGTGATGAAACATGTTCTTTTACACGAAATATAATTTCTATAGCTGGTACGTGGAGTAATTTGGGAGGGGGAGCTGGTATAAATTACTATGATGCAAGCTAATAAATAGACATTCAATTATACCAACAACCGAGTTATAACTTATATCATCTTCTATATATATCTAGTACCCTTCTATACCTATCTTCCATAAACAAACCCTATAACACACATACAAATACTCTGACATTTACATTATCTTCCTCCCAAAAATTTCGCACACACATCACAGTCACCAGGCCATCTAGCTACCACTATAGAACCACCACCACTAATATATAAAACATAAGCCCATGGGAAACTCAAACCTCACATACTCAAACTCATTTATATTTCTACTTTTATTTTACGACACACAAGCAATAAACCTATCAATCATTATTGAAATAGGTGGTCTCGGAAGTATAAGAAGCTTAAGGTAAATCTGATTCCTTACTATTTTCTCTCATATTCTTGCTTTGTTTTTCACAATCTAAACTAGGTATGTTTAAAATATTTGGTTTAGTATGAACTCACATTTGAAATGTGTGTATTTGGTGTTCATGAGTGTTCTAAACGAAAGTTTGTTGCGAGTGATTTGTTGTAGGTTGCAACTAAAGCTTTGGTGTTCATGTGAGCTTTGTGGGATTCTTGCACATCCAGGTCAAGAGCTCATCAAGCGTCTTGTAGGGCCAATTCACAAATGTTAAAGAGACATAGCCCGGAAGGCAACTAATTTAGTTCAAGGCTCTATTTTTTATAAGTCGAGAAACCCGAAAGACATATTCATGTAGCCACTCTTGTATGTTACTTATCCTTGTGTTTAAATAGTGCTATGTTTCCTATTATAGTATTAGTTGATTCAAAAATGAGGATGACCATGCCAATGTCGTTTTTTATGATACAAGTTAAGCACTTCAACACCATTTCCGGAATTGCTACTGCATTGATTGGAATTTTAAATTGTCTAGTTAAAAACAATCATCATGTATTGTCACATTTTACATAATTGTATTTTATGTTTCATATAATCATATGTATGGTTGTATGGTAGTGTTTTCTCTAAAACAAGTTACCTGCTAGCTATTTTATGTTTTTGAAATGAAACTGATGACAAACCGGATAATACTTCAAATACTTTTAAAAATCTACGAACCGGATAATACTTCTAGTAAAGTAAAAACAAGTACCATTGATAGTGAATTTACATTGTTCGACTTGACGTATCAGAAAGGTAGGAGGGCGGGCAGGCATGCATTTGTTGCCTGAAAGGTGTAGTTGGATATTAATGTGAGTTGATGATAGATCGAATAGGACTAGGAAGTAAATGTGGGGTTGGTAAACCAAATACGAGAATGACTTTAAAGAGATTTTCTCCTTCCAAATCCATCCTTGGGATGTAACATGAAATTAATGGCCTTTCATGTTCTTAATCAAACACATGTTTAAAAAAAATCCCCATGTTTAAAAGTTGTACATTGTTCTAAAGCTTGCATTATGCGTAAAGTCATTAAAGACATTTTATATGACACTTTGTATGACACAAGTACATTTATAAACATAAAATATAAAGTTATATGCTTGTAGTGTTTTATTTTTATTATATAATAAGATTGATGTGAGTTTCCTCCGTCCCAAATTAATAGTCACTCTTTGCATTTTTGTTCGTCCTAAAATTATTGTCCCCTTACAAATATAGTTATGAAGAATGTAGCAAGTTTACCATATTGCACCTAATGATACTAAAAGTTACAGACATCATTCAAAGATTTAATTAATTGCATAAGAGTAAAATTGACATTTTGGAAAAAAGTAAGAAAGATAATGTAGCAATTATTATGTTTTATTAAACTGTGTGTTTTTTATCGGGAAACAATAATTTTGGGACGGAGGGAGTAATAAGATTTATGTGAGTTAGTACAAAAAACGTTGTTGGTGCAATGTTATTATATAACAAAAACGCTATTTGCAAGTGGGACAAAGTTATTAGAAGGCTTTTTTGAGCTTTCTATTACTTTCCATCGAAGATGTTCTAATAAATATGATCATCCTTATCGCTTGCTGATTTTATGCATATTCGTAGTAGATAGGAAAAGTCGATCATGTGCACGTTTGTTGTATTTATAGAGTGCAAGATCAACAAATTGAGCTTTTGATGGATAACATAGATCCTTGTTATTCATCCATTTATTTCACTTGTTATTCATTTTATTTCCTTGTTATTCATCCATTTATTTCACTTTTGTTATATCTTACAATCTTCTAGTTAAATTCGAGATTATACGAATTAGCTTCATTTTACATTTAGCAAGTAGTTGGAAATTCGATATCTTGCATACGTCTCTCAATTGAGTGAACCAAGTTACAGGAACCCATCACAAGTCCTAATATTTGTACCTTGACTTGGATCAAATACATTCGAACTTGCTTGAGTAAAATGATTAAGCATCAAAATCACAAGGAGTATAATCACTCCTTTTGCTAAAGTATTTTTCTTCATAATGATGCTTTTGATATCTTCAAATGTACTTCATTCTAGGGGTGGCAATTGTCGACACGACACGATAAACGACACAAACCCGACACGAAGTTAAACATGTTTGGGTTGAGGATAAACATGTATGGGTCAAAAACAGGTCAACCCGTCTAACCCGTATAATAAATGGGTTGTGTTTGGGTTGAGTAAATATTAAACAGGTCAACCCGTGAACCCGTTTAAGTATATAAGACTCTAAAAATAAAATATATAACATGCCTTTTTATGTTGGATGTGGATTAAATGTATTCTGTTATGTATTTAATATGATTGAATTACGATTATACCTCATATATCATAGAAATTGACGCTTATAACTGAGAAAATTGTCATATAGTTATTTGTCTGTTATTTTTATCATATTTTAAATCCTTATATCATTTTGGCATTTAAACTAGTTAAATCAACAAATCACCAACCTTATTCACTACTTGACCTATTTATTTAAATAGGTTAAACGGGTCAAAAATGAGTTACATGTGTTATGCAGGTGCGGGTTAGGGTTGAGTTTCTTGACACGATTAATAAATGGGTCGTGTTTGGTTAGAGGTTATACCAACCCGCCAACACGTGAACCCAAATAGGTTAACACGAATACGACTCGATTGACACCCCTACTTCATTCACTTGAAATATATAGATAGAAAATTGAATATTTAATTTGTTGTGGGGCAAATGTCTCGTGTTCGTAGGAAATTTCTGACATATTTAGTTTGACTTTAATCAAAGGTGTTTGTTTTAAATGCATTATAAATTCCTTTAGTTTGAAAATTGGGACAAGTTATTTGGACTTTTTTATAGGGAGTATTTCCAATCATTGTATCTATCGTCGGGTTGTATGTTTTGACCAAACCCTCCTGATGTGATAACATAGGGAGGGTTTGTATAACACAGCTCTTGAAAATTTTGCACAAACTATTTTTTGCGATTAAACAATTAAAGTGATATGGCCCACATTGAAGCCATTATGACTTGTGATGGGTTCCTGTAACTTGGTTCACTCAATTGAGAGACGTATGCATGATATCGAATTTCCAACTACTTGCTAAATGTAAAATGAAGCTAATTCGTATAATCTCGAATTTAGGGTTGAGTTATACAAACCCTCTTTATGTTGTCACATCAGAGAGGTTTGGTCAAACCGTACAACCCGCGATGTACAACGTACAACCCGACGATGCGATGATTGGAAAACCTCCATGTGAGTGAACCAAATAACTTGCCCCAATTTTCAAACTAAAGGAATTTATAATGCATTTAAACCAAACACCTTTGATTAAAGTCAAACTAAATATGCCTGAAATTTCCTACGAACACGAGACATTTGCCCCACAACAAATTAAATATTCAATTTTCTATATATATATATATATATATATATATATATATATATATATATATATTTCAAGTGATTGAAGTACATTTGAAGATATCAAAAGCATCATTATGAAGAAAAATACTTTAGCAAAAGGAGTGATTATACTCCTTGTGATTTTGATGTTTAATCATTTTACTCAAGCAAGTTCGAATGTATTTGATCCAAGTCAAGGTACAAATATTACGTACTTCTTGTAGTAATTCATTATTTATCGTTGATGTTTAGATAATATTCTTATTGATTTTGAATTTAACTAGACTACTTGTATTTTCAGGTACTCGTAGAGAGCTTAGAACACGGAAAAAAGCGCCTCCTCCTCCTATCCTAAGGCCAAGTATTTGGTTTTCCCCACCCCCACCCCAGCATCCGCCTCCGATGTTTCCTCCACCTCTGCCACCACCAACACATAATTAAGCTACATTTAACTCAAAATAACGGTTCACTCGTTCTTCCACCGCCATAACAATCGTCACCGCCGCAAGAATATCGCTGGGGTTACTATGCACGGAGTAATTTACAAGCATGATTTTCTTTTGTAATAACGTGTTAACTTGTGATGTATCATTTTTATTTAGCAAGTTGTTGGATACTGGAATAGTTGAATACATCGGATGAGCTTTTTGGCTTATTTTAAATCCAACACCTTGATTTAAGTTCAATTGGTTTAGTTAAATACTAGGTTTAAATGTGGACCAGCACGAGCAATGATCGAAACCTTTAACAACATTTAAAATTACGAAGTAAAAATCCATGTGGTTCACATGTATCTTAGGAACCCTCTTGGCCCGCTTCTACTGATACCCGATGCATGCATATGATGTATATATTATCATTTGTGTGAACAAAAAATCGACTTTCAATCACAAACTTAAATAAAAGGGTATGAAAAATAACGTGCTCACTTCAAAATTATCATTTGTGTGAATAAATATCGAGTATACATGAATATTAAACTATCAATACAACTTGTATGCAAATATTATCATACTTCTTTGATAAATATTACCGATATATTTTAGTATTTACTAATAACTTATAAGGTAGTATTTGGGATTGCTTTATGAAATTATACGTTTTCAATAATCCTATCAAATACTGTAATCAACTGTGATAAAACATGATTCGAAGAAGTAGTGTTTCAACTTTATACCTATCATCGTTATTGTAAACACTCTTCTATACATTACAATCCATTCAAGATAGGAAAACTTTTGGTAATTTTGCGATCATACACAAAAGATTTACGGTTAAAAACTCACTAGTTACTCATTTGATGTGGCTGGAGAAAGGGTTAGAAACGTTATGATCACAAAAATAAGATTTGCTTTACGCTCGCATAACATGAACTGGAAAAGTATAAATTTATTTGTTCGTTTGCATGTTTAATTGCAACCATTTGGTCTCCTTATCGTATAAAAGAATGAATATTTAAAATGAAGTATCGCAGCGGCTAGAAGAAATTTGGATCCAAATAATATTACCAAAACCTTCAAGTCAACTGGACATGTGGAGCTGAGGCAATATGTGACTTTATTTTGTTGACGCATATGTACCACAACTTCTTAATATTCTTGATATATATATTTACAGTAAAGAAACGTACACTTGAACATATTAAGAAAAAAACAACGCTATGAAGAAAAACATTTTAGCTAAACGAGTGGTTATAGTATTGCTTGTGATTCTTATGCTTGATCATGTTATTCAAGCAAGATCGAACTTATTTGATCCAAATCAAGGTACACCCGCCGTGCCTTCTCGTATTCAATCATTAATCCTGTACCACTTTGTAAATTATATTTTAACGGAGTTACTAACAGTCTAACATTGATTACGAGTTCACATGGAGTCATTGTATTTAAATTTCAGGCATTCGTGGAGAGCTTAGAACTCGGAAATTAGCGCCGCCTGCTCCTAGGTTAGGGCAAACACACAGGTTTGGTGGTATTAGGAAGGGGTTCCCCTTACAGCCTCCACTGCCACCTGTTAGCTTTAAAGTTTTGTCATATGTGGGAATTGCAATAGCATTTAAAGTACAAGGACTAGTTTAGTCATTAGTGCTAAGTTAGACTTGTATTCATATAATAAATACCTTCCTAGTCACAACTAGGAAGGTGGGGATTTACTTGTTACTTTGGAGGTGTGTGTGTTTTCTAGACTTTCTATCTCTAGAAAACATACACACCTCCCCCAATCAATAAAGTTCTACCATGTTTAATCTTTAGATCGTGTTCCCCCACCTCCTAAACGTGAATCTTGGTCTTTATAATTGGTATCAAGAGCTAACCGGGGGCGAATCGTGGTGTTTTTGAGGTAACAAATGTGATTTATGGTGTGTATTATCTCGTTACTGTTCATCAGTCGAGTTCTTGAAGTTTGTTTGTGTTCGATTTGTGCTTATTAGAACCATCAGTTGCGTTTTTTGGTTTATAAAAACGTGCGTTGTTGTGTTCTTTCTTGGAATCGTACGCAAAATCAAGGTTAAAAGGTTGTTGTAACACCCCCGTTTTCGATATTCGCAGCGGAAATATAAGTTGGGGCGTTACTTCACGGTTCACAGTCATGAGTATAGAAAATGACTCGAAAAGAGACGTTTTAAATAAATTGTTATCATTCAATTATTTAAATCAGAGTTTACATATAGAGGTCCCAGCGGGAGGTTTTGAAATACGTTATAAATGAAATGTTATCCATTTGAATGATAACAAAATGGACACTCTTTTTAAAGAAAGTCCACCGCCACTCCGTGCCAAATCGTACTTCTAGTTACCTGAGATAAACATACTTAAAAAGTCAACACAAAAGTTGAGTGAATCCATAGCGTTTAACGTTAAATAATCGATTTGAACACAAGCTAAATAGAAAGTAAATCGGTTATATTGCAGTTTATTATATTGCTCTAAGTCTCATGAATCGCAAGACGTTAACACGATGGACATCATAGTTATAAGCTATGATGTAAATCACTACATAATTAAATGTAGCAATTATGCCCTCGAGTAGGAGTCTGCCTGAACTCTTTATTAAACGATTTCAAATAAAATGCATTGAGTCACTTATCCAGCAACACAAAGGGATTGTCAATCCAATAGATCTATTCATTATATTCGCGCTCACCCAAAAATGATTAATGGTTCATGATAAAGGGTCTTTAAATAGGCAACAGTTAAACTTATGCAATATAAATCAGGAAAGCATACAGGAAAATACTTGTGTTCGGTTTAATAGCATGTATCTCCCCACAATTTCAGAAAAACGTATATAAAAAGTGGGACTATGAACTCACCTTAGCAATCTGGATAGAAAACAAAATGACAGAAAGTTGATAAACGTCTCCGGACAAGTAACCTGGGTTGTTATGTCAATATTTAGTAATCATTTCTGATGATTAAATGTTTATTTCGTTTCGTTCTATTGTTTACATCTTTCGTTCTTATGTTCGTTTGTTTGTTCGTTAAAGTTATCTTTCGCTCATCTTTCATTTATTTGTTTGCGTTCGTAAATAAAATAAACATATTATGTTAATGTTAGTTCGGAAAATAAAAATAGAAATGATAAAATAATAGTTAAGAAAAGTTATGTTTTAATCCCTAAGGTTTGGTCAAATGATAGTTTACACCCTGAACTTTTGGAAATGACAATTTCTACCCTTAAGTTTCAAAAATATCACTTTCACCGCTTTTTATTTGTTATTGACAGAAATGACCCTTAATTAAATAATGTTTACAAAATCAGCCCAAAATAACTCTAATTGAAATTTATAGGCATAAAATAAGTAACTTGGCTAGAGTTTTGGTTTCGAATATCATAATGAAAACTGGGTCATTTTATGAGCTTCCTTTTGCTATTAATAGCTAGCCAGGTCCTCTTTAAACATGTCAAATTCCGTATTTTATGAAATTCATTTGATGATCGAAAACTATGGCTAAAGTCGACTGGTGAAAACAAGTTCTTGACAAAAATCTGAAAAATGGGTTTTTAAACTAGCGATCGACCATATTTTGAAACTCAATAACTCACTACTCGTTTGATCATTTTGTAAAATTATACTTTCTAAAATAAGTTCACTAGATCGACTTTTATATCCCAAAATATGAGAATTTTTAGAGAAGGTTTAGGGGTCGAAAATAGGGTTCAAATTCAGTAGGTTGGGTCGACATTTATTGAGATATCATAACTGGAAATCAAGTTTCTATTTTAGCGATATGACACAAACTTTGGACTTAAATAACTTTTGACTTGATTGATCATTTTAGTTGATTCTTTCGCCTAATTAAAGTTTGCTGGGTGGACTTAATATATACCAAAATTTGGAATTTATAGTGGTCATCTATAGGTCGAAAACTGGGTCAAAAATTAGGCTGGTCGAATGAAAAAAATTGAAAAATAATAACTGGAAATATTAAGTTATTGTCCTAGCGATTTATGACAAACTTTAGAGCTCTATATCTCAGCGAAAACTAAATCATTTTCCATGATTCTTTTTCCTAATTTTTGCTAGTTGGGTGAACTTGTTGTATACCAAAAATCAGAATTTTTGATGGTGGTTTGGGGGTCGATTTATAGCTCAAAAGTCGGGTATCTGGGCTGAAATATGCTCGACTGAAACTCAGGCAAATAACCCGATTGGGTTATTTAGTTTTTAAAGATTTTTAACTAAGTTTTTACGTATGTTTGGATAATATTATGTGTATTAAACATATTTTTAACATACTTTATCATTTCTTAACAAGATCAAATATAAAGGGTTTGTTTGAGTTTTCTGATTCGATCAGACAGCAAAAAGAAAAGAAAAACTTATACTTTTTGATCTTGTTTTATGTTAGATTACTTAGTGATGTTTTTAAGTGATATGTAAAGTAAATAAACTGAAATAAAAAGGATTATATAGACTTACTTAGAGTTTGGTTCGAATAGGGTTTTTGGATGCCAAATGAATTTGTGTCTTGGATGCTAGTCATATTCCTCCTCTTCTATGACTCCTAGGGCTTTATTGAAAGTATACTTGGGGCTGTGATCAGTAGGTAATGGAGATGGGGCTGTTTTGGTGTTGGGTCGATTGATGTGGGATGAAAAGGTGAGGTTTTAAGCTGCTATTTATAGAAGGAAGGGAGGATTAGGGTTTTCTGAAAATGGAGATGTGTCTTATTGTTGGTGAGGACAAATGTGAGGAGGGGGTTTGGCCATGTAGGTTATGGAGAGGGAAGTGATGTGGTTTCTTTAATGACCATACAAGTAGCCATCTTCTAGAGGAGGGGGGAGGTGGAAGGCTTGTGTTCTTTCATTTTGGACACTTAGGGTTTAAGAAAGTTTGTGTTTTGGTTTGTGGTTTATTGTATTCGAACCAGGTCTTTAGGGGAGGGTCGAATGGGGCTTAATGGTGTTGTACAATAGGTTTGGGAAGTAGTACTTTAGGTTTAGGATTTAGTTAATTTAGTTAGGTCATGTGTTTAGTTATTTAGAAAATCATTTAAGGTTTTATGTTTAACATATAGGTCGAATTTTTAGGAATAAAAGGAGAAATAGGTTTTGTGCTTAGGAGGGTAGTAACATATGCTTAATAAGGTTGTACCATAATTTAGAATATGAGAAAAATATAGTTTTAATAGTTTATTAATTTATATAAATTATTTGTTAATTTTTATTAAGTTTAAAAGTAAATAAATGGAATTTTTAGTTTTTGTGCATTAGGCACTTGTACTTTAGGTTTAAAGACTTGTAAAAATATTTAAGGAGTTTAGGAAAAATAATTTTTAAGAGTTATGCATGTATGGTTTGCAAATCATGCTTTAAAATAATTATAAATAGGGTTTTAATAAAGATTTTGTAAATAAATGTTTTCATGCATAAAAGGCTTGTACTCTAGCTTAGATAACTTGTAAACTTAATATTTTGTAAAAATATTATATAATTAATTTAGGGTTTGTGAATTCTGCACATAAAATCATAGTTTTATGTAATTAGGGTTTTATCGGGAATTAAAATAAAATTAGGGTTTCTGGTGCTTTGATGACTTGTACATTAACTCAGATGGGTTGTACTTTTATGTTCTAGGGTTTAGTTGTTCATATTTGGTGTTGTGATGAATTTTAGAGTTTCCTAGAAACTCTATATAGTTAATGAATGTTTTGTTTATATGTTTGTTAAGGATTTATCGTAAAATGGTAAATGGTATTTTGTAATGTTTTCATATTGTGATGTTTATGAAATAAACATTAGATTCGTTAGGCAGGTCTGTGTAGGAGCACGTTTATCAGGGATGTGAGTTACGTCACATGAGATAGGAGATACAATCAAATAAAAAAAAATTACACGTAGAAAATGATAAATATTCTGAGTGCTAGCTTATCTTAAAGTGGGATTTTCACAGTGGTTATAGTTGTGTTTATCGACTTGGTTTGTGAAGTTGTAAGTGCTAATCATTCAAATCTTGTTTTAAAGTGTTGGATTCTTGTGGTGTTCTAAGTCTCTAGATCGACACAAGATAAAAGGATTGAGCAAGATTTGTTTTTGACTAATCATTATTTTTTGCGTGTCATTATTGCTCAAAAAATAATTGAGTTGAGTTGGTCAAAGTTGGTGAAAGTTAGTAGCATGGGCATAGCAGTGGGCAAGTGACAAAAGGACAAGAGTGGTTGAGCTGCCAGTTATCGCAATTCAGAAAAATATCGCAATCTTGTATAAGATTTGCGATAAGAGCTTTTATCGAAATTGCAATTTCGACAATTCTATCGAAATTGCAAAATCTGTCTTTTATCGCAATTGGCCCAAGAAGTTTTTATCGCAAATCAATTTCGACAAATTTATCGAAATTGGCCTTTGTCGCATTTTATCGCAAATCATCAACAAGTGTTGTCCGAGAACCTTATCGCAATTGAGTAAAATTTAATTCGGATGAGTGACTTAACGGTCAATTTTTACGCGAGATTCAAATTCTGGTACAAGAGTGAAAGTTTTGGCCCAAAATTCAAATTTTTTGGCCAAAATTCAAATTTTTCTGGGAATTTTTGGTGTAAAAATTTCTTAAACTCAAATTTTTCCAGCATCATTAGAATGTCATTTTATGGCATATTTCACACCAAAATCACAAATGAAATTATCGGACTGCACCTTCAAAATTACCACGTATAGCCGAAAAGATCCTGATCAAGATTCACAATCAAATGACAATGGCTACAAAATTGATTATTATCAACCGTGACTACAAGGATGATGATTCATTATTACTTATTTGAAGTTGAAGTGGAATATCTCGGGTACGTGTACTTAGTATCTTGAAGATATCCGGGTTGGTTGGATGCATGATTCTTCGAGATCCTTGCTCGATCTTAAACGGCTCACAGAGCATTCGATGATTATGTCTTGGGTTATCTAGTTTTCATAGGTCAAGGGGTGGACGGACGAAGACCTAGTTAACTATCACTTAAAGGAGATACGTTGTAGTACTCAGTGGCACACAAAGATGTGGATAATTCAAGAGATGTTCATATACTATTAAGGAAGGTTGGATGGGTATATGAAACGACCTATGCTTTAAGGAGTTACGTTGTAGTGCTCAGTATAGGTACTTAGTCATACAACAGTGCAAGCTTAAGTCACAAGTTTGGGTTATTCTACTTCAGTCTCAAGTTCGTCATAGTGAGTTTTCTCCATCAGTAGTCACTACATGAAGCCGTTGTTTTTGATACAGGAGGTAGATTGGGTATATCGACATCTTCTCACGGGATGATATGATTCCTTATAAAGGGCTTCCAGTTTGTATTTCACGTACACATCAGTATGCTGATTCCGATAAATCGTAAACAACAAAACCCTACGTCAATTTATTCAGCCGATTGTTCGTTCGCTCATTCATTCGCTATTGTATGGTGAGTCATTCATTTAAAAATAATCTTTTAGAACTTTCATATGTACTGTATTGATTTTACATAGTTTATTATCGTGGTTCATGTTTATTTATGTAAAATAAAATTGTAGAGTTTTGTATTTATCTAGATTGTGTTTGTGTTATGCTTGTGAATGATGATCATTATAACTTTTTAAACTCATATTTAATAGTTTCTTACAGGTATTGTTTTCTTATAGGTATTGTTTACGACACTTCATCAACAACTTCAATGATAAGTTTCACAACCCACAATTTTTTTTTTTGGGTAAAAGGGCCTTAAACCCCGGTAATGATAAGTTTCACAACCCACAATTGAAAACTTTGGCTTATCGTGCTGGGAGTCAGAATCAAGTTCACAAGTTCAACTCCATCATGGATGAAATTGGGCTAACAAATCCACAAGCTCGTCAGTGGCCACATAGACACACATTTGATAGATGGACACTTGCACACGACGGTGGAAAACCATATGGGTTACTCACTACAAATTTATCAAAAAAAAAATTAATAGTGTTCTAAAAGGTGCTCGTTTTCTACCAATTACTAGATGCGTTCAACTTACATTTTATAGATTGGTGCACTACTTTGATGTAAGGCGTTCGCAAAGAATTCGTGCTCAAACTAGTGGAGAACGATATGCCCCCCATGTTGTTGCAAAACAAGAAGCCATAAAGTTGAAAGCAGTGCACATGCCGTGAGATCATTTAACCGGGAGAGAGGAATATTTGAGGTGATAACTCAAAAAGGAAGAAATGTGCAAGTAGTTAATTTGGAAAAAGAAACTTGCACATGTGGCAAGTGGGAGGTATATAAGTATCCGTGTTCTCATGTCTTGAGCACATGTGCCAATCTTTCTTTGAATAGTTGGCAATATGTTCATAAGTGTTACTCAATTCGAGAGTATTGTGCTATTTTGGCGTCCGAATTTTTTCCACTCCCTCATGAAGCGTATTGGCCACAATTATCATTTGTTGGAGAACTACTTCCAAATTCCAATCTAAAACGGGTGAAATCGGGTCGTCCTCGCTCGACAAGAATTCATAATGGGATGGACATTAAAGAAGGGAAGAAAAAATACCATTGTGAAATTTGCAAAAAAAGGTGGTCATATTAGAAAAACGTGCCCTTCGAGGCCTAGATGAATGGATGTTGATCAGTAAAGAACTTGCTATCGAGGTATTTGCAGGTCAACATGTTGGAGATGTTAAATGATGTTAGGAGCATAACTTGAAGAAAAATTGATGGTACAAACAATTTGCATATTTTTTTTTGGCATGAACTATTATTTGAATCTATTTTGTTATTGTGTCTTTGGATCACTTAACTTTTGAATTTTGTTTTGATAAAGACTCATGAAGAAATGTCCTTTTAACTCATTATTGTGAATCTATTGAATGTTTTTCTTTAATATATCTTTTGCCCAGAATCCAACATTTTTTAGCATGTAATTTGATAATTTAAATTGTATAACTATTGTGACATGTGGGTTTGAAAGAAACAGGTGAACAATTTAAACTTAAAGAAACATGTGAACAATTGTATGTATGGTCGAGCATATATATCAGTATGATCCAGTAAAAGAATTAAAATATAAACTAAAAAATAATAGTAAAGAGAAACACTATACAATAGTCAATAATATTGAACATGTCATACATTGGTCATTATTTTTTTTAAAGGAAAATTGATTAGTAAAAAACTCATGATTTAACTCTCCATTATAGAATTTCACGTAAGTGTCATGTAAAATATTAGTCGAGGATTCCACTTCTACATTTTCCTCAGGTCCTTGGTCAAAAATAAAGAAGCTGAAGTTTGATCTTAGTACAACTGGAATTAACCTTCCATTGCTTTTCAAAAGAAAGTCGGAAATGGGCGTAACACAAGTTTTTGGCATGACAAGTGGCTAGGTGGATCACCCCTTCACGTTTCTTACCCGAGATTGTATCATCTAGACTTGAATCCTCATTGCTTGGTTTCTGATAGGAGCGCCTCTGCCCCCGGGTCCCATCAGACGGGCCTTCTGACTCTACCCCTGTTCAAGGGCCTTCTTTTGAGAGGCGATCTAGGCTTAACGGGCCAATCATTAATTGGTCCTGGTCGAGGCCAATTCGTTCTAGCCATGAGTCGTGTGAGCTCGCTGAGTTAACGAGCCTCCTATCACACCTTCACCTATCTGATGAACACGACTCATGGGAGTTTATCATAGATCCATCAAGAATGTATTCTGTAAAGGCCATTCGCAACCACATCGCCCTCTCGACTTCTTTTCTGCTATCCCAACCTACACACTGGAACAAAATGCTACCTTCTAAGGTAAACATCCTTCTTTGGAGAGTAATGAACAGAAGGATTCCAACCAGAATGAACCTAGACAGGCGTGGCATTGATCTCGATACCGTTCGTTGTCCCGTATGTGATGATGATTTGGAATCAGAAGATCATATCTTCGCCAAATGTTGCATTGCAGTGGATACTTGGAGGGATGTTCTTCTTTGGTGGCACATCCCAGGTATCACCATCACATCCCTTGATGACGTTTTATCCTTGGCTGATCGTGTCCCTCTTGAAACCAAATTTCACCAATACTTTGATGTGGTGGTTCGCACTACAGTTTGGCACTTATGGAGTTTCAGAAACAAGGTGTCCTTTTCTCAAAAGCGTCCTAGAAAAGATCTCATATTTAACGACATCAAGGTTTCGGCCTTCACTTGGATCTCTAGCACGAATAAGAAAGTGTCTCCTTGCTGGTTAGAGTGGCTATGTAATCCATGTAATTCATTTTCCCTTTTGTAATTGTTCTTTTCTAGCTCCTTGCTATTTTAATAAAAACCGCCGTTCAAAAAAAAAAAAACAAAAAAACAAAAAAAATCGTAACTTCACATAAGTTGAATTAAAAATCACATGCATTATGGTCTATAATCTAACTAATATATATAGAAAATGTTTACTAACAACATAAGTATTTTTACTAACAATATCAGCATGCAAAATTCTAGCCTATGTAAGTTTTTTAATAAACCCAAAGAAAGGATGACTACATATGTGACATAATAGTAACGATTATGACTAGAATGTACTATATGAGTCGAGTTATTTTAGAAACCAAACATTCCTCACATACCAAGGGACTCATCCCCACCATCCATCTAAAAAGAAATCAATGGTTGAGATTAAAAGCATTTAATATTTCACCCATTTTTTATAATTTAAATATCTCTTAAACCGTTAATCGTTAAGCGAAAATAATTACACCATCGCGACAAGCATTTAATTATCTTTCTATAGACGGGCATTTTGATATACTTTCGACAAAAAAAAAAATTCATTTTTTTCACGTTTTTTTTCGTGGCTGAAAAAATCATATATGATATATCATATATGATATTACATATCATATCATATATGATATGTAATATCATATATGATATATATGATGTAATATCATATATGATATATATGATATATCATATATGATATATATGATGTATCATATATGATATATATGATGTATCATATATGATATTACATATCATATATGATATGATATGTAATATCATATATGATATATCATATATATCATATATGATATTACATATCATATCATATATGATATGTAATATCATATATGATTTTTTCGGCCACCAAAAAAAGCGTAAAAAAATGAAGAAAAAAAAATTGTCGAAAATATATCAAATTGCCTATCTATAGAAAGATAATTAAATGCTCGTCGTAACGGCATATTTTTTTTCGCTTAACGATTAACGGTTTGAAAGATATTAATATTTGAAAAAAAAGGATGAAAGTGGGTTTTTTAAATTGTTGGGATTAATCTCATCCATTAGATCAAATAAAGATGGAGGGTGGAGATTAGTCCCTTGGTATGTAAAAAAAGTTTGGTCCTCAAATGATCTTAAATCGTACTATATATATTCCCTACTTGTATAATACTTCAATCAGCGCACTTCAAGAACTTCACTCAACATCTGCACTCAACAATTTTGGTGTCTGACTTGTATAATACCACAGACAGTATACTTTTAGTTTTTGAAGTCATTGTTTTGTTCAAGAGGTCAAATTTGTAAGCCACTAATATAAACTTGATGAAATTTCTACAATGTGTTATAAGTAGATACCCCGTATTTGCTTTGTTTTTCCATCCATTTTTTCTTTTTCTCTGCCGCAAATTAAAACCCTGTAAAAAGAGACGGAAACAGGACCAAATATAACCGGGTGCACAAAAATTTTGATACCGTAATATAGAAACAAATTTCGATGGACCGGGTGCATTTAAGATACATTTAGTAAAAATTGTTGTTTTTTTTTTCAAAAATTAACACTACATCGAAAAAATTCATAGGAGTCCCGGGTACCTGCATGAACCCCCTTCGTGTAAATTTTCACCCATTGATTAGCCATTTCAAAAGTTAATGCACGGTCGCAAAATTTAAAGCACCTAACCTCATAAATGATAAAAGTACTTCCCTATCAATTGCATAAAGCTTCGAAGTGATAAAAAAAAATGTTCTTTTACACACATTATAATTTTTATTAGTTTTTAGGCGAATGTGGTAGTTCCAAAAGATATTTAATAAAGCGAGTACTTTTCAAAATATTTAAAGATAAAGGTACATCGTGGAGAACTATTTATTTCTTTGGCAACCCATATTTCTTCTTCTCTTGACGTATCATATATTCATATTATAGGAGTACTTATAAATAACATCCCCAATCTATTTTTCTTACGGCAAACTGAAAAACAAATAGAGTACAAGAAAACTGCAATACATATTCTATACTAAACGATCATGTCACATTTACAAATTAACATTCAAGACCACACTAGATTTGTATATGCCTAACCAATTAGACTGAATCCATCAATTTGTTCACGTTGCATGCAGAGTGCAAATTTTAAATGCAAAGAGATATTGCATCAACCAGACTCGAACCAAAACTTCAAAATGGGCTACTAAGTGAAGTGGTTATATGTTTTTCTATCGATAATTGATGGCTGAAAATATTGTTTCTAAAATTAATTATAGTGTGTGTTATGGATAAAGATGGTATGGGTTCGACTTTTTACCTGAGCGACTAAGTGTAAGAAGGATGGCAAAAGTCGGTGACTCGGTCGCTTAAGCGAGGGAGAAGGTACAATGCGACAACGGTGATGGGAGTAAATTACCGCCGTGGAATGATGATGCTTCTGGTGTAAATCGAATGACCAATGCTACAAATGGTGATGACGACCTTAGGGTCTTCTTACCTTTCCTTTTCCTTTTACAAATTACTTTTTATAGCTTCTTAAAAGAGTAAATTACACAGATGGTCCTTGTGGTTGGCGTTGACTTTCACGTATGGTCCCTTGACTTTTTTTTTTGCACTCATAGTCCCTAACTCAGAAACTACTAACACAGATGGTCCCTTGACCAAACGTCCGTTTGGTCAAGGCGTTAAGTTGACTAACTGCGAGGGTATTTTTGTCCAAACACAATAGCAACCACTCTATCCTCTGCTATATCCCCTTACCAATGCCACTCACTATTTACTCCCCTTTCACCAACATAAATCCAATCATTTTCTTAACCTAAATCCCCAAATCAACCCTAATTAAATAACAAATTTCTGGATCCACAACTAGAAAAATATGAAGATCACATCAAAATCAATCTTAAGCCCAGGCAGATCCAACAACTCAAGCTCACTCACAACTTCACTCAGCCACAAACTTAGAAACAATGGCAGTATCAAGAAAGGTGGCGCATCTCCAGCCATGTTTCCCACCAAAAAAAGAGGCGCATTTGAAAACCAACAACAACAACAAGAACCATCTTTACCTAAAGTCACCTGCACTGGTCAAGTCAGAGTCAAACCAAAGAAAAAACAACACCAAAAAGCTTTATCAAAATGGTAGTAGTTAATAATGGTGAAAATGAAGGTCAAGGGAGCTGTGGTGCAGTTTTTGCTAGGTGGTTAGTGGCAGTTGAAGGTGGCGAAAGAGATATCGAAATGGTAGTTGGAGATTGTGAAGATGATAGTTATCATGATGGTTATGAGGGTGAAGGTAGGAAAAGAAGGCATGTGTTTGAGGATTTAGAGATTGTGAATGATAGAGTTGAAGGTGTTAAAGATGGAGCTAGAGTTAGTATTTGTGTGCCACCTAAGAATGCTTTGTTGTTGATGAGATGTAGATCTGATCCTGTTATGATTGAGGCTTTGAATAATAGATCTTGGGAGCCTAGTGTTCGTGGTGTTACTAATGATGTTGAAGAAGATGAATTTGAAGATGTTATTGGCAATGATAATGAGGATGAAACTAGAGATCTTGAAAATGTGGAACATAATAAAGTTATGGTCTTGGATCAAGATGATGAAGCTAATGATTATCTAGATTGTTATAATGTGCAACAAAATGAAGTGGGTCAAGATCAAGATTGTGATAATGTGCAAAAATATGAAGTGGGTCAAGATCTAAATCATGAAAATGTTCAACAAGCTGAGGTGGGTCTAAATCAAGATTTTGATAATGTGGAACAGAAAGTTGTGATTTTGGATCAAGATCAAGAAAATGTGCAAAGATTTGAAGTGGGTCAAGGTCAGAATCAAGAAAATGTGCAAAAAGATGATATGGGTCAAGGTCAAAATCAAGAAAATGTGCAAAAAAGTGATATGGGTCAAGACCTAGATCAAGAAAAAGAGCCAATAGAAGAAGAAAGTTTGTATCTTGACTCATTATTTCAAGAAAATGTGAATCAAGATTATGAAAGTCAACAAACCCATGAAGAAAAAAGTGTGGAAGAACCAAAAGAATCCAATAATGAATTTGTAGAGATAGAAAATGATGCAGAAGTGAAAAAATCAGAGAAAACATTGCCAGAATGTTTACTAATGATGATGTATGAACCCAAGTTATCAATGGAAGTATCAAAAGAAACATGGGTTTGTAGTCAAGATTTCATTAATTCGTGGTTAGCATTACATGTAAATCTATGTGTTTATCTTACCATTTTCTTGTAATTATGATTTTGATATGAGATTAGATGATTGTAATTGTATTTTCTTTTAGTTTATGGGTGGCCGGAATTTGAGGAAGGTGGCCGGAAATAATGGTGATGGTGGTTGTTGTGGTGGTGGAGGGTGGGGAGGGGAAAGACATACAGCAGGAAAGAGTTGCTACAGTGTTGGGACGAAAATACCTTCACAATTAGCCAACTTAACGCCTTGACCAAACGGACGTTTGGTCAAGGGACCATCTGTGTTAGTAGTTTCTGAGTTAGGGACTGTGAGTGCAAAAAAAAAAGTCAAGGGATCATACGTGAAAGTCAACGCCAACCACAAGGACCATCCGTGTAATTTACTCTTCTTAAAACTAAAGAATCAAGGATATTATTATATGCTAAAAATTCTAAGAAGTACTCATTCTCTTAAATGTCTTTTGAAACTGCTAGAGCCAAACAAAAAACTCGTTTCTATTACTGGTACGGTGTTAATTTGGGAGGCAGTTGGTCGTAATTACTATGGTGCAAACTACTGTAATAAATATGACATTCAATTATAGCAACAACCGAATTATAACCTATATCATCTTCTATATATATCAAGTATCCTTCTATCCTTATCTTCCATGAACATACACTATAACACACATACATATCCTCTCACATTTACATTATCTTCCTTCGAAAATTTTAGCACACACATCACAGTCACCAGGCCATCTACCGCGATAGACCGTGAGACGTATTTCTACATCTAGACCATTACATAATTTTACATTAAATACTTAATGTAAATCATGTTGCTTATACAAGTCAAATTATGTGATGGTCTAGATGCAGAAATACGTCTCACGATCTGGGATTGAATAACAAGGTGTTCAGCACGATCTCATCTGTTGCCTTGTTAAAATAGAGGCAACTCACATAAATAAATTAGGGAGAAACTACTAACCAGTTGACCAATATCGTGCTGAAAGTAAAAGTAAAAAAAAAAATAATAATAATAAAAAAAAAAAAAAAAAAAAAAAAAAAAATTGGAGTCTTTTATTTAAGTGAGCATGTGTTATCTAGAAGAGAGAGTATTATGATTCGAAAACTACATAAGTTTAAACTAAGCTTGATTCCGGTTATGAAAAAGTTTGTTTTTGATTATCCAATAATATCTCCTTTCATATAATTCATATCCAACATTCCAACTACTTAACTACTCACCATTATATGAATTTATGAAGTAGCCAGCTCGTAAATATAAATTCTGATGAGTTATCTTGTCTACAGAATTTATTTTAACATGTAGAAAGTAAAAAAAAATAATGATCGAGTCTTTTATTGTAACATGACGAGTTACCTTTTCTGCACATTTTTTTTTACTTTCGATCTAGATGGTAAAATAAATTGTGCAGAAAAGATAACTCGTCAGAATTTATATTGATGAGCTGGCTAATTCAGAAGTTCATATTATAGTGAGTAGTTAAGTAGTTGGAATGTTTGATATGAATTATATGAAGGCATTATATTGGGACCCCCCCCCCCCCCCCCCTCCCCCTCTCTCCTCTTAATAGGGGGGTTTGAACAGTAGCATGCATCGGGGGTTGTATTGTGTGGATCGCGATGTTGTACTGTGTGTTTTGCGGTTTGTACGGTTGACTATAGGGGGTCCGAATACTATATCCCTTATATGAAATGACATATTATTGGGTTATCAATAAAACAAACTTTTTCATAACTGGTATCAAGCTTAGTTTAAACTTATGTAGTTTTAGAATCATAATACTCTCTCAGATGCTCACTTAATTAGCTTTAGACTTGTAAAGTAATTAAGCAAATGTGATACAGACGGAAGCTCGTGGGAGTCTGATGAAAACTAAATATACTACTATATAGAAATAATGAGAGCATGAAGAAGAGGTGGCAAATTCTTTTTGTCTTTCATGAAACAAAGAGAACATGCCAAACTGGCCAAAAAGAAGCTCAAGAGTTACAAAACCATCACTTTTTCCCGAAAAAGCTTGCGCCACAACAATAAGCTGGACAGGTCAAAGTATCAAAAGTTTTCAAGATTCAACTCACATGACGAGCTCATGGCGAATAGTGTTAGTACAATACGCCCCAAATATAATGACTAGTTCTGAAGCCCGATATATATGCCGAAGTTAGTTGTCGTAAGTCCCACTAAATCCAATTTCTTAGAGGTTACCTTGGCTAAATGACTCTAATGACTCAAAGAGTGATATTGAGATGATGGAGCACCTGAACTTACTTGAAACCAAAAAAAACCTTTCGTAGAAACAATTCGAAGCTAGAAGAAACCAGTTCATAAGATTATCGTCTCATGGCAAGCTCAAGTATTTGGTGGTGTTTTACTTACGTCTCCTAATTCTTTCAAGAACCTTTTGCGTTGTAAAATTCCTATTGTCTTTGATATAGGAGTATTTTAAATTGATATATTAGTCACATTTATTTTTACTGGTAGTAAAGTTGTTTAATTATTGGGCAAATCGCATAAAAAAGTATCGAACTTATGTTCAATTTTAATTTAAAGTACTCATCTTATTTTTCTCGATTTAAGGTATCGAACTATAGTTTTGTTGCAATGTTGGGTAGATTTTACCTGCGCACACAGTTGTCGGTCATTTATTCAACACATGGCATATGTATGGTGATGTGGCATATAATCCCGATTTTTATTAAAAAAAAGTCGACATCATTTTTTTTCTCTTTATCTTCTTCAAAGAGATATCAAGACAAGCTTATGCCTTTGACCCTGTCCTTGCAACCAAGCTTTAGTGCTAATGGTGCCGACTACCAAAGTGATAGTCGAGTACCGCAATAGTTTCGCTGCCATTGTTCGCACACGTGTTCAAAATGTTGTCATTTCCATCTGGACGATATGTGGTCGGTGGTCCCCATGGGAACATGGGTGTGATAGGAAGGAAGATCATCATTGACACATAAGGTGGATGGGGTGCTCGAAAAAGGTTGGCGTCACTGAAAAGCATGTGGCTTTCATCAGATCTGAGATGACGGTGGTCGGAACCAAGCCGCAGGAAATGGGATCGCCGAAAAGGAGAGGAAAAAAAGAAAAAACAAAAGATGGTAACCGGCTAGCATTTTTAAAGTGACTGGAAACCCGTTATTTGCCAGACATTGCAACAAAAATAAAGTTCGATACTTTAAATTGAGAAAAAATAAGATGAGTACCTTAAATTAAAATTTAACATAAGTTCGGTACATTTTTGTGCGATTTGCCCTTAATTATTTTGTCACATAATAAAGTTTTTACAAAATACAAGTTACTCTCTTCCACTAAAGGAAAACAACAGGCAAAAACATTCAAGTTATTTTGTCATTTCAATTAATATGAAATGAATTCTTTAAGTGATCGACTCGTGATTTTTCATTGCATGAAACTATTTAACAACTCCTGATTTAATATCTAAACGACGGTATTGAAGCATCCAAATGCTAGCCAACTACCTTCTGACTCAATATCAAAGGCTGACTTGAACTGAAATGGAAAATTAAAAGCAAAAAAAAAAAAAAAAAAAAAAAAAAAAAAAAAAAAAAACCTTCCAAACATACGACTGAATGCTAACTCATAATTTTCATTTCTAGAATTATTTTTTATTATTATTATCATGAATTACTACTATTACTGTAATAAAACATAAAGATATGAGTTCACATACAAAAAAAATAAATAAATAAAAATAAAAATAAAAAAAATAAAATAAAAAGGGGAATACACACATATATATGAGGTAGGTTATAAGGATCCCTCTTTTTACAAGTTGTACCCACCCGGATTTTCTAGTTTTTTTATTTTTTTATTTTTTTTTATTTTTATAATTTTGTTTATATTAAAAAACTATAAACCTGAAAGTACGAAACATAAAATAGAAAGTTTAACAAGTCAAAAGTATTAAACTGGCAAAAAATACGGAGCAAATGTTATACTGTAAACTGAGAGACAAAAAAAATCTTTTGTCTTTTACCCCTTTTCTAATGGGCAAGGGTACCTATAACAAATCCCTATATATATTTCTAAGACTTCAATAATGTATATGCAAGAGTGCACAACTTCTTAAATAATCAGATAATGACTGTACTTACGTACAGCTATCTCTATAGAGAAATAATGAGAACATGAAGGAGTGGCAAACTCTTTCATGAAACAATGAGAACATGCCAAACAGGCCAAATAGAAGGTCAAGAGTTACAAAACCGTCACATTTTCACGAAAAAGGTTGCGCCATAACAATAAGGTGGACGGGTCAAACTAACAAAAGTTCACGCGATTCGATCAACTACATGATGAGCTCATGCCGAATATTGTTAGTACAGTCAAGCCCCAAAAATAATGACACTAGCCGTTCTCAAGCCAGATATTTTTGCAGAATTTAGTTGTCCTAATTAAATGTCACAAAATCCAATTTCTTAGGGCCACCCAGCATAGCCTAATAATAATAAATCTTAGAGGGCTTGCGATTTACTGAATTACCAAGCTCCACAGGTCTAAAATCTGTTGGAATTAATCTTGCTATGATGAACAAAAACACAGGTATGAATGAATATATAAACTTTCTATTGATAGTTGCAATTGTTGTTCATTAGAACTTACAAACACATTGACCCTATATTTACTAACTGAAAAGGCATGATGTAAAAGGTTGTGATGGTTCAAAAGGACCAACAGGCATGACCTTTCATCAATTAACTGCCTATAACTATAATTAACTAACTTTCCTAACTGATATTGTCTAAATCAAAGTTTTGGTTTAACTTTCAATACTCCCCCTTAAACTAAACTTTGGTTTAAGGTATGTCTTCAACTTAATTTGATCTTGCTTTACAGCAATGTTGGTTCTTCGTCAGTTTCATAAATGAAATGTGCTTGATCCTCCTTGTCTTTCTTCTTCCATTTGGTACATTCATATGAAAGGTGGCCGAATTCACCACAATTATAGCATCTCATTTTATTCTTGCCTTGTTCTCCTTGCCTTGTATCTTTTCCTCGTCCTTTTCCTACTTTGCTAAAGTTTCTTCCTCTTCCTTTATCATGACTTTGATTGCTTGAACTTGTCATCAAAAGTTTGTCTTGATAATTTTCTTCATGTTCGTCTTGACTTTTGAGTCGTTCTTCAAAAGCAATTAATCTTCCAATGGCTTCTTCAAACAACATTTTGTCTAGATCTTGATATTGTTCAATAGACGCCACGATAGAGAGAAACTTCTTTGGAACAGAGTTAAGTAGTTTCCTTACAATCACCTTGTCTTCCAAAGTTTCACCAAGGCCTTTAAACTTGGCCTTTATACCACTTAACTTTCCTCCATAGTCACTTACTTTTTCATTTGGTTTCATCCTTAGCGTCTCTAGTTCACTCCTCAAGGTTTGTAGCCGTGCCTTTTGAACTAAATCCGCTCCCAAATACTTGACTTTGATCGAATCCCATACTTCCTTTGTAGTCGAGTATTGTGCAACTTGCATTAAGACATCTTGTGGCAATGTTTGAAAGATCATTGCCTTCATTGTATTTTCTTTCTTTTCATCCACAGCATCTTTAGCATTAATTATTTCCCACAAACCATGAGCCTTCAAGATTGTTTCCATCATGATTGCCCACATTGTGTAGTTTGTTTCCGTCAGTTTCGGGCATTGAAGTGCTATGTTTTGCTCTCGAGTTGGTGTAGATGATTCTCCTATCTTCATGCTTTGTTGCTTTCATACTTGCTTTCTTTCTTACTTACTTTTGATCGTACGATCGGTTGCTTACTTGCTTTGAAACACGAAGGTTTCTCTTACTTCGATCAAGATTGGTCTTTCTTACTTACTATGAAACACTAAAGTGTCTCTTTGACCAAAAAATGATCTTTCTTACTTATTTTTCAATACTAGTGTTTTTCTGACGTACTTTGAAAAGGCTAGACTTTGCACTTACTTACTTACTTTGAAACACTAACGTTTTTCTTATTTACTTACTTTGGAAACACTAGAGTTTTCTTACTTACTTACTTTGAAACGCAAAGGTTTCATTAAACACTAGGTTCCGTTAAAACGATAGATTTCTTCTTACTTCTTACTATGTGAACCACAAGGGTTCGGTCTTACTTTTAATTTTGTATTTCACTAATCTAAAAGAATGATTTTCTCCCTTTAAAATAGAAAATATACAAAACTTAATCTTACTTTCTTATTTTCCTACCCTTTTTTAGTAACCCCAATCAATTGATAATTACAAAATAGTTACTCCTTAAATAAAATTATTTTTATCAACAATAACTGATCACTAATATTTTAATTCAAAGGCTTTCTTATTTTTATCACTAAAATCCTTTATATAAATTTATAATCACAAAATAAATTTATAAAAGATAAAGTAAGAGAAAACTTATTCAATTATTGTGTCTACTGATGCAGTCAAATGAAGTATCCCACTTTCCTTTGTCTTCTAGATCTCACGAAAAATAAGGATAAAAGGAAACTGCCCTTTTCTTCTCTGTTGGGTTGTTATCAAACCCAAAACACCAAAATGCCAGATCGGATCTTCCTTCTTCTCTGTCTGATTATTATCGATGAACCCAAAACACCAAAAATCACCAACACAATCTCCTTCTTCTTTCGATTATAGTTAATCGGTGGTTTGGTGGTTCCCGTTCTCAAATTTTCTCCGGCGATGGTGGTTACTAGACGGTTTTCTGCTTTTCTTTGATTCGTGATTCCAAATCAACGAACGGGTACGTTTTAATATCCTTCCCTGGGTCGATTAACCTCTGGCTCTGATGCCAATTGTTGGAATTAATCTTGCTATGATGATCAAAAACACAGGTATGAATGAATATATAAACTTTCTATTGATACTTGCAATTGTTGTTCATTAGAACTTACAAATACATCGACCCTATATATACTAACTGAAAAGGCATGATGTAAAAGGTTGTGATGGTTCAAAAGAACCAACATATATGACCTTTTATCAATTAACTGCCTATAACTATAATTAACTAACTTTCCTAACTGACATAGTCTAAATCAAAGTTTTGGTTTAACTTTCAATAAAATCCGCACCTCCGCAATGTACAAATGTGACTTGGTTGGGGTTTCCTCATATCTAAAAAATAAAAATTAGATATTATGTTTGTTTCTTTAACATTAGTTGGGGAAATTGCCACTCAACGCTTGACAAAACAAGCTAAGATCGTGTTTTATACGAATCCATGATGTGCAGCCCTATTTACATATCCTTGAACTAAATAGCAAGATGATCATATCAGTAAATTGGTAGTATGGCAAAGCTTCATAGATGATTAATGTGTTAGTTTTGTGGACATAATTATTAGTGTATGTCCGGATTCGAACTCGAGACCACGGGATTGCACACTTTACGTATGAGAATTAAAGTTTAACAATTAAATGTAAAATGTTATACTTAATTATTAAATACACAAAACGAATAACGACCGTTAAGTAATGAATGGAAATTGACTAACGATTAAAGAAAAAGACTAGAGTGAAAATTGGATGTTAAGAAGGATCCGGAAACCCCTTGTGGGTTATGTGGCCGATCGGCTAAGGAAATGGGAAACCCAATCCTAGTCCAACTTGTCCTCCAAGTTTCTCACCCTATATAAACAAAGGCTAGGGTTCATTGTTTGAAAATCTTTTTACACACACATAACCCTAAAATTGTTTTCTTCTTTTCTTTGGTGCTAGGTCGATCGAACAAAACCCTTTAGGGTCGATCGACTTTTTTTTTTCCTAAACAAAATTGTTTTTGTGTTTTAAGAACTAGCATGCTCTTTTATTTGGTAATAGTACATGTGTACAAGAACGTGGTGTAAACACACTATTGTTTACATCTTGGTTTGAATTGAAAAAAAAGGTAAGGTTCGATTCGTTAAACCGTTTAAATTGATCCGATCTAATAGCTTATTGAAGATTGTAAAAGGTACGCATACTATTTATGTTTTGGTTAATTAATTGCAATTATATGATCCTTACTCTTCCGCACTTGCTTTGATGTTTTATGTGTTTATATTTATGTTTGACATGTTATGTAATTCCAACAGTGGCATCACGAGCCGTTATAATATGTAATTAATTACCGAAACACGTAAAAAACGAATCTTGTATTGTTTTATATATGTATGTCGATTTTCTAGGGCTTATGAAACTTGAAACCCTAATTTTTTTTAGGGGGCCGATTTGCCCTAATTTTTTTATTAAAAAAAATTAGGGTTTATGTTTTGTTAATTAATTTGATTAGAAACCCTATGATTGCATGCTATAATTACGTGATTAATTAAGGGATATATGTTATGTCATTAATTGTATGCGATCTTCTGACTAATTGTAATAATTGTTATGTGGAATTCATGATGATACATGCATGTTTCGTCATGAATTATTAGTTATATGGTTTAATTGTTAAGATATTTTATATTTAATTGTTAAGTTTTTTCACATGTAATTATTGATAGATCTTGAATTGGGGAAGACCTCAATTAAATTAATGAATCAATTATGTGCAATATGGTATATGTTTAACTATGGTTTACGCAATCAATTCGTCGATGTATGTGGCTCACTTCCTTTGCAAGTAAAAGCCTTTGTTAAATATATGCATTATTTAAACCTAGAATTGATTATTAATAGGTTTTATCGAATAAGTTTGGATGTGGCTACTTGTTTACACATATTAATTGTTAGTTATTTGCGCATTATTTAGATGTTTATTTTTTATTTTACTTGTTTGTTTATTTTTTGTGTGACAAGTTGTAAGCAAAGGGTAATTTTCGAATAGAAAAATAAATCGGACAAAATAATGGCGAAACTTAATTGTGTATAAATTGTAATCATGCAAATCTTATGTGCCGATAGTGGTTCGCTTCGCACGGTAATTCGCTCCCAGGCGAGACTAGCAAGTTTTATAATTTATAACATGTTTTTAAGAGTCAAATCTAAAGCTTTTAGCTGATTGATTTTTTTTGTACCAAATAGTTAGAAAAGCTCATCCAACTTGACAAACTATGTGAGGGGTATAAGGGGGGTACGCATTAAATTTTGACCTTAAAGAAACCGGTTTTTAATGGATTTAAGCTAACCTTTGTTTCTCCACTTCTTTGTGCGTCAAATTGGAGTTACCTACGACTATTTTTTATGTACAAAACATCTTAAGGGTGAATTGACCTCAATTCCACGCGCCACTTTGTGGCAATTATCCGAATAACTTGGGTCTTTTGACTCATGCAGTAGTACGATATAGTGGGCGATAATTGTAGGTAATTCTTTGATTGGTTCATCCAATACCTCAATTAAAACTTTGTTAATTTGATCTTACTAAAATTGGTTAATAAAAAGGTTTTTTATTAAAACTTATGATACGAAGTTGTATGCATGCTTCTTCGTACATATTTTGATTATACACATCAAATTAGTACCCTTAAAATTTAAGTTTATGCCATCTAATTATAAGAGACACTTGAAATTGCAATTTAGCTTAAGTGGGATCTTGACTAGATTGCAATGACAAGGTAAATTCTCATGTTGCGTGAGATCACAACTGGATATTTGAAGTTTCTAAATTAGACAACTTAATTGAGTTAGTTAGTGAGAGCTATGACTCAAGGCATAAGATGGGATGAAACATGCTTACATTGCAAATAGATTTTTGGAAAATGTAAATCCCATAATGATCTAGGAATTGGAAATTGTTTGCCAATCATTGTTCGATAATTACCTTCTTACGTACTTTCATTACTAGCAGATCAACTGATGTGATGAAACTATGTTAATTTGGGTCCTAGTTTTCAAGAAAATTCTATGGTTATATGAATATTTCCTTGGGTATTTTATTTTCTTGAAAAGTTGTATTATCGAAATACTAATATTTGAACTTTTTCTGTAGAAATGGCTCAAACTGAAAACACTACTTTGAGTTCTGCGTTCAAGCCTTTCTTTGAACAAGAAAAATTGACTGGCCCAAACTTCAACGGTTGGTATCGTTCACTCAGGATTGTCCTGCGGGTGACTAAACGAGTTGAATATTTGAATCAACCTTGTCCTGCTGAACCTGCTGCTACTGCAACTGCAGAAGAAATAGTAGCATGGAAAGTTGAGTATGAAAAGCACAATGATGTGGCTTGCATGATGCTTGGAATGGATTCACCTGCTCCTCGTAAGCAGTTTGAGCATTTTTTCCCCTTATGATATGCTCAACGAGCTCAGATGTATGTTTGAGAAACCTGCAGCAGTTGAATTGTATCATTTGATTGATGCTCTTCACAGCTGTAAGCAGGCAGGTGAAAAACCTGTGAGTGCTCATGTGCTGAAAATGAAGAGTTACATGGACCAGCTAGAGCTACTCGGCTATCCCTACATGCAAGAAATTGCAGTTGGCTTAATCAACAGATCCTTGAACAAGGATTTTGGTGGTTTTGTGCAAAATTTTAATATGCACTGCGTGGGGAAGACAGTTAGTGAATTGCACGCATTGCTAATTGAATATGAAAAAGGTTTACCTAAAAAGGCCCCTACACCCCAAGTCATGGCTATTCATGGTGGTAGGATTCAAAAGAAGCCAAAACCGCAAGCGAACAAGAAGGGTAAAGGCAAAGGAAAGGCTGATAAGGGTAAGCAAGTTATGGCCTATCAACCTGAACCTAAGAAATACCCTCCTAAGAGTTGCGAACTAATAAGTACAAGAAGTCTGGGCAGGACGCCAGTACTTCAGGTAACTTCTTTATGATTGAATTATTTACATTAACTCATAAAATAAATTCCTGGGTATATGATACTCGATGTGGTATTCACATTTGTAATACACTACAGGGGTTTAGAGTTGAAAAGAGACTGGCCTATGGGGAGAAATTTATGCACGTTGGGCAATGGAATAAAAGTAGCTGTTGAAGCCATAGGACCGTTTAATTTAGTTTTGCCTTTTGGCTTAGTACTGTTATTGAACAATTTTCAATTCGCACCTTCTATTGTTAGAGGTGTCGTTTCATTTTCCTTATTGTTGGATCTTGGTTTTATTCACTATAACAACCGCGAATTTTCCAGGTCCTTACTCAACCTTAAGCTCGAGATGATATGTTTATTTAGTTTATTTGTTCACTATTATGTGTGTTTGTGAGATAGACCACACAACGCGAGTCGGCACAAATAAACCTAATAACACGTGAAATATTGGTTTTTACGAGATAACACGAACATAGACATATTTATAGTCAATTTTAACGGAAAAGCAATTTTAAAAATATTGGCGCAACTTAGAAAGTCATACGAGGACTTTTAGTACGCTAAACGAGCCCGAGAACACTTTTAATTGGAAGTTCAACAAAATTTCGTTTTAGGTCCTTGTGGGTCAATAGGATTTTCATCACTAGTCCCAAGGGGTTATATAAACCTACCCTTTCTCATTTTAGGGTTAGTTTTCTCCTGTTTGCTCACACAGCCGCCCCTCCTTCTCTCCCAAGTTCTGGCCAAGATTCCGGCCACCACCGAGCAACACCACCGCCGCATCCCACATCACACCGCCACCACCACCAATCGAATTCTTGTAACTCCCTCTTCACCAGTAACCACCGTACGTGCCAAGAAACACCACCACCACCATCTACGCGCCTCCACCGTCACCACCATCTTTAGATCCGAGCATTTGGGAGGTATGTTACACCGTTTCACAATCATGTGTGACTCGATGTGAGTCAACTCATGTATAACGGGTTGGTTATTATTATTTTTGGTTCGGATTCGGGTATAAAAACGTAGGCTAACAAATTTTAATAACTAACAACGTGTGTAAATTCGTTTGGTATCATTAGATTTGGGTTTGTGTGGTCGAGTCGTAGTCGAGCCGTGAGCCTAGCTCACGGTCGTGGCTTGTTGATGTCATTCTGAAGTCAAGTAAGTCATTGTCGAGTCGTGGTTACACGTTTTGAGCTTGTGGTTATTTGCGGATTGGTTGTATATTTTCTTTGTTGTGTTGTTATTCTTATTGTTGCTTATGATCGAATCTAGAAATAGGGTTAGATTAAAGTTGGTTTTGAAGATTGTGCATAACAACCAGAATCAGGCTGTAGCAACTGGTGGAAACAATGCTGACCGTGTAAACAATGCAAACCGTGGGAACAATGGTAACCCAACTCGGGGTTGGGTATTTGTGATGAACGCAGAAGAAGGACGCAAGGACCCGAACATAGTGACGGGTACGTTCTCTTTAAACGACCACTATGCTACTATGCTATTTGATTCTGGTGCCGATTATAGTTTTGTCTCCACTAAATTCATGCATCAGTTGAATATGGAACCCGGTAGACTAGGCTTTAGTTACTAAATTGAAATAGCAAGTGGTCAAAAGGTAGAAACAAATGAGATAATTCGCGGGTGTACACTAGAATTAGAAGGTCATACCTTTAGCATCGACTTAATACAATTTGGACACGGAAGTTTCGACGTGATTGTGGGAATGGACTGGGTGTCTAAGAATAAGGCTGAAATAGTGTGTCATGAGAAGATGGTCCGAATACCACTACCTAACGGTGAGTTACTTAAAGTCTATGGATGGAGACTTGAAGAAAATGTGAAACATCTCATGAGCATGAAGGTAGATGAACAAAAACTATAAGATATCCCGGTCGTTCGAGACTTCCCAGAAGTGTTTCCCGAAGAGCTGTCCGGATTACCCCCTACGCGAGAGGTTGAATTTCGGTTAGACCTAATTCCTGGAGCAATGCCGGTTACAAAGTCTCCCTACCGTTTGTCACCTACTGAAATGGATGATTTGTCTAATCAACTCAAGGAACTCCAAGACAAAGGTTTCATCCGACCTAGTTCTTCGCCATGAGGAGCACCGGTATTGTTTGTCAAGAAGAAGGATGGTTTCTTTAGGATGTGCATCGACTACCGGGAACTGAACAAACTAACCATTAAGAACAGCTACCCTCTCCCGAGAATCGATGACTTATTTGATTAACTGCAAGGCTCACGATACTTCTCCAAGATAGATCTACGTTCCGGTTACCATCAGTTACGAGTGCACGAAGATGACAATCCTAAAACCGCGTTCAGAACTCGATACGTACATTTTGAGTTTACAGTGATGCCTTTTGGATTGACAAACGCGCCTGTGGTGTTCATGGACTTGATGAACCGAGTATGCAGGCCATACCTAGATAAATTTGTTATCGTGTTTTATCGATGACATTCTGATCTATTCTAAGACAAAAGAGGAACATGAAATGCATTTGAAGTTAATCCTGGAGTTACTCAAGAAGGAAAAACTGAACGCTATATTCTCGAAGTGTGAATTCTGGCTAAAGAAGTCCAATTCCTTGGATACGTGGTTAACAAAGATGGCATTCTTGTGGACCCCAGCAAGATCGAAGCGGTGAAGAATTGGGAAGCTCCTAGAACACCATCAGAAGTTTGCTCATTCCTAGGACTAGCAGGTTACTATCGAAGATTCATCGCGAACTTCTCCAAGATTGCCAAACCTCTTACCTCACTAACTCAAAAGAACAAGAAATACGATTTGGGCGAACCACAAGAGAGTGCCTTTCAGACGTTGAAAGATAATCTGTGTAATGCCCCAATCCTAGCCCTCCCCGATCGACCCGAAGATTTCATAGTATACTGTGACGCGTCATGTCAAGGCCTTGGGTGCGTGTTAATGCAAAGAGGTAAGGTGATTGCCTATGCCTCTCGACAACTGAAAGTTCATGAGAAGAACTATACCACCCATGATCTGTAGTTAGGCGCTGTAGTATTCGCTCTCAAGATATGGAGACATTACTTGTATGGGACGAAAAGTATTATCTATACTGATCACAAGAGCCTCCAACACATCTTCGATCACAAAGAGTTGAATATGCGCCAGAGGAGATGGATTGAGCTCTTTAGCGATTATGACTGCAAGATTCGCTACCACCCAGGTAAGGCGAACGTAGTGGCTGATGCTTTAAGTAAGAAGGAAAGACTCAAGCCTAGGAAAGTGAAAGCCATGAGTATAACCATACAGTCGGGTATCAAGGATAAGATACTAGCGGCTCAGAGAGAGGCATCTATGAATATGGATGCACCCACAGAAAAGATGCGAGGCTTAGATAAGCAATTGGAGAAAAAGGACGACGGTGGACTGTACCTTGTAGATCGAATTTGGGTACCGTTAACTGGTGACGTGAGAACCTTAGTCATGGACGAAGCACATACGACGAGGTACTCTATTCATCCAGGAGCAGATAAGATGTACTACGACCTTAGAGACTTGTATTGGTGGCCTGTGATGAAGAAGGACATAGCTGTCTACGTTAGCAAGTGTCTGACTTGCTCTAAAGTGAAGGCTGAACATCAGAGACCATCTGGTTTGTTACAGCAATCGGAGATTCCCGAGTGGAAGTGGGAAAGGATAACCATGGACTTTATTACAAAGTTGCCTAGGACTAGTAGTGGACACGATACGATCTGAGTCATTGTAGATAGGTTGACTAAGTCTGCACATTTTTTCCCAATCTGAGAAGATTATACGATGGACAAATTGGCTAGACTTTACATCAAGGAGATAGTGGCGAGACATGGTGTACCTATATCGATCATATCTGATCATGACAGCCGTTTCACTTCTAACTTTTGGCAATTATTGCAAAGGTCCCTGGGAACACACTTAGAGATGAGTACGGCTTATCACCCACAGACCGATGGTCAAAGCGAGCGTACCATACAGACCTTAGAGGACATACTCAGGGCGTGTGCCATAGACTTCGATGGTAATTGGGATACCCATCTTCTATTAGCCGAGTTCTCCTATAACAATAGCTACCATACCGGCATAGATATGACACCATTCAAAGCACTTTATGAAAGAAAGTGTCGTTCACCTATTGGTTGGGCGGAAGCTGGAGAGAGTCAAATGATAAAAGATGTTTGCGTGGCCATGCCCAAGATCTATCTGGAATACGTTCAGAAGATTTGGTAATCTTGTTCAATTATAAACAACGAGAAACAGAATAATTAATTATGGAATGACTAAGATCCATATCCATATTAACATGATATTAGTAACAAAATGACAAGTATGATGATGAATCATCAAAAGGTTTTCCCAGGAAACCACACTCGAGTTGTACTGGGAGGCATTGGCGTGTTGCTAGACGCTAACCAATGTCATTACACTATTAAGATACGTCCAAGTGGGAGCTGTTAGTTTTGTGGACATAATTATTAGTGTATGTCCGGATTCGAACTCGAGACCACGGGATTGCACACTTTACGTATGAGAATTAAAGTTTAATAATTAAATGTAAAATGTTATACTTAATTATTAAATACACAAAACGAATAACGACCGGAAATCCCTTGTGGGTTATGTGGCCGATCGGCTAGGGCAAGGGGAAACCCAATCCTAGTCCAACTTGTCCTCCAAGTTTCTCAACCTATATAAACAAAGGCTAGGGTTCATTGTTTGTTAATCTTGTTACACACACATAAACCTAAAATTGTTTTATTCTTTTCTTTGGTGCTAGGCCGATCGAACAAAACCCTTTAGGGTCGATCGACTTTTGTTTTTCATAAACAAAATTGTTTTGTGTTTTAAGAACTAGCATTCTCTTTAATTCGGTAATAGTACGTGTGTATAAGAACGTGGTGTAAACACACTATTGTTTACATCTTGGTTTGAATAAAAAAAAAAGAGGCAAGGGTCGATTCGTTAAACTGTTTAAATTGATCCGAATTAATAGCTTATTAAAGATTGCAAAAAGGTACGCATACTATTTATTTTTTAGTTAATTAATTGCAATTATACGATCCTTACGCTTCTGCACTTGCTTTGATGTTTTATGTGTTTATATTTATGTTTGACATGTTATGTAATTCGAACATAATGTTGACAACTACTTGGTGGTTAATTGTACTTGCTGTAAAAGTATGTTTCTTGAGGGACTAGTTACTTTACAGAGTTGAATCATTGAAATCTATTTCAACCAGGTTGATTACCTCAACAACTAATATTAATAACACACAATATATCCACCACAATAACCAACCCCTCTATTTCAATTCATCAACAATATCTCCCTTTATATATGCCATCCACAAACTAACACAAAAACACACATACAAATCTTCTCATCTTCAATTTCGGTAACCCCGTTGTAAGCTAGGTGGAATGGACAACGTTACTCTTATAGGCAATTCCATGAAGAACTCTTCAATCAACTAACCAATCCAGATGGAACTTATTGTTATTTTCTGTGATGCCACGGTTTATTCTTGTGGGTAAAAACCCGCACTTCCGGGGTTACGTGAACATGGAATGGATGAGTGAAACCAGCACATCATTTCAGCCATGAATCTTTCATGTGCTCGTCCATTCCATATCCACATAACCAATGGGGGTGCATCATCAAAATGAGTTTGAAGTTGTCCATGTGAAGCTTAGGCTGGATGATGGAGTACCTTTCCTTTCCGTTTACAATTCAAACACTCAAAAAATGGGTTCAAATCAAGCAACTAAGGCACCTCACTCCGACTGTCTGACATATCAAGTGTGTTAGGGTAATGTTTTCCAAAACAAATGAACATGATCCAAATAATAAACTAAGACATTTTCCAAATAAATGAACATCTTAGGATAAGTGTATTTTCCATTTTACAAGTGCCATGATTTCTCAGATAAGTCGTCTGACTATACTCGTTCTGGGGTCGGTAGGTGCTTTCATGCATGTTTACGTCATATAAATAATTGTTTGTGTTAGCAATTAATTTAGTTAATTGCAAAAGTGATGGTCATTGTGTTATTTAGAACTTATGTGTCAAGTATAAAATGTATTAAGTTTAGTGGGCTAGTAGCATTAGTGTTGCTAGTATCTTATGTAATATGTGTAGTGCATATATTAGCCCACTTTAGGTCCAAGAGTAAAGCCCATCCAACCCATTTGGATTGGCAGCCAACATCAAAACCACACACACTCTCTCATTTATAAGTGTGTCTCATTGTTTAGTAGAGTGTGTGTGTGTGTTTTACCTTTTGTCTTTGTAATATTTTCTCCCAAGATAATATACATTCGACAAAGATTTTATCATATGATCCACACCATTCTCTTGTTCCTAATATGCATTTGTGAGTCATCATTCTTGTTCTAGCAAGTTGTGTGATAAAGAGGAAAGTATTTGGTGCTCATTCTAAGTGAAGATCGAGTACTACAAGTGGTATACATAGAGCCTAGCTTCAAGGTAGGACTTTGTTAGTTCTTGTGTTCGATTCTTGTTGAAAGAATACATATTTGTTGCGTTGTGTTTCTGCATATCGTGGACATTTGTGTTTTTGTTGCTACTGTACGCAAGATCTAAGATCAAAGGGAGTATTTTTGTGCTTGATCATATAGATTAAAACACCCATTGTCATTTTTCTTTCACTAGAAAAATAACACTTTGTGTTTTTATTCCATTCGATCCTCACAAAAATCAAGAAAGTTGTGTTTGTTTTTGTAATTATACGACCTAGTTTCTGTGAAGTCTTCAAGTTTTTCACTCGTATTCACGTGTGGAAGTTTGGATTTGGGTTTGTTCATAGTCCTTTGGATCGAATAGAAATATAAATCTTGTATAAGATTTATGTTTTTAGTTGTTCAAAGTGCATTATTGATTGCTTAGAAGTTGGTGATTAGTTGGTAAAAAGTGGCAGTGAAAGGACTAACAAGTATGGGCTAAGCATGTGCTAGTAGCTAAAGGTCAAAGAGTTGGTGAAAGTTGGTGTGACTCAGCGTTTTATCGGAATTGGGTACTGCAGTCAATTTATCGGAATTCGGATTTTTAGCGTTTTATCGCAATTCTGTGAAAACAGTCGATCTATCGCAATTCGAGTTCTATCGCAATTGAGGCTGAACAACTCTATCGCAATTCAAGCTTGGATTTCTATCGCAATTGCGCCTGGCCAGAAATTATCGCTATTCAAATTTGCGATAAAATTATCGCAATTGGGCACTGATCAGACTTATCGCGAATCAGACTTATCAGACATCGCAATTCAGTTCTGTCCGATATCTTTGAGCAATTGCGATATCGGACAAAGCAGCCATTTGCGATATCGGACAAAGCTGAGTTTTCAGTATTGACAGTTTCAGTCCCTCTCGTTTCAGCAGACTTTTTGGCAGTTTCAGATTTGACAGAATTGGCCCCTATACTTGTGAAAAACAATTTCAAACTTAAATAACTTTTAAGGATTTGATTCGAACGTAATTTCGTCAACTCAAAAGTGAACTCGGTATTTTAACTCTTGTATAAGAGTGTAAAATACTTCGACAAATGGATACCTACTCTCTTGTATAAGAGTGTTAGATTTTATATAAATTGCCAATTTATATAAATTGGATATATTTCTATCTAAATTGACATTTTGCCATAATTTATATAAATTGTGGTCAAATTGAAATTTCTATAGAAATTGTCATTTTATCTAAATTGTAATTTACATAACCTTTGTCGAAATTGTAAACTTTTGACTTTGTCTTAATTATACTCTAATCAAATTTTGTAACTTTATTTAAATTTGTTTCGTTCATTTAAACCTACAACTTCAACGATCATCAACAACAAACCAAGGCTTCACAACAACAACAACCAAGTTCAACCTTCAACAACAACATCTCCTACTTTGTTGCAAAGATCCTCAATCCACTTTGCCGCAGGTTCAGAAAACCGACCTCCAATGCTAGAAAAAGGTGGTTATCTTCCATGGACGAGTCATATGAGAAGATACATGAAAACCAAGCCTAACGGTCAAGGTAGACTCTTGATTAAATCCATAGATGAAGGTCCATTCAAGCCTCGTAGGATTCAAGTAACAGCTGAAGATCGAACTTCAGAACCTCCCGTCGCAGCAACTTACAAAATCCAAGAAGAAAAGGATTATACGCCAGCTGACTGGAAGCAAATTGAAGCTGATGACATGGCAATGCATTTAATCCAACTCGGTTTACCACAAGAAATATTCTGTGCTGTAGATAGTTGTGAAATTGCTTATGAAATGTGGGATCGAGTTAGACGGCTTTGCTATGGTACAAAAATTGGCAAACAAGACATGGAAAACAAGCTTCTGACTGAATGGGAGAAGTTCACATCCACACCAGCTGAACAGATTGAATCTTACTACACACAGTTTTGTACTCTAATGAATGAGTTGATCAGACACAATTTGGCGCCTAAACAAATTGTTCAAAACATCAAGTTCATCAACAACCTTCCAGAAGAATGGGGACGATATGTCACTATTGTCAACCAAACTAAGAATCTTCACGAGGTGAACTATGATCAGCTCTATGACTTCCTAAAACAAAACCAAGCAGAGGCAAATGAAGTCAGAAAAGAGAAACAAGCAAAACAACAAGATCCTCTTGCACTCATAGTCCAATCACCTACACCTGCAACAGTCAATGCACAACCTTCATCATCATCCACTCAGCAATTCATGCAACAACAATATATTCCACAATCACCATTCTACCCACAACAACAACATGTCATCCCACAACAACAATACCCGCAACACCCAGATCAACATGATCAGGATGAGTCAACTGATGCTTTGACTCAAGCTTTTGCCTACCTATCAAAAGCATTCCAAGGACGCTACTCCACACCCACCAACAACAATCAACGAATCTCATCGAACACTCGCAACAAGCAAATTGCACAGCCGAGTTTCAACATGGGACAGCAAGGACAGATGGTTGGGGGATATGGAAATCAGCAGGGATATGCTCCAAGATATCAGATGGGTAATCAGAATGCAGGGCAGTATGTTGGTAATCAGATGGGTTAGTTTGCAGGGAATCAGATGGGTACAGCTGTTGGTAATCAAAGGGTACAGAATGCTGGGAATCAGTTTGGGAATGTTGCTCAGGGAGCTGGGAATGTGAATCAGGGTAATGTGATGAAATGCTTCAACTGTCAGGGTATTGGTCATATGTCTAGAAACTGTCCAGACAAGCCGAATAAAAGGGATCCAGCGTATTTGCAGAAAGCATTAATGTTGGCAAACAAGGAAACGGTTGGGCTTCAGTTGAATGCAGAAGAGAATGACTTCATGGCTATAATGGATAATTCTGAAGATCAAGAGGACATAGATGCAAACTGCATTTTTATGGCAAATCTCCAGGAGGCAAAGTACGACACGGACTCGGAAGCACCTCCTGCTTTTAACACAAATGCGGTTTCTGAGGTACAACCATATGCTACATGTCACAATAATGAAATGTTTGATATGTCACCTCAAAATGAACAGCATAATGAGACTCCTAATCTCATTTTCGATACATATATGGACGAACCAAGTTGTAGTAATACTAATTTTGTAACTCCAGATATGGATCCTAATGAAGAATTCGAGTCACAGCATACTGATAATTATGAGGAAACACGTGCTATGTTTGAATCATTATTGCAAAATTGTAGTATGGAAATTGAAAAGGTCAAAAAGATCAATCGCGATGTTAAGGCCGCGAATGAAAAATTGACCGCTAAGCTTGAGAGTTATAAGGTGAATGCACAAGCGTTTGATTTTCATAACGATCGACAGTCAGAACTTGAACATAGTTTAAAAGATTCTGTTTTAAGAGAACAACATTTGCAAATCAAATTTGACACTCTTGATGTTAATTTGAACAATAAAATAAAATCCTTAAACACAGAAATTTCTGAACTAAACAACCAACTTTCAAAACAAAAATCAACTTATTCTAATCTTGAAAAAGAAAAGAAGGAGTTGAATGAAAGGTTTTCAAAACGTGAAAAGGATCTTCTTAAAGAGATTACTGACAAAAAGGAAACCATTGCAAAGTTGGAAGATTTACTTGTAAAAACGGGACATTCTGCACAAACAATTAATTTGTTAATAAACGATAAAAACCCGATTTTACATACATTAAAGAAAACGGCTATCGGTTGTGAAAACCCTTATTATCTCAAGAAAGCTCAGAGTGTACAGAATGTGTTATATGATGGTACTCTTATAAATGATAAACATGATCCTATAGAGGTTCATGATTCTGATGAAACGATCGAGCTTGCTCAGCAGAGTAGAATTAAAATGAGACAAATGAACCCATAAATTAAACCAATAGACTATAACCAGCTCCACATAGACTATGGCGTTCATCTTGTTCCAAAAGAGTCACCAATGTTTTTCAAACAACCAGTGGCTGTCTCAAAACGGATATTTGCTTCAAAACATCTGTCTAACATTCAACAAATGGCATCTAAAAACACTTATGATACAAGTGCAGCTAGACTATATTTGGTGGATCTTAAACAGAGAATTGAAACACTTCAAAGTATTGTGGCTTCCAAAACAAACAGTCAAAAATTTGAATGGTTTTCAGGTGTTCAGGATGAAATTAAAGAGATTTTTGAAACAGAAATTAATCCACATATTGCTGCAATCTATGCGGTTGTTCAAAATGTGGAAAATAATCTTTTAAAAGAGTCTGCAGAATTCGTTAAGGATCACAAATCCTTAGTGAAGGAAGCAAATGAATACCTGGAACGGATAATGATTTTGGAAAAACAAAATGACTATCTCTCCTTTGAAGCTCTATCGACTGACATCATGTCTATTATTTACCAAACATATTCTGTTGAGGATGATGAACGACTTCGAGCTGAGACTTCCAAAATTGTTGTAAAATATGAAAAGGCACTTGCCAAGATTGAAAAACAAAATGTTACATATTTTAAACAACTTGATACGAAAAAGGAAGAATGCAAGTATGACAAATTGTCGTATGAGCGCTCTTATAAAAATATGCAAGATCAAATTGATTTTTTGAAGTCTCAGCTTGCAAGTCAAAAAGGGAAGGGTGAGGAAACTACGGGTATTGCACCATCAACCCCCTTGCCTAATGAGAAACAAAAAGAGAAAGCTGTTGTCAAGAACACTAATGTAATAGCGACTGGCCTTTATAGGATTAGTCCCACTACTGCGTCTGCCTCTACATCTAAAACATATAGGGCGATAGACAAAAGTAAGAAAGATACTTCAAATGAGTCTAGGAATGCTACTACAACATCTAAGGACAACAACAAAATTTCTAATGAGTGTGCCTTACCTTCTACAGGAATAGAAAGCAACTCTAGGAGCAAAAGACAGTCTAGGAGCAATAACAAGAAACCTAGTGTCCTGCCTGTTTCTGAGAGTGCATGCAAGAAAGTAGAAGAACACCCTAGGAATTTACCGCTTTCCAAGAAGAAACATGTATCATCTAGTTGTAATGATAAGACTCCTGTTTCTAATGCATGTAATGATTCTGATTGTTTAATGCAAAAGAAAACTTTGTCTGTAAAAGCTTGTGATGATAATGTTTCTAATGATGTTAAAAAGAATGATATGCCTGAACAGAAAAAGGTTCCTTTAGTAACTAAGGCTAAGTCTAGATATATTCGAAGACTTATTGCAAAAGCTAGGAAAACCACTAGCAGCCTATTGCCTAAGGATCACTCTAAGTTTTGTGCATGGAAACCAACGGGTAGAATGTTCACACTTAAGAATGGCACATTAGAAATAGTTCCCAATGCATCAACGGAAACCAATTCTAAGTGTACTTCACCTGTTTCATCTAACCCACTGGAACCAAATGTTAAACGGTTTCCATATACAAAATCATCTGTTCTTTGCAGGTCATTGAAATTTGTCTTTGGATCGTCGACTCGGGTTGCTCCAAGCACATGACCGGGAATCTGAAGCTGCTGATCAATTTTGTGTGGCAGTTCATGGGGACTGTACGTTTTGGGAATGATCATGTTGCAGCTATTCTGGGTTATGGAGATCTTCGGTTTGGAAACTATTTGATCACTCGGGTTTACTATGTCGAAGGGTTGGGACACAATCTGTTCTCAGTCGGACAGTTTTGTGATGCAGATTTAGAGGTTGCTTTTAGGAGAAACACTTGTTTTGTCAGGAATTTGGTGGGAAATGATCTCTTAATTGGGAATCGTGGCACCAATCTCTATGCAATTGACATAAACCAAATGGCCTCTTCATCTCCTATTTGTCTCATGACCAGGGCAGGCGAAACAAAATCCTGGTTGTGGCATAGACGTTTGTCCCATCTGAACTTTGACACGATCAACAAGCTTGCCAAAGACAACATCGTCTCCGGTCTTCCTAAATTTAAATACACCAAAGAACACCTATGTCCATCATGTGAGCAAGGAAAGAGCAAAAGAGCAACATATAAACCTAAACCCGTACCTAGTTCGGTTGATAGGTTGCATTTGCTGCACATGGACTTATGTGGCCTGATGAGAGTTCAAAGCATAAATGGGAAGAAGTATATTCTTGTAATTGTTGACGACTATTCAAGATATACATGGGTAAAGTTTTTTAGATCAAAAGATGAAGCACCAAGCACCATCATCACCTTTCTAAAGCGTATTCAAGTTCTACTTCAAGCTCCAGTTAGGATAGTAAGAACGGACAATGGCACGGAATTTGTAAATCAGGAGTTAAGAACATTCTTTGAAGAAACTGGTATTACACACCAAACATCAGCTGTCCGAACTCCACAGCAGAATGGGGTAGTTGAAAGAAGAAATAGAACTCTTGTGGAAGCTGCTCGCACAATGCTGATTTATTCTAGTGCTCCGTTATTCTTATGGGCTGATGCTGTTTCTACTGCTTGTTTTACTCAAAACCGATCCCTAATCCATCCAAGATTCAATAAAACCCCATATGAACTTGTCAACAACCGAAAACCCGATATCTCTTACCTACATGTATTTGGTGCTTTATGTTATCCAACTAATGACAGAGAAGATTTGGGAAAGTTGAAAGCTAAAGGTGATATTGGAATCTTCATTGGTTATTCTGAAAACTCGAGGGCATTCAACGTGTATAACAGGAGAACGAAAAAGATAATGGAGACGATGAATGTGAAGTTTGATGAAATTTCACAAATGGCTTCTGAGAGACTCGCTCTAGAACCCGCGCTTAACCCGATGACTTCTGGACATATCAGTTTGGGACTCGCACCTCAAGGAGCTTAATCAATTTATGACGAACAACCCACAACTCAAGAACTGGATAATTTCTTCGAGTTTATGTACGATGAATACTATTGTAACACCCCAACCCGACAAGGGTAAAGATGTCACAACGATGGTTCCATATCAGAACAAACACAAGCATTTGACATTAATAATACAATAGGAATTCAAGAGTTACAACGGAAAAACTGAAAATACAGGGTTACAATACAATAATTCCAAATCTAAATATAAATTCTTTTAATAATCTTCCATAGCTAGTAGGGTCTTCTAAAATCTAATGATACTCTCCACTCATACCCAGCTTCCAAACTACAACCTGCCGCAGGAAAAGAAATGCGGCTGAGCTACGAAAGCTCAGTGAACAGATATAACGATACAAGCAAAAATAAGGGGATAATGAAGTAATGAAATGGCACAAGGTGTAACAAGAGTAGAAAGGACAATGGAAAAGGTTATCAAGAAATGGTTACAATGGCTACCTGTAAAGGAAACCATAACCCACCACCAGCCCAAGTCGAATCAAGTCAAGTCCAGTATCAAGTCATAGGGTAACATAAACAGTAATCCACTACGAGCCCAGAACATATCAAAACAAATCAAGTAAACAAGTATACATGTATACGGAGGGGTGACCTCGGTATGCCAAGTATAATATGAGGGGATACCTCCAAGGGGTGGAGTAGCTAACTCCCAAGAGATGAAAGACGTGTATCGCACACACCCATCAGTCATCTAATATAACAAGTAATACAATCAAACAAGTCAAGTCAAGTACAAATCTAGGATGCATCCATACGCCCCTGTAGGCTGCCACAATGTCTTCATCTACGTGTACAAGTCAAATATCAAGTCATGGCAGGGACGGGATAGGTCATCACTTTCCTACCCAAAAGTCAAGTCATTGGTGCATCAATGACAAGGACATGAAACCCTCATGCCTAGTATGGCTCGTAATCTCAAACTGTGGGTCAAGGTCAAGGCCAAGTGTACAAGTCAAGTTCAAGTTTCAAGTTCGTGTTTACATATCAATGGGTTCAACTCCATGTATCAAGGTTCAAGTCAAATGGTCAAGACAAGAGATCGTAGCAAATGTTCATAGTAAAGGTTCAATCTAAAAGTTCATTTGAAAACAATCATTTTAAAATAGTTTTTCATTAAAGAATCTTCTAAAATGGTTTTTCATAACGATAGTATTTTAAAATGGTTTTCATAAAATGGTGCTTAAAATAGTTTTCAATAAGATAGTTTTAAAAATGGTTTTCTTAAGACATTTTCATAAACGAATAAAAAGGTTTTCTCATCCAATTACATTATCAAACATATTAGGGTTCAAGTCAAGGTTTTATGGCAAGGTTCATAATAGGGTTCATGACAAAGGTTCAAGGCAAGGATCAAAGCAAGGATTCAAAACAAAGATTCAAATCTAAGGTTCACAAAACAAGGGTACATAGCAATGGTTTGGGGAATCCTAAACGAATCAAAATACAAAATCAAGAGAACGAAGGCACCTTAACAAGAAGGGCAGAATATCTGTACCTTATTAGCAGAACTCAAGAATAGCAAATGGTAAGGATCAAATTACTCCCTTCACGAACCTAAAGAGTAGAGGACAAAATTACAAAGGGTTTGAGTTATCTTTCCACTTTAAGTACATTTCCATTTTTAGAAAGTTTCCTTATTGGGTAAGCTTCTATAATTAGTAGGATTTAAATATTATAAATTTAGATTAAGTCATTACTTTAATTTTATTATAGAATTAGGGTTTCTTTTATCATCTTATAATATTTTAGGGCTTATTATGACAAACTTCCATACTTTAGGGTTTTAAATGTAAATATATAAAAGAATAAGGTTTAAAGTGAAAATACAATAAATTACTCTTTTAGCCCATAAGTTATCCATAATTACCACTCTAGTCCTTTAATGTTAACAATTTACAAATTAGACCCTCAATATAATTTAATTTACAATTTACACCCTTTAGTTATTAAAGTTACCAATTACACCTTATAGTTATATAATTCCGTAATAATTACACATTAACCCATAATTACCCAAAATTACATATTATACTTCTAATATCATTATTTACACCGAAATACTCTAAGTTTCCAGAATTTACGCTTTTAGTCCCTCCTTTTTAATTTATTTTAATTCGAACCATTAAATAACCAATAAATCATTATCTTGTAAATTTTACACATAAGGACCTCATCTTATAATTTTTATACATTGGTACTGATCTAATTAACATTATAAAAATAACCCTTAAGTTTCAAAGTTGGTAAAACACACCCTTCTAGTTTTATTTTTAAATCGCATAACCTTTTTATTATGAAAATACAAACCCTAGTTCATCCAATCATTAACCCATCATTACTCAATCATTAATTAGCATTTATTAGACCAGATTCAACACACAAAACCCTAACCCTAATCGGTTCTAGGGTTTTTCACAATCTTCCTTAATTTTCCATGAATTCCGATTATAAACAAATTCCAAATCAATTAATCTAAGCTTCAATAAAACACATGGCTATTTTTCCAGACCTCTATAAACATCAAAGAACATGAGAAAAATATAAAAGCACCTCAGAAAATTCGGATTAATATATTTGGGATTTTAGTGTGTTTTAGCTCATAAAAATCCGTACGCCTTATTTACCTTGCATGATTCATGTTTCTTATTTTTCTTAGGTTATATTCGACCCATAGATCACTGGAAAAATGCTAAATCAAATTTAGAACATGTGGAAAGGATATTTGGAATTTGTACCTTGCGGCCCAAGAAAATCGACAACAAAACTTCTAGCGATCGAATGAATGAACCCACGACCTCTAGCCTATTTTTCCAAGCCTCCTTAGATGATGAAAAACACCAGAAAAATAACCACAAGCCTCCAGAAAAATCGTGATATTGAGAGAGAGTTTTGTGGGTTTTATTTAGGGTTTTCGGTATATGTAAAAAGGGAAAAAAATATCAAACCGTGTAAATAAGGAGGAGAGGCAATATTTTCGGCCCAAGAAAGTGTTTAAGAGATCAAATACTGATTTGTGATGATTTCCTAATTTATTTGAGCTTATCTTGTATTTATTTGGTTTATATTCAATTTTAAATAATAATAATAATACATAAATACTATATAAATCGGCCCATTTGTAATTTGTGTGTTCATATAATTTTTTGTACATTATAAAATGTTAAATGTAGTAGTAAAAATTATTTGGCTACATATCTTGTTCATTTCCAAAGGTTAGGGAGTAATTTGGTGCTTTATAAACTTATTAATTAAATTTTAAACTTACAAGGGCAATTTGGTCCTTTTTACATGTTTTAGATTTTTGGGTATTACAACTATGGTGGCGCTTCAAAAAATGCATCTAACCAACATTCCGCTGCACCCACTCAACAACAACCACCACCACCACCACATTCAGATGCATCCACAACATTCGAAGCTGGCGCACCAACTCCCTCAACATCAACATCATCTACATTTACTCCAGCAACTCCATTCATTGAAATTGTTCTACCAAGAATTGATGAGCAAGAACAAAATAATGCTGTGTTAGACGATGAAGTATTTGAAAACCCGTTTGGAACGGAATCTGGTGAATCATCTTCCAGATTACATGAACCGACTAACACACATTTATTCAGTCCAAGGTACCCTTCAACATTACAGTGGACAAAAGACCATCCGATTGAACAGGTTATTGGTGAACCCTCAAGACCAATTCAGACGAGAAAACAACTTCATACCGATTGCGACATGTGCATCTATGTCTGCTCAGTCAGTCTCATAGAACCTAAGAACATTCGGGAAGCAATGGCAGATAATGCCTGGATTGAAGCGATGCAGGAAGAACTTCTTCAATTTCAAATCCATGACACCTGGGATTTAGTTCCAAGACCAATTGACAAACTAGTCAATGATCTTAAATGGTTATGGAAAAACAAAAAGGATGAAGAAATGACTGTAATTCGCAACAAAGCTCGTCTGGTGGCAAAGGGATACAGACAAGAAGAAGGGATAGATTTTGAAGAGTCATTCGCACCAGTTGCAAGGCTTGAAGCAGTCAGGATTTTCTTAGCTTATGCCGCTCACAAGAACATCACGGTTTATCAGATGGACATCAAGACAGCTTTCTTGAATGGAACTCTGAAAGAAGAAGTGTACGTGAGTCAACCAGACGGTTTCGTTGACAAAGATCATCCGGAATACGTCTGCAAGCTAAAGAAAGCAATCTATGGTTTGAAACAAGCCCTACGGGCGTGGTATGACGAGTTATCATCTTTCTTGTTGTCAAATAATTTCACCAAAGGAACAATTGATCCAACCTTGTTTACAAGAAAATACAAAAATGATATTTTGATTGTTCAGATTTACGTGGACGAAATCATATTTGGGTCCACTAATCCGCAACATTCAAAACATTTTGAAAATCTCATGAAAAGCAAATTCGAAATGTCCATGATGGGTGAATTAAAATTCTTTTTGGGTTTACAAATTCATCAATCCCCGCGTGGTATTTTTCTAAATCAAGCTAAATACACAATTGAGATTTTGAAAAAACATGGAATGGACAATTGTGACTCTGTCGGTACTCCAATGGTCACTTCACCAAAAATTGGCGCTGACCTATATGGGAAACCCATGGATCCGAAAAAATATCGGAGCATGATTGGTTCTCTCATGTACTTAACTGCAAGCCGACTAGATATTCATTTTGCTGTTTGCTTACTTGCACGGTTTCAGGCAAGGCCTACCGAACTTCACCTCCAAGAGGTTAAACAGATCTTTCGATACCTTCGAAGAACCATTAACATGGGTCTTTAGTATCCGAAGGAGTCGGAGTTTACACTAATAGCATTTTCAGATGCAGACCATGCCGGTTGCCAAGTTACAGCAAAGAGTACGTCAGGCGGAGCGTAATTTCTAGGAGAAAAGCTAGTAGGCTGGTCCTCAAGGAAACAAGACTGCACTGCTTTATCAACAGCAGAAGCCGAGTATGTGTCTCTATCTGCGTGTTGTGCCCAAGTTCTATGGATGAGGACACAGCTCACAGATTATGGTTTCTCTTTCGACCACATACCATTGTATTGCGATTCAAAAAGTGCCATAGCCATCTCGTGCAACCCAGTGCAACACTCGAAGACCAAGCATATTAGAGTCCGCTACCACTTCATAAAAGAGCACGTTGAAGAGGGTACTATTGAATTGTTTTTCCTGAAGACTGAATATCAACTCGCCGATCTATTTACTAATGCCCTCGCAAAAGAGCGGTTTGAAAACTTAGTTCGTCGAATTGGAATGCGAAGCCTAACTCCCGAAGAGTTAGAAAGTCTTCTCGAATCTTCTTGATTTATATTAACAAGCTTCGCATGTAAATATTTTTGTAAATATATACTTGTTAAAATTAATACTGTAAATACAGAAAATTTCAAAAAGACATAAAAAAAATATAAAACATCAAAAACCAAAAATATTCTTCTCACGACATGTCTCTCGTATAATCAATATTCTGTACGTATCTAGAAATGTCATTCAACAATGATACGGGCATGTACAGATGCTTGAGCGAGAGTTCTTTTTTATGTTTTTCTAAAAACATGTCGTTTCTCAAATTTTTTCTTCATTAAGGCATTCGTGCATTTCAGTACGAAACCTGTGCTACATTGAATGACTTCTGATTATTTCCGATCAGGACTCGCAATGTTAATGGCGAAAAGCAAAAACCTTGAGCACTCAATCAAAATGATTTCAAGAAGATTTTTTCAAAGTCTTTAAATGAATTTTGTGCTCAAGATAACTCCCTCTAACACCCTTAACTGCTTTTAAACTCAAATGTTTAATAATATGCTTTGTTTAAGGGGGAGTATAAAAAGAAAAATGTTCCATTTTAATGCTAAAATCAGTCCGTCTCTCCACAAAAAGTTTCATTTTAATCAACTGTTTTCAAAAATACCACTTCATGCTATTTTTGAGGGGGAGATTAAGTGTTTATTAAATATAAGGGGGAGATGACGTGATTAAAATGTGATCTAAAAGTTTCATGGTTTGAATCTCAAGACTCAGAACAACCCTCGAATTGATGAAACTAACTATCCGTTATTGAAAAGACTAGTCCGGGACGGGTAATAATTTCAAGCTGGTTTACCAGTGATGTAAGCGTGTCTCGCAAAGGACTTGTCTGAGTAGAATGTACCAATTCGAGGGATGATCTTTGAATATGACCAGGACGGGTAATAATTTCAAGCTAGTCTAACTAGTGATGCAAGCGTGTCTCGCGAAGGTCATGATCATTGAAAATCGATCATTTCAAATGTGCGAACTCTACCAAACATGTGCAGTTTATTTCAAAAATGCATGAGCACATGTGAAGGGGGAGTGTTTCAAAAATGCAAAACTCTCAATGAGAACAAAATGTGTTTTCTCATAAACACTGATGAGTGTCTAAATACTCATCATTTTTACCTAATCTGAGCTGCCAAAACATCCAAAAACACTCAGAAATGCATCATAATACTGAAATTATCCCAGAATTGTGTTTTATATGTTTCAGATGCAAAATGTTTAAAAACTGATGAAAAATGAACAAAGTTTGCATAATTGGCAGTTTCAGTCCCTCAACTTTCAAAAGTTGTCAAAACTAGTCCCTGGTTATTCTAAAAACAGGAAAAGTCATCAAAGGTCCTTTAAGAATCATAAAATTACATAATAAGTCCTTTGGTGCAAAGTTTCATAAAATTACAACTTTGGTCCCTCAAGTTTGGAAAATGTCAAAAATGGTCCCTGGGATTTAAAAACTTTGAGAAAAATAAATATGGTCCTTGTGTTATTGATTTGTGGCATGTTTAGTCCTTTGAAGTGAGTTTGAAATGTTGGCAAATCAGGTCCCTAAAGTTTCAGCATATTACACCTTTGGTCCTTGTGATTTAATTATAAACCAAATCCGGATCCTTAAATAAATAAAAACCCAACACCCTATTAAACTAAACCCAACCCATCCTAATTATCTAAACCCAGCCCAATCCACAAGCCCAACTCCCTTTTATTTAAAAGACCCGACCCAACCCTGGTATAACAAAACCAGTTTGACTTAGTCAAACTCTTCCCCAACCTCACAAACCCGCCAAAACCACCTTGCCCATTGTTTCTCTGCTATACCACCCCCCATCCAATCTCACTCACCTAACAATGCCAAAAGCTTTAAAAGCTTCTTCTCCACCTCTCCAAATGCATTTAATGCTACATACCTGCTCAATCCACTAGCAAGAATTTTGGCGCCAAAATGATGAATCAATGGCTGAGATCGATTTGGAGCAATTCAAGGGTGCAGATGTGTTCAGGGAGGTCGAATTAGGGTTTCCCAGTTGTATTTAGTATAAATAGAACAATGTAATAGGAAATTCAGTAGTAGTTAATTTAGTTTAAATCGCATTTTACTTTATTTAGTTGTAATCTTGTAATCTCTCATTTCCAGTTGTAATTCAAAGTAATTTAAGTTATAAAAATCTTGTTTCATGTTATCTTGTGTCTGAATTTATTGTTGTTCAAAATTGTATGTCTCTGTTGAGAATTTAAGATTCGAACCATCACTAAAAAGCTCTCACAAGCTCCCACACCCTTGTAATAAGCTTATATAAGCTTTATATAGCTTCCTATAAGCTTATTTAGTATGCCTCAGTTCTAAATCTCAAAATACAAGAAAAGTCAACCATGGTCAACATAAGCTCTTAAAAGCTACCATGGGTTGTATAAGCTGATCAAGAAAGGTTTCTTGTGGTTTTCTAGCTTGCTTTTAACAAGCTAGATGGTTCTGTCCTATGCATGCTATCCCTATAGCCACTCTCTCACTTGTAAGCCTTTTGATCAAATTTAGCATTTTACTGCATCAGTTGTTTATTGCTTGAATCTTGATCTTATTATGTCTCTGTGGTAATTATAAAGTAATATAAAGCTTAAAATCAGTTGCTTGTTCTTTGATTTTGATAGTTGCTAAAATCTCATCAAATCAGTCAATATAGCATTTGGTCCATTTCTGTGTTTCATGCTTAGATCATTGATGTTTTATGCTTCCTTGATCTTGTGTAATGATAATATAAAGGTTGAAATCAGTGTTTTGGTCTAAATCCACTAGTTGCTTTGAAATTCTTGTTTAACTGTCCTGATCAGGGGTGTTTGGATTTGCTGATATAACATCAGTACCTTGCTTGCTTGTTGTTTTTTGTTGTCATTACATATCATCTAGGGTAATATTAGCTCAGAACAACAAAAATATTCAAGTCCTATTTGATAAAAAGTCAAAATTGCCTTTGAACCCTCTTGAATTGTTGTCTGATGTGGTTTGAGGATCCAAGATCATGCTTTTGTGTTAAGAAGTTGTTAAACTTGCTCAATCTAGTCTTATTAAACCTTAATACATCATATTCAGTCCATTAGAACCAATCAAAACTAACCAAAGTCAACCCTTGTGTTTTACTGCATAAGTCAAATTATTCAGCAGACTCAGTGTTTTGGCATCTGATCTTTGATCAAATTGGGATTCAATTGGTGTATTTGTGATGGGGCTTTTAGTATTTTAGGATACCCAGTAGTATAAGCTAAGTTTTGCCCCCATAATATTCCATCTTTATTGCTTATTTATCAGCTTAATCTAGTCTGCAAGTTTGCTAGTTTTCTGCTATTTCTGCATAAGCTTTGCATCTGTCATAGTGCTTATCTAGCTTATTTCTGGTGCTTATCTGTCTGATTTAAGTTGATTTGTGCTTATTATAGTAGATTAATCCTGTTCTGAGCATTTGGTTGAGTTTAGTGCTTTTTAGCTTATTTTTGGCTTATTTGCCAACTGCTTATCTGCCCAAATCAGCTCTCCAGGCTTATTAAACTTTTCATTTTATTTTTCCTAGCTTTTTAATAATATTTTAGATTTATCTGTAAATTTTCATAATTTTCTGAATAGTTTTGATATTTTTAATCTTTTTAATTAGTTTAAAATAGTATTTAAATCATAATAAATAGAATAATAATCAGAAAAATATAATTCCAATTTTCATAATTTTATTTTGTTAATTTTAATCCAGGAAAAATATAATTATATTTTTAGGCCTTAAGAAAATCAAAAATAGAAATATAGTGATAGCTTCTATTTAATAGAATTTATCTTTTTAAATTTTAATTAAGTAAATTTCAATTTTATAATTTTCATAGCTTCTTTTTACTTAATAATATTTTTAGAAAAAGTTTTAGATTTTTCTTTGCTCATTTAGTAATTTTTATAAATTTAAATAGTTTAATAAGTATTTAAATAATAAATAATTAATAATAATTAAATAAAAAGTATAAAAAAATATAATTTAAGTTTTTAAATAAGTTTTAAGTCATTTTACATTTTTAGGTTTTAAATTTCATAAATTTTATAAATTTCAGTTGTTATCCCATTTTAGCTTTCTCGTTACGCGTTTTCTTAAGTTAAATTCGCGTTTAACTTTATTGTGCATATCTGTTTTAAATTTGTTATTTAGAATTGTTAAATAAAGCAAAATCAAAAGTAATCTAAATCATCAATCACTCTAATCCTAGCTTTTCACAGTTTTCCATTCACATCTCGTTGGGAAACGATCCGGGTGATCACTTGCCTGGTTTCACACTACACACGAGTATTCGTTCTGAGACTGTTTATATTTATATATACGTTTTCAGACGGATCAAACACGTTGAGAGATTTTCACAAGGTTTAATGGCATGCGACAAATAGTCTAGGATAATCATGGAGTAATAAGGTGATTATGGTTAGGTTATGTCCAATGATCCGCCAAAACCGGAGGGATCTACCCAAGGACAATTCCAATAGCTTAGCATTAGAAGTCCTTAGGAAAGATTGAAAAAAAAAAAAAAGGAGTATAATGAGAAAGGAGAAAGAAGGGGTTGAAGAAAGAAAAAGAAAAGTTTTTGTAAGGGTGAAAAGAAATAGCCCTCCATGAAAACTTAGGTCAGAAACCGGGTCAATACATCTGCTATCGGTACTCACTAAGGTGATACTGGTATTGAAGACAAGACGTCATGGACCCAGTGACGCATTGCACCACCCCTCCTATCCACTCAGATATCTCTCAAAAGATATTTGTTTCATTTCTCACGGAGAAACACTGCATAATCTATCGGCCTCTCATTCCGAGATGTGTTGATATTGAAAAGGTGGCACTCTGCTCCATGCCTCCGACGACTAAAACAAAAACGCACATAATTGAGTCTAGAGACATGAGATTCATCAAAGATCTCTTAGGAACACCTCCTATGCAATACACTTGTGTTCACTCAAAAAGGATACAAGTTGTATGAGTCTTAATGAGATCTAAGGATCTTGCCTCACGACATGATGACCGTTGGACGATTTATTGCTAACTGTCTTATGCAGGTACCGACGAAAGTCCATCCACCATCATCATCTACAACGACGACGCATCCGGACAGAAGAAGTAGATCAAGGCAGGAACGACCAGAGGACGATTCTTTGAAGATCACAGCGCATGAAGGAACATTGAATGAAGACTATTATACATTGACACACGAAGTTCAAGACGTCAAACGCAAAAGACCAATCACGGGAGCATCATTGAAATGACCATCCCTTAGGGGGAGATTGTTAGCAATTAATTTAGTTAATTGCAAAAGTGATGGTCATTGTGTTATGTAGAACTTATGTGTCAAGTATAAAATGTATTAAGTTTAGTGGGCTAGTAGCATTAGTGTTGCTAGTATCTTATGTAATATGTGTAGTGCATATATTAGCCCACTTTAGGTCCAAGAGTAAAGCCCATCCAACCCATTTGGATTGGCAGCCAACATCAAAACCACACACACTCTCTCATTTGTAAGTGTGTCTCATTGTTTAGTAGAGTGTGTGTGTGTGTTTTACCTTTTGTCTTTGTAATATTTTCTCCCAAGATAATATACATTCGACAAAGATTTTATCACATGATCCACACCATTCTCTTGTTCTTAATATGCATTTGTGAGTCATCATTCTTGTTCTAGCAAGTTGTGTGATAAAGAGGAAAGTATTCGATGCTCATTCTAAGTGAAGATCGAGTGCTACAGTTTGGCAAATACACCGTGCCCTCTTATGGTTAGCAAAACCCGTTGAACAATATAAACATGTGTCATTTACTTGATTGAATACTCACTCCCATATGTTTGTTAAATTAAATATTAGATTCTAGTTCGTTGTCACGTGTTGAATAAAACTTGTGAACGTATTAAACAAACTTCGAAACAAAAGTTTATAACAAAACACTTGTACCCTGAGATCAATACACTTGTAGTCATAACTTAGATCCATGCTCTAGTCATAATTAAGGTCATAACTATGTTGTCGGCTTTGTCTTAAATAATAATTTGAATTTCAGGATTCGTTGAAAGCTTTGAGGGATACGTAGCAATGGACTGCGTATGGTTTGACGCTTGTTAAATGATATAACACAGTGGAGCTAGATGCTTATTCAATCCTTTTCAGCTTTGGAAACCCATATATATTTTGTTGATATCAAAGGTGTAACTCGTGGGACGTAAGCAATTGTTGTAAAATAGAACACCTTCTCGTGCATTTTATCTTAGAGATGACAATAATAGTATCTTATTTGTAGCGAGCTTTGCACATCTAGTGTTTTATCTCTAACGAGTAAATTGACTACATGAAAATATCGGCTACACAGGCCAGACGGGTTGCACTTCACCAAAAGTAAAGCCTTTTGATGCATGAAATCTTACCGAGTGTTTTCTGTAGCAACTTTAGATAATAGGACCGGGCGTTCGGAAAAATATTTATGAAACATTTAATAACAACATCTAGCTAGCTTTTTTAATGTATACAACCACCATTGCAACACATTTAAATTATGCAAAAGCTAGTTGTTTATCTTGAAATACTCAACATAAGGATGTTTTTATGCTCTGATTTGTCGTTTTAAGTATAGTTTGTTTTTCCAAGGAAACGCAACGGATGTATTTTCCCTGGGTCGTGTCCCAACGAAGGTCGAATTCGAGTTTTTGTTATCGGTGTCGAATTAGTGTTCTGAATGTGAGTGAACAAGTGAATTTTTGTGATTTCTACACTATGAATAATGGAATAACATACGGAAACAACTAATTTAAGCTAAGGGTACAAGTAAACTAAGCACGCTATACTAAAAACGAAAATCCAATTTAAAAATGTAACGCGACGAATAAAACGTAAATAAAAGTGATTTTCTAAAATTTAAGCCCTAAAAATGCAAAATAATTTTTCTTAAATCCTAAATATAAAAAGAAAATTTTGTGAAACAGGAAAATATTTTTTTGAATTTTTAATAATTTTTTATAAATTAAAAACTAATTTAAACTATTTAAATGATTTAAAAATATTAAAACAACTTGGAAAATTATGAAAAATTTTGAGTAATTTTAAAATTGAATAAAAAAATCTAGGAAAAATAAGTTCAGACTCTGAATAAGCTTAATTCAGCAAAACAGACCAATAAGCACTTTGGAAATAAGCACAAAATAAGCACAAGCTGTCCAAAAATTCTCAAAAGCTCAAGGATGATGAAAAGGACTATTTCAAGCTAAATTCAACTCAGAATGATCAAATAAGTTCATGCAATAAGCTAATAATCTGCTGAACAGCTTATTTTGAGCTAAGATTCAAAATGGCTTTGTGACCTACTTTACAGCTAAAAATTAATCTAAACCAGAGCTTTTTGGGGGAATCCTAAGGCAGAAACAGAAAGCTTATACCAGAAGCTTCTTGTAACCCAAATAAGCCCAGAAGTTAATCTCAATTGCAACCCTAATTAAGCTCAAAATCAGATGGTGCTTGGAACTTAAGTCTGTGCAGGTCTGCACAGGCCTAGAGGGCTTACTTGCAGTCCTAGATTCAGTTGTGAAATAATCTAAAATAGTGAAACAAATCCAAGATCCTAGAAGCTAATACTATTAACTCTTTACAAACCGAATATCATATACTAAAACCTAGTGGATCAGCAAATATAGATCAATGGAAAAACTGTGATGAACAAACATTATGCAGTTCTGCACAATTTATCTCTGTTGCAGCAGTAAAGAGAAATAGCACTTAAAATTTTCAAATATCAGTTAAATAGAACCAAAACTTGCAACCTCTCTTAACTAACTATATTGAACAAACTTTTGCAAAAAAATAGTGATCAAAGGAGTTTAGCTTATGCAAAGCGTGTAGAGGCAGTTTTCAGTTAGGAATATAAATATTCATATGAAGGTTCGGTCACCCTGAGTATCTAATTAGCATTTATATAGCTCGTAGGCTTATTTATATAAGCTTAGTATTATTAGTATTATTAGTTTTATTAGAATAGTAGTATCTATATTTGTGGAGTGGGTCGGGGCTTTCCCCACTGTCAGCTCACTTCACAGCCCACTAGGGGCACTATTATTAGGAAGTATAAATACCCCTTCCCACACTTGGGAAGGGTTGGAACTCTTGTAACATTTCACACACAAGCTAATCTTATCCAGGTTTCTCTCAAGAGTCTCCCTCTCTCTCTAACTTCTCTCTAAAACTTCACCATGGATCTAATCTTCCATGAACCAAGACCACCCGAATCAACCACACAATCAAGATGGTTATTTCCTACAATTGGTATCAAGAGCCATGGTTAGATCCGGATTGATTGTGTGTCGGTCTTAATTTTTTGTTGATCGTACCATTTTTTTCTCAAACTGACTTGCTCATTTTTCTTTGTTCGAATCTAATTTTTTATTGTTAGCTTTGCTTTTATGAAAGATTCGGTCCACATGTGCTGATTTAATATTAAATCTTTAACATCTCACTTTAATATCTCATGGACTTATCTATTTTGCTTGAGACTTACATTTTGGGCTATTTACTGGATTTGGGTTTGTTGATCTCTGATTGGGTTGCGAATGGATCTAGCCGAAAGATGCTGTGAATAATTCTTTAAAGAATGTAGCTGGGTTCATTAAAGAATGTTTTCACAATATGTGGTGATGTAGTGTTTTCACAATATGTTCACATGGTCTCTGTAGCTGGGTTCATTAAAGAATGTGTTCACAATATGCTCACTGATTATGACTGTATTCACGTTTTATGTTGTATCTTCCTCGGCTATTTCATGTGTTTCGCGGCTTAGTTGAAGGTTAAAAGTGTGATTTTGAAGGTTGTTCTTGATAAGCACCTTGATATGGATCTTTTGAGCAGCAGTTTGATAAAGGTGGGATGATGTTCTTGGATGCTGTTTGTGTCCCAAGTATGGTGTTCTTGGAGGCGGTTTGTGTCTTCTTGGGAGTGAAGTTTGGACTGTAACCAAAAAATGGATAATGAGGACAAAAAAGTACGAAAGTGACAGGTTTGACTGGTCAAAGACGCGGTTTGTCTATTGGCTCACAGACTCGGTTTGTCTGTTTAACCCTGGACTCGGTTTGTCCATATAGTCACTAACTCGGTTTGTCCATTTAACCACGGACTCGGTTTGTCTGCTTAACCATGAACTCGATTTGTCCTGGACTCGGTTTGTCCATACTGTCGTGAACTCGGTTTGTCCATTTAACCACGGACTCGGTTTGTCTGTTTAACCACGGACGCGGTTTGTCTGTACACACATGTACTCGGTTTGTCTACCATTTCATCGACGCGGTTTGTCACTCAGTCAAATGGTCAAACGACAACAAGTCCAAACAACAATCAATTCAATTTGTTCCAAGTGTATGGTAGGGTATTCACAATCCTAAACCCAGTCAACAACAAACAATCTCAACTCCAACAATCCTAAACACAGTCAACAACAACAAACAATAATGTCCTAATCCCAGTCAACAACAACAACATAGATCTTCAAAAAACTCACATTCGGCCCACATTCGACCCACATAAAAAAAAAAAAAAATTAAACCGATCTCAGTTTTTCGCTTATTTATTGTGTGTGGTTCTTCTAACTCAAAGATCTTAAAAGATCTAAACACAAAAAACGAATACATCATAGATCTTCAAAAACTCAAAGCAAAATAAAGTCACAACATTTCGATCTCAGCTGGGTGCACCTTTAATTCAAATCGATAACGATTTTTTTGTGACCTAACCATCATCGATCTATAGAAGAACAAAGCTTCATATTTTATTTTTCGAATGTTATAAAGAACGAACCAAAAACAATACGGGTTTGATTCATTCTTTCTCATTCGGTTTTATAAAAGAAAGGCCTTGAGAAATCCTTATTAATATACGAAACATAAAATAGATATCAAAACATAAGTGTTTCAATATCACTTTCTTTCGTTCGATAAATCATAGAAACACAAGTGCAAACAAAACTTACCGGTCATTATCGAGATCAACGAAAGAAAGAAAGGATTCTATTAGAATCGGACTTTATAAATAACAAGGTCGAATCTTTTGGGTGGCTGCGTGTTTTTGGGTTAGAGTAGAAATGGTGTGGTAGGCGGATGAGATAAGGTTTAGGGTTACGGGAAATTAGGGATTGTGTTATGTTAATGGTTGTTTATATATGTTTATGATTAGGGTTTGTGGTTGACGAGTTGGGGGCGGATGAGAGTTGTAATTAGGGTTAGACTAATTTGGGATTAGGATGTGTTTTATACACAAAAGTTCGTAGGGTTAATTGGGGAAGTGTGGGCTTGCTCCTGGATTTATCTTTGGCCCGTAATCTATTAGGGTACATGGGTGGACTCCGAAATCTTGACTATGGGCTTATTTGTTGATTATTTACTCAATATCAATGTGGCTTGTATTCATTCGGTTTGGCTGAACTTTGGGAGTTCATCACAAGAACGAGTTTGCTAGTGGTGGGCTGCATTTGTGCTTTCAAATTATCATTAGTTTGTTGTTGATAATTTTGGTACTCGGTGAACATCTTTGGGTAATAAGTCTGGACCACGGTTACAATGATGCTTCGTTATCCGTAATTGGGTATTATTCTGGGATTGGTTTTCTGGATATAACTACGGGATGCCATTATCGGATTCGTGTAAAACGTCACGACTTGTATTTGGGTTCTTGAATGTCAATGTGATTACAGAATTGTGGGTTTGGCTGCATTGTCTTATTGGTGCCTACGACTAGAGTGAGCCTGCAATTTAATCTTTGCTATATGAGTTATAGTTGACAAATTGCGATTTAATTAATTGCAATTTGTGAAGGTGCATTTTGACTTGATGCGACTTGACTGACTGCAATTTGACCAGTTGCGATATGACATTGCGAGTTAACACTTGCGATTTGACTTATTGTGATTTGGTTGATTGCAATCGGACTTGATGCAAATTGACAATCTGTGACTTGACTTGTTGCGATCTGATTAAGTTGTGATTTGACTTCTGTGACTTGAATTTCGAAGATTGGTATTGCACCTCACTCGTGGGTATTCTGGTTGATTTCACGGTTTCTCTTGTAGTTTTTAGAAAATCCCGCGAAAGATTCGATTTCTCGGTTTAAATCTCAAGAGCTGTAAAATCCCGTGAAATTAATATTGGACAAGTAGGCTAGACTTGGATGTAGACATAATGAAACTTACGGGGTTTGACTGCTTTTTCGGGATAAGTTTGTGCTTCAAGATCAGCAGGAATTGGGAAATTATGGTAACTTGGTTGGTTTGTTAATTCACGGGTTGGTGTACTTAGTGTCACAAACATCTCGGGGTGGATGGATGCACGATGTTTGTTGACCCTTGCTCGAGCGCATTTAAGGTGGTTAGACCTGGATGTTCAAGAAGTGGATATATACAATAAAGGATGGAAGGTTGGGTATATATCACTACCTATATTTAAAGGAGTTACGTTGTTGTGCTCAATATAGGTTCTAAATCACAATTTGCAATTTAAGGTGATTAGACTTGGATGTTCACGAAGTGGATACATACAATTAAGGATGGAAGGTTGGGTATGTATCACTACCTATATTTAAAGGAGTTACGTTGTTGTGCTCAATATAGGTTCTAATCATAATTTAGTGCAAGTTTAAGTCGCGGACTTGTTCTTTATCATGCTTCATCAAGTGACTGTTATTTCTCAAGCTTCTATTGAGATTGTTGTTCAAGATCTTCTCAAGAGGTAGTCAAGCTTTCAGACAAGAGGTGATTTGTTTGGAGACATGTTTTAACCTTTTACTCACTTTAAGGTCATATGCATTTCATCAAGCGGTTTTGGCATATTACGAGCTTCAATGAATTGTTAATCTACTAAACCATTGATGATGAAGAAAGCAAGGGGTTACTACAAGAGAGTCTTAATCACCATCTTCGTTGCAGTAGTTTCATTGGTCTCTTTCCATGTTTTGTGCCTGACAAATTCACAAACATCACGGACTCTCAGCTTTGGCAAAAAGGTCATTTCATGTCCTTTTTGAGGGGGAGAATTATCGCAAGTTTCCTACAAGTTCTGTCTCCAGCGATGTGAATTTTAGCGGTTCCGGTTACAGCGGGTCAGATCGTATCGGTTCAGTCTCCAGCGGTTTGAATCTTAGCAGTGTCGGTTACAGCAGGTCAGATCGTAGCGATTCAGGATTCAGTGGTTCAGTCTACAGCAGTTCAGGATTCAGTGGTTCAGTCTACAGCAGTTTGATGCTTACTGTTGTGCAGTTAGTTCTTGAATTTATTTCTCAGATAAATCTCAAGAACTGTAAAATCCTGTACACAGTACGACAACTATTCCACATCCAAGTAGCTGGGTCAAACAGCTTTGTTTGATAGGACTGACTATGAGTCATGGGCACTTCAAAAAATTTGCGCATGTTTCTTCTCTTTTTGGCTAGTCAACAGCACAAGATGATCACAAAGTTAATCTGGTATCCTTTATTTGTGATTGAAGTTGAATTTCACGAAGGCGTCTACTTATTTTATCTTGAAGTCGGGGTTGGTTGGATGCATGATCTTCAATGATAACTTGCTCGTGCTTAAAATTTTAAGTTGAAGACTTGGGTTATCTAGTTACCAGCAGTCGGGGTAACTATCACTTAAGAGTCATGGGAGTACTCAGTGTCACACGTCAATGACGATGTCGATAATCGCAAGAGGTGTTAATGTCTCATACTTTGGTTGGGTATGGAGCTCTTAGAGATTTGCTTTGAGCATTAATTCTCTACACCGTTCTTCCAACGTTAGTGCAAGCTTAAGTGACAAATTTGGGGTCCTCTACTTCAGTTTTCAGTATTGGTGTATCGGGTTTTCTTCATCGAGTGGTCACTAATCTTTGTACAAGGTTGGTTAGTTGGCCAAAGGTGTTAAAAGTTGTGATGTGATCTGTAATTCTCACGAAATATTCGTAACCCAAACTGATGTTCACCAAAACCAAATCAGTCACGCCACATTCAATCGGTTACTGTCTCACGGTTTCTTCTTGGTTTTGTAAAATCCCGCGAAAGAACTTATTTCTCGGTTTAAACCATAGATTTGTAAAATTCCGTGATGATGGACTATGCGCTCTTGACCAGGATCGGGTTAAAACCATTATCGAAGTTCAGTTATAACATCACAAATGGCTGGATCGAGGCATTTAATTGACAAGATGTGACTACAGGGTTAGTTCAGTATTATTTATTTGAGGCTGAAGTGAAATTTCATGGGTGCGTGTACTTAGTATCTGAAGATATCGGGGAGGTTGGATGAAGATTCTTCGAGATCCTTGTTCGAGCTTTCAATACAATGACGAGGACTTGGATATCTAGTTATTTTGTCTTTCTCTCTATTACAAAATAACTATCACTTTAAGAAGTCATGTTGAAGTGCTTAGTGTCACACGAAGTTGTGGATATCCAAGAGGTGATGTACGTATTATACTTGATGGTTGGTTGGTTGAAGAGTATAGAGTACTTAGGGATTCGATGTTGCACGAAGTCTCTACACCGCTCTTTGTCACGCATTAGTACAAGTTTAAGTCACAAGTTCGGGTTATATTACTTCAGTATCAAGTTCATCATATTGGGTTTTCTCCATCAGTGGTCACGACATCAAGCCGACAGAATGATAATGGGGTTGGTAACGAGTTAGATGAGAGAAGAAGTAAAGAGAGAGTAATGACGTCTGTACACTTCAGTACAGGCCTCGCTCTTCAACATTATGACGTCTGAATACATCAGTTCAGGCCTCGTTCATCAAAGAAAAGAAAAGTGTACGCTTGAGTGCACTTTATCTTCAAAAGAAGAGGAGTCTTCTTATTTATGGCCATTCTCATCAACAAGTTTCATGCTCTTTCCGTGCTTATTCAGTCTTCAAGTGGATCGGCGCACATTGGAGTATATTCTTATTCACTTGTTCAACCAAAAATTGCAGTAGACAGGCGTATGCAATTTTTGAGGGGGGGAAAGGGTGAATAAACAACATGTCAGTCTTCAAGAACCGTCAAGTGGAGCTACTTACCGTTGATGGTATTCATATTCACTAGTTCAATCATCAAAAATTGCAGTTGGCAGGCATATGCAATTTTTGAGGGGGGGAAAGGGTGAATATTAATCTACATGTTGGTTGATGATTGAGAAATGGTCATACGACTCCTGAATACGTCAGTTCAGGAGTCGTGCAAACCATGGTTCTCCAACACTTCTTCTTCCTCCGTCTATCAAGGTGTTGAAGAACATGGTCATGGAATGCTAATCGACAAAGTCTCACGGGTTGGTCTAATCAGCAACAATGGGTTTCCAGTCAATGCTTCAAGTACACGTCATCAGGCTACATGTACACATCATGATGATGATTCCGATTAATCGTAACCATCATGGGGGAGAGAAATGTGTACACCAAGGACGCTCAACAGGTTCACGTGATCGGGCTTAATCATATATTCCGGTATTGATAACCGCAGAGATGATCAGTGGTTCAACTTGTTACCTTGGTATTTACGTTTCACTGTTACGTCATGGGCTGATTAATCGTAACCATCAGGGGAGAGAGAATGTGTACATCAAGGACGCACAACAGGTTCACGTGATCAGGGCTTAATATCCAAGGATGGATACATACGATAGATGATCAGTGGTTCAACTTGTTACTTTGGTGTTATACGTAAGACTGAAGAAGGTCGAGTCGTCAGTCTATTCTACATTCTCTGTTGGGAGTTATCATCTCATGTGTATGCTGCGGGCTGATGGGTTACATGTAAGGTTACTGGAAGGCATTGGGTGAGATGAAGATGATTGGTATTCTGTTCCTCCACATTGGGCAATCCTGAAGAAGGTCGAGTCTACAGTCTTCTCTACATTCAAAAATGTTGAGCTCTTTTCTTACAACTTGATATTTAACTTAATCCCATGACAGTTCTTGTTTGATGAGTTGTGGAGTTAAGTTAGATTCAAGTTGTTCTGTAGTTTAAGGTTAGGTCCAACTTGATTTTAACCTAATCTCATGACAGTTCTTGTTTGATGAGTTGTGAGGTTAAGCTGAAATCAAGTTGTTACTGGGCTTAAATTTGTGGTCTAGTTTAACCTCATGACAGTTCTTGTTTGATGAGTTGTGGGGTTAAGCTAGATTTCAGTTGAGGCTCATCTTAAACTACCGAAAAGATGCCTAAGGTTTTTGACGACGTTTCTCAAAGACGGGTGTGTTAGAAGACTAAAGACGGCATGCATTTGGTTATCAAAAGACTTCTTCATATTTCGGGCGTTCATCCAAAGTCTTCTTCCTATTATGGGTGATCGTCAGAGGTTGTCAGATTGGGGGAGAGCACTAATTAGGGGAGAGTGAAAAGCCAGAATCATTCCCTGATTGAAAGTGCTCACATTGCTCTTCAGCAAGTCAAGTGATGAATGCGGTGAAAATTCAGAATGCTGAGGAGTAATGGTTTCTGGTTCGTATCCTTGTATATATTTTGCTTCTTACATTCTTTTTCACATTTTATACCATTTTGTAAATAGATACATAGTAATCATGCTAATTGTAAATAGAGAAACGTAAAACCAGAAAAACCATAAAAATTAAAAAATTAGAAAAGACCAAAAATAGTTTCACCTAGGCATGTCTTCTGTTTATCGATAACATTTACGGACTTAGAAATGTCATTCAATAATGGCACGGGTCTTTAAATGAAGCTCGAGCAGAAGTTAAAATGGATTGTTAAAACATGTCTAAATGGCTTGCTATTACTTTAGATAGCAACCCGCGCTTCAAACTGGGGAAAGCACGTCGCCAAAAAGACGGTTGTTCCTCCAACTGGGTGATGTTCACCTGGGCATGGATTACTTTATATCCATGTTTTGCCGATTTGATGTACGTTTCAGTGCATCATTTCTTGAAAAAGAAGAGAAGTCTTCTTTGCATACAAATAGTTTTCATTCTATGATTCTTCTGAAAATTATTTGTGAGACACTTGGTGAATATGTGTTGTATGAAATTTGTTTATACTTGGATTATGCATAAAATTTGTCACTCAATCAACGACTACAAAACCTCATGACAGTTCTTGTTTGATGAGTTGTGGGGTTAAGCGTGATTTTAGTTGAGGTTCAACTAGAATACGGGTCATTGATTGAGGGGGAGAGTGAATTCAAATTTTATATCATCAAACGGGTTTCTTGATTAATTCATGACTCTTAGAAAAGGTTTTGCAGTTAATGGGGTATTAGTTGAAGAGGATATTGCTTAAATATATCAAATGACCAAGTGTGTTAGTTGCTAGAAAGTTTAGGACATTATGTGCAATTTGCTTGTAGTATCCTAGCTTCATATAACTAGAAGGTTCTTTTGTATCTCTTTGGAATCCTCGTTTAATCCCCTAGATACATTAAAACTCAAAATCTGAAAGAAGTTAGAAAACCCATTAAGTTTGATGTTCTTGAATGCCCCAATGACATTTGTATGATCTGAATGAATGAGTTTCAAATGTTGTTTGACTTATGTTAGTAGATTGCTGCTCAATTGTTGTTGATATTGTGCATATGTTCTCAGGATTCGCTTAGGTAGATTGCTATTATGTTAGAATCATGTTCCTAAGATCCTGAATTGAATATTGAAATTCGTGTGAATTGCCATGTTCATGATTGCTATTTGCTCTTCATGCTAGATAGTGGTTTGACGTAGTTCCTGATTGTGGTTTGATTATAAGATGAACTTGGTATTATAATGTGGCAAGCTGCTGAAGGGTAGCTATTAAGGAATAGTGTATCTGTATGTATGTATATCTGTGTTGATATTCTTATGCAGATTCCATAGCCAAAATGAATGTACCAGTTCCCATTCTAACCATTTGATCAGACGTTCAAACTCTATTGATTGGCTCGGAATTCACCACGACAACAACATCGGCAGTAGCAACAACAACAACAACAACACCATCATCAAAGTCAACTTGTGCAAAATGAGCAGTGAATCTCCCTCTTAGATTAAGGGGGAGCATAGTATGTTTCATCATCAGAATATATTAAATCGGACCACATTTTCTCCCATATTTTCTAAATTATTTAAATCAATTGGGATCACAAATCTCAAAAGGTTTGAAATTTTTGATCGGGGGAGAGAATGTGATTTAAATATGAAACCTGATGAAAATGTGATGTTTTGGACTTAAACGTTAGGCTCTCCCATATGTGCTAAACTCTTTCGTATATCGATGCACATATTGAGGGGGAGCAAATGTACAAAAAGGATTTGGCATAGCATGAGCAAGGCTCAGACTTCACCAATGAATTGACGATAGCTAAAGTCAGTAGTCGAAAGGACATGTCCTGGACGGGTAATAATTTCAAGCCAGTTTATCTGGTGATGTAAGCGTGTCTCGCAAAGGACGTGTCTGAGTAGAATGTACCGATTTCGAGCGACTTTCCTTGAATGTGATCTGGACGGGTAATAATTTCAAGCTAGTTTACTAGTGATGTAAGCGTGTCTCGCGATGATCATGTTCTTGGAAAATCAATCAATTCAAAAAGTGCGAGCTCTTCCTAACATGTGCAAATTTATAAAACAATCAACCGAGCACATGTTGAGGGGGAGCATTTGAAAAATATAAAACTCTCAAGTGTTTGCAAAAATGTGTTTCAGAATCATGAACACTTTGAGAGATTTTTCAAAGATTTGGTTTATGGCAATCGTGGAAGTACACCAAAGACCGACCATTTTAATTAATGCATGGATTTAAAAGGATGGTTAGGTTAGGCTCAAGTTCCCACGATCCCGCCAGAGCCGGAGGGATCTACCCAGGGACAATCCACTAGTTAGTGTAGAAGTCCTTAGGTATGATTAAAAAGGAGAAAAGTGTGATTAAGGGAAGAGTGCCGACTGAGATGGAGCTAGTACTGGAACAAACCCAACAAGGTACTAGTAATGAAGTCTCGGTAAGCACTGAAGGGGTTGAAGAATGAAAAAGAATTGTAAAGATAAAGGGTGAAAAGAATTAGCCCTCCTTACAACTTAGGCAGAAACCGGGTCAATACATATGCTGTCAGAATCATTTAGTTGATTGCTGGCCTTGAAGACAAAGTATCATGGACCCAGTGATACGCTGCACAACCCTCCTTAGCCACTCAAGGTCCCTCAAAGGATTCTTGTTTCAATTGTCACGGAGTTCAATACATTCCTATCGTCTCTCTCACTCCGAGTTAGATGATATTGAATAGGTGGCAGTTCTCTCCAGCCTCCGCTCACTAAATCATAACGCACAATAGAGTCTAGAGCCACGAGATGCATAAGAAGATCTCATAGGGACACGAATTATTTCTACACTGGTTGTTCAACATTAAGGACACCAGTTGTAAACCTATGAGTCCTACGCAGATCTTAGCAATCTGCCAGAACATTTATGAGAGAATTTACGAATGTAATTCTCAATGAGTGAATGGAAATTCCTGCCAGGGTCAACATCAAGCAGCCCTGAAAGCAGGTCACTTCGGTAATTCTGTATGGATTACGCTTAGTGGTCACGGCGGTTTCAAACGGTCTACAGTCGTGGAGTGATCTCCAGCGACTCACCTAATCGTTGATGTGCTACGGTTCGATCTTAAAAAGCCCTCTGTGGGTTTTCGATTAGGAACGGTCTTGGTAAGGATTAGAGAGAGTTTTCACACTATGCTGTTAACAATCTCGAAGTCCGAACTTGTAAGTACCGGACGTTTTATTGCTAACTGTCGTATGCAGGAACATCTGGCGGTTGAAGCTGATTGCTGATGCAGCTGTTTGCGGTTGTAGCTGATTGAAGTTGCAGCTGAATGCGGTTGTAGCTGGTTGCAGTAAAGATGCCAATCCTCTACCACATGTTCACACTACATCATCATTGTAACTCAACAAAGTCATGATCAACCTAAAAGACCTTTGACACGGCTTCTGCAAACTCTGATGCTAAAGATCATGACACCAAATAGTGTGAACATGTCGGCTCAAAGATTTACACATCACATGGAAACATACTGCTGAAAGATGACTTGGAAACAAATGTTGGATGATAAACTCGAAGAATTCTCAAAGATCATCCAAGACAACAGATCAGTCATCAAAAGATCACTGCTGAATGCACAAAGATACAAGACATTGAAGAATCAAAGACTACGAGCTATGAAGACATGATCTGAAGACAAAATGCTAGAATTCAAGTTATTATTTCCGGGGTGACCTCCCTTAGGGGGAGATTGTTAGGAATATAAATATTCATATGAAGGTTCGGTCACCCTGAGTATCTAATTAGCATTTATATAGCTCGTAGGCTTATTTATATAAGCTTAGTATTATTAGTATTATTAGTTTTATTAGATTAGTAGTATCTATATTTGTGGAGTGGGTCGGGGCTTTCCCCACTGTCAGCTCACTTCACAGCCCACTAGGGGCACTATTATTAGGAAGTATAAATACCCCTTCCCACACTTGGGAAGGGTTGGAACTCTTGTAACATTTCACACACAAGCTAATCTTATCCAGGTTTCTCTCAAGAGTCTCCCTCTCTCTCTAACTTCTCTCTAAACTCAACCATGGATCTAATCTTCCATGAGCCAAGACCACCCGAATCAACCACACAATCAAGATGGTTATTTCCTACAAAGCTTGTAGAGGCAGTTTTCACTTCTAAATTGCATTAATCCACTAAATTTTTAGAAGTACCTCAAATCATCTTAACCTTTTCCAAAAATAGCTTATCTAGTCTAAACTAAGCTCAATCAAATCAAACCTAGGTGTTAATGAATAGTAACAGCTCTAAAACTCACGGCATAAACTAATTCCAAACACCCCTATTGAGAATTGTTAAGCACATTTAAACTACCAAATACTATTATAATCTATAAAACTGACTTAACTATAACTAACTAAGATATTAATCAACTAAATAAGCAAAAATCATATAGCAATTAGCACTAATAAAGCAGTTACTAAATTAGACTAGAAATGAGATAAAATTAAGCTTACAAGTGGTGAAATGATGTGACACCGATCTGATTCAAACAACCAATACCCAGGCTTATCAATAAGCCGCAAAATAACACCCCCGATCCAGCTTATCCACAGCTTATTCCCATAGTTGACTTTTGATTTTTGTGAAGCAACAACAAAATTGAACTTAACAAAAGCTTACACTAAGCTAATGAGCTTATATAAGCTTATAAACTAATGAAATTAGCTATTTGAAGCTAGGATTACAATTTTTTTTTGAATTTTTGAATATTTTCTATATATTTTTTTGGATTTTGGAATAATTTGAAAACTAGTGAATTAAAAAGTTTAAAATAAGCTAAGAGATATTTAATAAGCTACTGAAAAACTTGAAATAAGCTAATATAAGATATAACAACTTAAGAGATTTAAGATAAAAAGTAGAACCAAACTAAACTTTCATTAAAATAAATTGAGAATTACAAAGTTATATTAAAAACTACAAAAGAGAAAGCAATTAAGCAGCATAACATTACATAAAAAAAACTACATTACAATGAAGGAAGAGCATCTATTTATAGCCGTGAGTTGAACCTTCCAGGCTTGACATGCTGGCAATCCGTGTGCTCTCTCAGCCAATCTTCACCCTTAGATCATTTCCCATCATCCATAGCCCTAGGATCAAAATCTCTGAGGTGTTCGGTCCAATAGGAGCTTGCCATCTGTCCCATTCGTGCAACTCTGCTCCTCTGACGCTTCTAGAAGGCTAATGATTGGTCCCTTTTGCCCTTAATTGCTGTAAGAATGTACGGTAATTTTTCTAGGGTTCTATGAATAGTAAATTTCTGGGTTCAGGGTTATAATTGGGGGGCGCGTAGGTGTTGAGTGATTTTTTATATTTATTTGACCGTGGTTTAGTGGTTTGACCGGTTAAAGGGTTGGGTCGGGTATAAGGTTTTGGATGGGCTGGGTTATACAAGTGAGGTGTGGGCTGGATTATATTAATAGGTGGGCTGGGTTGGTAGAATTAAGTGGAATGGGTTTGTTTAATCCGGGTATAATAGGATGTAGAGTTTAAGAGATTTAAGTTTAAAGGACCAATCATGCAAATTCTAAAAATCTAGGGACTGATTTTGCCAATAATCAAAAGTTGATCTAAAGGTGATTTTTGTCTTTTTGTGAAACTCTAAAGGCAGATTTTGACTTTTGACCAAGCATGTCTTTCCTGGCTTCGGCTTTGAGTCATTTCCATATCTCGTGCTCGTTTTCCCGGTTTTTCTTCGATTTTGTCCTTTTTTGAAATATCCTTCCCTGCACAATCAAAAACACAATATCTTTTGGCATTTTGGTTAGTTTTTGGTCTTTTTGGGTCCGGTTTTGGTCAAGAAAAGGTATGTGAATTAACACATACCATGCTCTTAAATACCTGCACACCAGTTTCTAGCTCATCATAAATACACAATACCGACTCCTCATCATTAAAAAAATTTGTACATCTGGATAATAAGTGCATTTTGTTTATATGAAAAAAGTAAAATGATCATAACAACCATTGCAGCACATTTAGAAAATGCCTAGGTCGTTACAAATTAATTAGATAATATGCAGCAAATTTAGATAGCTGAATAGTACTCAACATGTTACAAATTAAAAATCCTTGATTACTAGGATTTAAACAACTATATATACTTGGATGACATATACACTAGTTTAACTACTTTTAGTAATATTTATTTATGAATGTTCCTATTGAGAAGAAAGTTGAAGAACAAGGTGACTTCCATATCTATCATCTTATAACTTAAGGCAAATATTTCAAAAGTTAAGCATCTTTCCTGCAGAGTTGGTCACGGGGCTCTTCCCCATGCGAGAGGTCTCGAGTTCGAGTCTCCCCATGATGGTTTCCTCCTGTAGGAGTATGAGAGTGGGCTCTGACTAACTACACTAACTATATCTGTACTAACCCAGCCGTTCTTAAAAAAAATAAATAAATAAATAAATAAATAAATAATCATGGTTCAAAGTTCAAGTTCTAACTTAAACATATATTTAGAGTGACTGCGGACGTGTGACTTACTATTGAAGTTTAAGATGTCGATCAATGGAAACTGGTGACAATAAACAAATCTTCACAACTTGTACATGACTAATATTTGACGTTTTCGTATACATTCATGTTAAAACTATTAGCACTAACAAAATTCGCAGTTACAACTCCGGCTTCAACTTTCTTTACATCTCAAACCTTTAGTCTGCTCACCTAATTTTACCACAGACACTATACTTGATGAAATTACTACAATGTGTTATAAGTAGATACCCTGTATTTGTTTTGTTTTTACATCCATTATTACTTTTACTCTATGCCGCAAATTAAAACCCTGTATATTTTCACTCGTTGAGTCATTTAAAAAGTTAATGTATGGTTGCAAATTTTAAGGCACCTAACCTCATAAATGATGAAAGTACATCAATTGCATAAAGCTTCAAAGTGATGAAACATGTTCTTTTACACGAAATACAATTTCTATAGCTGGTACGTGGAGTAATTTGGGAGGGGGAGCTGGTATAAATTACTATGATGCAAGCTAATAAATATGACATTCAATTATACCAACAACCGAATTATAACCTATATCATCTTCTATATATATCTAGTACCCTTCTATACCTATCTTCCATAAACAAACCCTATAACACACATACAAATACTCTCACATTTACATTATCTTCCTCCCAAAAATTTCGCACACACATCACAGTCACCAGGCTATCTAGCTACCACTATAGAACCACCACCACTAATATATAAAACATAAGCCCATGGGAAACTCAAACCTCACATACTCAAACTCATTTATATTTCTACTTTTATTTTACGACACACAAGCAATAAACCTATCAATCATTATTGAAATAGGTGGTCTTGGAATTATAAGGTTACACTGATGCTTTCTTGAACATGTTTCCCATAACATCCATACTAGATGTACTCGATTTACATAAGGTTATTATCTTAAGTTATTTTTTTAAATACAACTTATACTTTCAAAATAATTGACTACGAGACATTTATTTTTTCCTTTATTTGACAGACGCGCGAGGTTTTTGTTTTGGCATCTATAGTGGTAGCTAGATGGCCTGGTGACTATGATGTGTGTGTGAAATTTTTGGGAGGAAGATAATGTAATTGTGAGAGTATTCGTATGTGTGTTATAGGGTTTGTTTATGAAAGATAGGTATAGAAGGGTACTAGATATATATATAGAAGATGATATATGTTATAATTCGGTTGTTGGTATAATTGAATGTCATATTTATTAGCTTGCACTATAGTAATTTATGCTATAAATTACTATGGTGCAAGCTAATAAATATGACATTCAATTATACCAACAACCGAATTATAACCTATATCATCTTCTATATATATCTAGTACCCTTCTATACCTATCTTCCATAAACAAACCCTATAACTCACATACGAATACTCTCACATTTACATTATCTTCCTCCCAAACATTTCGCACACACATCACAGTCACCAGGCCATCTAGCTACCACTATAGAACCACCACCACTAATATATAAAACATAAGCCCATGGGAAACTCAAACCTCACATACTCAAACTCATTTACATTTCTACTTTTATTTTACGACACACAAGCAATAAACCTATCAATCATTATTGAAATAGGTGGTCTCGGAAGTATAAGAAGCTTAAGGTAAATCTGATTCCTTACTATTTTCTCTCATATTCTTGATTTGTTTTTCACAATCTAAACTAGGTATGTATAAAATATTTGGTTTAGTATGAACTCACATTTGAAATGTTAAAGAGACATATTCCGGAAGGCAACTAATTTAGTTCAAGGCTCTATTTTTTATAAGTCGAGAAACCCGAAAGACATATTCATGTAGCCACTCTTGTAAGTTACTTATCCTTGTGTTTAAATAGTGCTATGTTTCCTATTATACTATTAGTTGATTCAAAAATGAGGATGACCATGCCAATGTCGTTTTTTATGATACAAGTTAAGCACTTCAACACCATTTCCGGAATTGCTACTGCATTGATTGGAATTTTAAATTGTCTAGTTAAAAACAATCATCATCTATTGTCACATTTTACATAATTGTATTTTATGTTTCATATAATCATATGTATGGTTGTATGGTAGTGTTTTCTCTAAAACAAGTTACCTGCTAGCTATTTTATGTTTCTACGATGACAAACCAGATAATACTTCAAATGCATTTAAAAATCTACGAACCGGATAATACTTCTAGTAAAGTAAAAACAAGTACCATTGATAGTGAATTTACATTGTTCGACTTGACGTATCAGAAAGGTAGGAGGGCGGGCAGGCATGCATTTGTTGCCTGAAAGGTGTAGTTGGATATTAATGTGAGTTGATGATAGATCGAATAGGACTAGGAAGTAAATGTGGGGTTGGTGAACCAAATACGAGAATGACTTTAAAGAGATTTTCTCTTCCAAATCTATCCTTGGGATGTAACGTGAAATTAATGGCCTTTCATGTTCTAAATCAAACACATGTTTAAAAAAAATCCCCAAGTTTAAAAAGTTGTACATTGTTCTAAAGCTTGCATTATGCGTAAAGTCATTAAAGACATTTTATATGACACTTTGTATGACACAAGTACATTTACAAATATAAAATATAAAGTTTAATAAGTTAAAAGCATAAAATCGAATGTACACCAGACGATTAACCGTTCATAGTGACGATTATGTAATATACCGTAATTTGTGTGTGCAATTTTTTTAATGTATATATGGTTGTGGAGTAAGTGAAAGTGAAAAAATATATTAGTTTAAATATTTGATTGATTGCATTGACTTTTAGAAGTAAGAGTATTTTAGTCTAACAAAATTACTTATTTTTTAAGTTTTTACGTTTTAATCAAATGTATTTTCTCTTTTGTATGTAGTACATGTTATGCATTTTTTTTATTCTATACTTTTCCATCAAAAGCGAGCCCGTGCGAAGGTTCCTAATAGCCTTATTATTGCCACAGACATGCTTTCTTGCAGGGACAGAGCCAAAAAGTTATAGTTGGGAATACAAACTTTATAATTTTTAGAAACTACACTACAAATTGATAAGTTAAGGGGGCAAATTACTAAAATAATTAGATATTTTAGAAAATTTACATTATAATTTTTTTCGATAGGGGACACATGCCCACCCTGCCCCCCTCATGTCTATTCCGCTGCTTTCATGATGAGGATATGAATACACTTGCTACTAGCTAGCATAAGCTAAAATATACTGATAATTGTTCATTTATACCTTCAATACTCTTCTCCTACTGTAATTTGATCTATTTCCCTTGCGATCTTTCAAGCTTCAGTCGGTTTCCATTTACGCCTTTACCTTCCTTGATATACTTCAGTTTTTTTTGAAGCAATCTGCTCGTCAACCCCAGATAACATGGTTGTATCATGTTCCTGATACATAACATGGTTGTTATATTTTGAGAAAGGTAAATAAAAATATCAATAAGTATTCACAAAAAAAATCGTAACTTCACATAAGTTGAATTAAAAATCACATGCATTATGGTCTATGATCTAACTAATATATATAGAAAATGTTTACTAACAACATAAGTATTTTTATTAAAACTTCAGCATGCAAAATTCTAGCCTATGTAAGTTTTTTAATAAACTCAAAGAAAGGATGACTACATATGTGACATAATAGTAACGATTATGACTAGAATGTACTATATATATATATTCCCTACTTGTATAATACTTCAATCAGCGATCTTCAAGAACTTCACTCAACAATTTTGGTGTCTGACTTGTATAATACCACAGACAGTATACTTTTAGTTTTTGAAGTCATTGTTTTGTTCAAGAGGTCAAATTTGTAAGCCACTAATATAAACTTGATGAAATTTCTACAATGTGTTATAAGTAGATACCCCGTATTTGCTTTGTTTTTCCATCCATTTTTTCTTTTACTCTGCCGCAAATTAAAACCCTGTAAACAGAGACGGAACCAGGACCAAATATGACCGGGTGCACAAAAATTTTGATACCATGATATAGAAAAAAAATTTCGACGGACCGGATGCATTTAAGATACATTTAGGAAAGATTGATGTTTTTTTCAAAAATTAACACTACATCGAAAAAATTTATAGGAGTCCCGGGCACCCGCAGGAACCCATGGCTCTGTCCCTGCCTGTAAATTTTCACCCATTGATCAGCCATTTCAAAAGTTAATGCACGGTCGCAAAATTTAAAGCACCTAACCTCGTAAATGATAAAAGTACTTCCCTATCAATTGCATAAAGCTTCGAAGTGATAAAAAAATGTTCTTTTAGACACATTATAATTTTTATTAGTTTTTAGGCGAATGTGGTAGTTCCAAAAGAGATTTAATAAAGCGAGTACTTTTCAAAATATTTAAAGATAAAGGTACATCGTAGAGAACTATTTATTTCTTTGGCAACACATATTTCTTCTTCTCTTGACGTATCGTATATTCATATTGTAGGAGTACTTATAAATTACATCCCCAATCTATTTTTCTTACGGCAAACAGAAAAACAAATCGAGTACAACAAAATTGCAATACATATGCTATACTGAATGATCATGTCACATTTACAAATTAACATTCAAGACCACACTAGATTTGTATATGCGTAACCAATTAGACCGAATCCATCAATTTATTCACGTTGCATGCAGAGTGCAAATTTTAAATACAAAGAGATATTGCATCAACCAGACTCGAACCAAAACTTCAAAATGGGCAACTAAGTGAAGTGGTTATATGTTTTTCTATCGATAAATGATGGCTGAAAATATTGTTTCTAAAATGAATTATGGTGTGTGATATGGATAAAGATGGCATGGGTTCGATTTTTTACCTGAGCGACTAAGTGTAAGAAGGATGGAAAAAGTCGGTGACTCGGTCGCTTAAGAGAGGGAGAAGGTACAACGCGACAATGGTGATGGGAGTAAATTACCGTCATGGTAGGATGATGCTTCTGGTGTAAATCGAATGACCGATGCTGCAAATGGTGATGACGAGCTTAGGGTCTTCTTACCGTTCCTTTTCCTTTTACAAATTACTTTTTATAGCTTCTTCAAACTAAAGAATCAAGGATATTATTATATGCTAAAAATTCTAAGAAATACTCATTCTCTTAAATGTCTTTTGAAACAGCTAATTACTTGTACGGTGTTAATTTGGGAGGGAGTTGGTCGTAATTATTATGGTGCAAGCTAATAAATATGACATTTAATCATAGCAACAACCGAATTATAACCTATATCATCTTCTATATATATATATATATATATATATATATATATATATCAAGTATCCTTCTATCCTTATCTTCCATGAACATACACTATAACACACATACATATCCTCTCACATTTACATTATCTTCCTTCCAAAATTTTAGCACACACATCACAGTCACTAGGCCATCTACCGCCATAGACCGTGAGACGTATTTCTACATCTAGACCATTACAGAATTTTACATTAAATACTTAATGTTAATCATGTTGCTTATACAAGTCAAATTATGTGATAGTCTAGATGCAGAAATATGACTCACGATCTGGGATTGAATAACAAGGTGTTCAGCACGATCTCATTTGTTGCCTTGTTAAAATAGAGGCAACTCACATAAATAAATTAGGGAGAAACTACTAACCAGTTGACCAATATCGTGCTGAAAAGAAAAAAAAAAAAAAAAAAAAAAAAAAAAAAAAAAAAAAAAAAGGTTAAAAATGGAGTCTTTTATTTAAGTGAGCATGTGATATCTAGAAGAGAGAGTATTATGATTCGAAAACTAGATAAGTTTAAACTAAGCTTGATTCCGGTTATGAAAAAGTTTGTTTTTGATTATCCAATAATATCTCCTTTCATATAATTCACATCCAACATTGCAACTACTTAACTACTCACCATAATATGAACTTATGAAGTAGCCAGCTCGTAAATATAATGTCTAACGAGTTATCTTTTCTACAGAATTTATTTTAACATGTAGAAAGGAAAAAAAAAATAATGATTGAGACTTTTATTGTAACATGACGAGTTATCTTTTCTGCACATTTTTAGTTTATTTACTTTCTAGATGTTAAAATAAATTGTGCAGAAAAGATAACTCGTCAAAATTTATATTGATGAACTGGCTACTTCATAAGTTCATATTATAGTGAGTAGTTAAGTAGTTGGAATGTCGGATATGAAATATATGAGGGCGTTATATTGGGAACACCCCCCCCCCCCCCCCCCCCCCTCTTCTTAGTAGGGGGGTTTGAACAATAGCAAGCATCGGGAGTTGTACTGTGTGCATCGCGATATTGTATTGTGTGCTTTGCGGTTTGTACGGTTGACTATAGGGGAACCGAATATAGGGGGTCCGAATAGTATATCCCTTATATGAAATGACATATTATTGGGCTATCAATAAAACAAACTTTTTCATATCTAGAATCAAGCTTAGTTTAAACTTATGTAGTTTTCGAATCATAATACTCTCCCAGTTGCTCACTTAATTAGCTTTAGACTTGTAAAGTAATTAAGCAAATGTGATACAGACGGAAGCTCGTGGGAGTCTGATGAAAACTAAATATACTACTATATAGAAATAATGAGAGCATGAAGAAGAGGTGGCAACTACTTTGTGTCTTTCATGAAACAATGAGAACATGCCAAACTGGCCAAAAAGAAGCTCAAGAGTTACAAAACCATCACTTTTTCCCAATAAAAGCTTGCGCCACAACAATAAGCTGGACAGGTCAAAGTGTCAAAAGTTTTCAAGATTCAACTCACATGACGAGCTCATGGCGAATAGTGTTAGTACAATACGCCCCAAATATAATGACTAGTTCTCAAGCCCGATATATATGCCGAAGTTAGTTGTCGTAAGTCCCACTAGTTCTCAAGCCCGATATATAATCTGAAGAGTAAACTACACCATTCATCCTTGTGGTATGCGTTGACCGACACATTTCGTCCTTTGACAAAAAAAATTGCATCGTCCGTCCTTAATTGCGAAACGTTATGTGTCGTTCGTCCCTCACTCTAACTGGCACCACTAACGGGCGTTTAATGAGGTCCAATCGAGGGTATTTTAGTCTTTTTATAGTACATACACTTATACATAAACAATACAAACAATTAACCAAAACAAACATAAACACTTTTTCCTCATCATCTTTTATCCTCCATTCCCACCACCGGACCCCACCACCACCGCCCGACCTCCACCACCGTCTCCTGATAACCGTTTTATGGCTACATTTTTACCATCGGGAAGTGTGGCTTTGAAGACGAGACCAAACCCACCACAACCGATTATGTTTGCTTGATCAAAACTGTTGGTTGATTTCAATAGATCTTCGAGTGAAAGTTCTTCCTTTGTTTGGAAAAGAATTACTAGTTTTGGATCGAGTTCTTCCTTACTATCATTATCATCTTCTCTTTCAGGATCGACTTGTTGTTTCATGGTTGCACGAAGTATGATCACAAACATGAGTGCAAGAATAAACACAGATCCGATTCCAATCCCAACAGCCCACAATCAAAATTAAATCTTTTGCAATTATTAACCAATCAATTAACCCAACAAACAATGTCCTATTTCCCATCTCCAATCCACATCTATGACTCAAAACACAAAAGAAAAAGGACAAAAGATCTCAGCGTGTTTCTCGTATTTCGAAAGATCTTACAAACACCCATCATTGATCTTAAAAGCGAAAAACATAAACCAAAAACCTACCCGAGACCTATTTAAAGAGATCTTGAAGTCGAGACCTTGTGCTTGTGTGCTACTCGATTAAGAAGACAAGGCTCATGTGCTTCGGTTTTTGGCAGATTAGCTAACAAGAAATGGGGGTTTGTGTTCATATATCATAAGTGGAGAAAGGAGTTTAGTGGTAGTTGAGGTTATTATCATCTTTCAAGGTATGATGCTCGAGAGCCTGCTCATGTTAAGCAGATTATTAAATGGGGCACTAGTTACTTTCAAGGTATGATAAAGGCTGGTGTTTTTTGTTAGGTGAAGGCTAATTTACTCTTTTAGAAATTTAAAGATGGTTATAAAGATTGATTGTGGAAAATTTATGTTTAGCTGCATAGATGCTGATAACGCCTAAATCTAACATGTTTTTAGTAGCGTTATTGGTAGTTTTATATATGTTTTGTGGTTATATTTATATGCTTTTGTTACTAAATCGTACCAAAGTGTGTTTGCAAAGCATTTGTAGCTAAAGACAGGAAAATGGATGGAAAAGATGCAAAAATGAGGAAAAAAGGAAATATTTATGATTGCATGTGAATCTTGTGTCAAGTTCTGCACCGTAAGGTATTTCAATGAGTTAAAGTCCAAGTAGTCGAGTTAATAAGCTTAAGGATGAAGGGAAAGATCAAAGAATCAAGAGCTACGACCGAGAAACAAGTCATACGGAAAAGTCCAAGAAAAAGGTCCACCAGCAGTAGCCATCCGATCGGTCGCCGCCCGCAACCGATTCGGATGGAGAGAATTGGATTTACCGAGAAGACCAACCGATCGGTAGACCATTCTATCCGATCGGTTGGAAGTCGCTGTTGACCCAAAACTTCTTTATTAAGGATTGTGACTTTATAAATCCGGTTCTAGGTCCTTCTTTTCAGTATTCTAACCATTCAATACTACTTGGAGAGCAAGAGAAGCATTTATGCACTTAGACCCTTGGTTAGAGCAATTTATTGAACCATTTGTTGGGTATTTATATATTCCAATCAATCTAAAGAGAGGGGGGTGCTTGCTTGTTAGAGGAGAGAACCATTCATAGAAAATACTCAGAAATTCGTCCATAGGTCCAGGAGAAGGGAGAAAGTCGATTACACCATTTTCATTGCTTGTGGAATCATTGTCTTTCACTTGTAATCTTGTTTCCAATCATTGTAAGACTTTCAATCATGGTTTCTAATGTTCAAAGTATTGAGTTTACATTTATGTTTGCTATGAGCGGCTAGTGCCTTTGTGCACTTGCTTAGATGATGTGTATTATTCATTGATTGGCATATGATTGTGATAACATGTTTTAATTCAATTTCAAGTCGATTCTAAGAACCAATTGTGATTAAGTTTCATAGTGACATTTGGGTAATCAAGTTTAACTAGTGCTAGTAATCTTAAGGGTCGAAAGAACTATTGTTATTCCACTAGTTATAATCATTTGTCTATGAATGATTGTTGTCTTCCACTATTCTTGATTAAACAAAGGAACTTGATTGTGATTGTAATGAAAATGCTTTTGTCTATCAAAACGGATTGATTGTAAACCACTTTAAAGGTCGAGAGATTAATAGTTTACTTTCAATTGTGACCTTTTGTCTATAATCGGTTACCTTTTGTATTGACCATTTCCTAAGCTTGTTTGATTAGACAAAAGATTGTTTTGTGTTTGAGGAACACCAACTCATGAACCTTGAATTAATCTTGAATTGATTGGTTAAACGTAATGCTTGTTTTTATAAACCAAGATCTTGACGAAGGTTTAATTTGTAGAAACAATAGATTAGTGTCAAAACTAATTATCACAACCAACATGTTATCCAAAGTTATCACAATCATATTAGTCAATTGTAGTACACTAGTCTAAGCAAGTGTGGTTTTTAATCATTTGAATTTTCATAATATCATTACTACTTGTTTGAGAAAGTTGCTTTTAACTTACAATTCGATTCACTACACAAATCCCTGCGAACGATCCCAACTTACCATCAAAATCTTGCTACAACGGACGAGTATACTTGCTCGTATGTGTTGTCATTAGATTTGGTAATTCACCCCTTATAAATTTAAAACTTGCACCGAACCGGGCACATCAAGTTTTTGGCGCCGCTGCCGGGGATTTTGATCGTGTTTCTGTAAGTTTTAGTCAATTTCTCATATAGTTAGTTTTCGTAAAAAAAAAAAAAAAAAAAAAGTCTTATAGAGCTGCCCATCCGATCGGTTGTTCATCCATCCGATCGGTTTTCCAAAATTTTCATTTACCGAGAGAACCATCCGATCGGCGGACACTTCCATCCGACCGGATCCTTCAAACCAAATTTACCGAGAGATCTATCCGATCGGTAGACTGTTCTATCCGATCGGTTGGACGATTCTGATCTTTTCAAATTGTTTTCATTCTTTGTTCGTTTGTTTAGACATTGCCTAGATTCGCTGGGGAATTGTATGAACACTCGATCAACTGGAGTAGAACCAATTCCACCACTTTTCGATCCCGAAAGTTTGATTCGAACAAGATCTAGAAGAAGAAGAAGAACACCCTTTGTTCCATTAGCCAATCGTGTGCCAAGAGTACCAAACCCAACTTTTGATAACCTTTTTGAAGCCAAAGTCGTTTATAACCCATTCACTGATCAACCTTTTCCCATGGCTGACGATAGACCCATGTGGGAAGCAAACCGAGCCGTAGCACCCACCCCTGGAGCTGCTATTGTTGCTGTCAACTTAGGTGACAATTTCACCGTGAAAGGTCACCATCTTTCTATGATCAAAGACCGTCAATTCGATGGCCGTTCGAGGGCCGATCCTCACAAACACGTTGCCGAATTCATTGAAATTTGTGGCATGTTCCGATACGGTGATACAAATGTGGATGCCATTAAACTCAAACTTTTTCCGTCATCACTTGCTGGAGATGCAAAAGTGTGGTATAACGAATTAACACCAGGAATCATCACTACTTGGGAGGAGATGAGGCAAGCTTTTGTAAGCCGATTCTTTCCACCTGCAATGTTTGATCGACTCATGGGAGAAATTCGTGCTTTCACACAAAACCCTAACGAATCACTCGTCGAAGCCTGGATTCGTATGAAGGATTTACTTCGAAGTTGTCATGGACATGGTTTAGGACGAGGAACCATTATCCAAATCTTTTACCATGGACTTGATGAAACATCTCAAGGAATTCTTGATGCTGGAGGAATATTTCTTTATAAGACTCCTAACCAGGCATACCAATTGCTTGAAGACCGAGTTCTTCTCTAACTCGACTGGTCAAAAGAAGCCAAGACAAAACCCTTAAGAAAAACCGTTGCCTTTGCCGAAAGTTCTGATTCATCTAAACTCATGGAGAAAATGGAAACCTTGGTTTCCAAAATCGATTCTTAATACAAAGATCTTAGAGGAGAGATGAAAGAAATGCGAGATGGTTGTAACAACTGTGGAGGTAACCACTCATCATCAGAATGCGATGATCAACCTATGGATCAACCAAAAGAAGGAGAAGCTAATTACATCCAAGGAGGATACCGTGGAGGCGGATATCGTGGAAATTATTACGGACGAAACTCTGCTAGTTGGCGAGATCGCCGACAAAGGGATAACAACCATGAGTCCCAACCAAAAGTAGAGAACCAAACTTCACAAAATTCCGACAAAAAACCTGAAGAAACAGATTTTGAAAAAATGATGAGAGAATTCGTCACAGCTCAAAAATCAACCAACGAGTTCGTCAAGAATCAATTTTTCAATCTCAAGACCAAAGTTGAGCAAGGTCAGAAAAATCATCAAGCGTCTATCCAAGATCTTGAAAACAAATTCGGTAGACTCTCTGATCAAATTTCTTCCCGACCATCAGGTTCGTTGCCCAGTAACACCCAAACCAACCTAAAACCATCATCATCATCGAATGATAAGACTTATCGTCCACCACCAACCAGAAATGAGCATATCAATGCTGTATTCACAAGAAGTGGCCTGTCTTATGATCCACCACCCAACCCAAACAACACCACAACTACCAATTACGATAGTGAGGATGAAGATGAAGAATCCAAGAAGGAAAATACACCAAAAACACCACCCAAACCCAAACCCAAACCACCAGTTAAGGCATACACTCCAAAAATTCCATATCCTCAGAGCCTTAAGAAAGAAAGAATATAGGAGCGTTATAAGAAGTTTGTTGAAATAATCAAAGAAGTTAGACTCAATGTACCTCTCATTGATGTTTTAGCCGGAATGCCCAATTACGGGAAATTTTTGAAAGAACTTCTTAACAACAAGAACAAGTTGGAGCAAATATCCGCTACCTTTCTCAATGAAGAATGTTCAGCTATTGTTCAAAACGAAATTCCACAGAAAGTCGGAGATCCCGGAAGTTTTCTGATTCCATGCATATTAGGAAACAACATCACATGCGATGCTTTAGCCGACTTAGGTGCGAGTATCAATTTGATGCCCTATTCGCTGTATATGAAACTTTCCATCAACACCTTGAAACCCACAAGGATGAGTATCCGACTACCTAATCATACTTACCAATATCCTGTTGGTATTGCTGAGAATATGTTTGTCCAAGTAGGTAAATTCATTTTTCCCGTGGATTTTGTGATTCTAGAAATGGAGGAAGACAGTAGAGTACCCCTTATTTTAGGAAGACCTTTTCTAAACACCGCTGATGCGATCATCAAAGTAAAAGGAAAAGAACTCAATCTTGGAGTTGGAGAAGATAGAATCACTTTTTTAATCGATAAAGCAATGCAATATCCACATTCCAGTGATGACACTTGCTTTAACATTGATGTAATCGATGAAGTCACTGAGGAAGAATTGGATGCATTACTTGAAGATTCTGATCCATTCATGACTATTTCAGAGAAGATTAGTGAAACAACTTTTGATAAAGAATTTGCTGATTTTATGGAAGTAAAGATTGATGAAGAAGAAGAAGAAGTTGAAGAAGGAGGGATAATAGAAGAAGATTTTGAGGAAATCAGTTTTAATGATCAAATGAGGATCAAAACATCACTTTAAGAACCACCGACTGATCTTGAGTTGAAACCACTTCCCGAAAATCTTGAGTATGCTTACTTGGAAGACAACTCGCTCCTTCCAGTAGTCATATCTTCGTCGCTCAATGATTATGAGAAAGAATGTCTGATTTCAGTTCTTAAAAAGCATAAAGAAGCTTTTGCGTGGAAAACTTCTGACATCCCAGGAATCAGTCCTGATTTTTGCAAACACAAAATCAATTTCGAAGAAGATGCCAAACCAGTTGTAGAAAGACAACGTCGACTCAACCCCAACATGAAAGAAGTTGTTAAAAAAGAAATCATCAAACTTCTTGATGCCGGTATCATTTACCCCATCGAGGATAGTCCTTGGGTGAGTCCTGTTCACTGTGTTCTGAAAAAAGGAGGAATGACTGTTGTGACCAACGAACGAAACGAATTAGTTCCTACTAGAACTGTCACCGGATGGCGAGTATGTATTGATTACAGAAAATTAAACAAAGCCACCAGAAAAGATCATTTTCCTTTGCCTTTCATGGATCAAATGCTTGAGAGATTAGCAGGAAACAAATACTTTTGTTTTCTTGATGGTTTTTCAGGATATTTTCAAATTCCTATTGATCCGGCTGGTCAAGAAAAGACCACATTCACATGTCCCTTTGGAACTTACGCTTACAAGCGTATGCCTTTTGGATTATGTAATGCTCCCGCGACTTTTCAAAGATGTATGATTGCTATATTCCAAGATATGCTTGAAACGTCTATGGAAGTTTTCATGGATGACTTTTCAGTTTTTGGAAGCTCATTCGAAGCTTGCCTTTCTAACCTCGATAAAATGCTTGAAAGATGTAAAGCTGCACATCTTGTTCTCAACTGGGAGAAGTGTCATTTCATGGTAACTGAAGGAATTGTATTAGGACACAAAATTTCTAGCGCAGGAATGGAGGTTGACAAAGCAAAGATCGATGTCATTACCAAATTACCACCCCCAACTAATGTTAAAGCCGTTAGAAGTTTCCTAGGACATGCAGGTTTTTACCGTCGTTTCATTAAGGATTTTTCCAAAATATCTCGTCCAATGACGAAATTTCTTGAAAAAGATTCTGTTTTCAATTTTAATGCAGATTTCATAAAAGAATTCGAAGCCTTGAAAACACAACTGACTAGTGCACCCATTATGGTTTCCCCTGATTGGTCACTACCATTCGAGCTTATGTGCGATGCAAGCGATTTTGCTGTTGGAGCTTTATTAGGACAACGAGAAGAGAAACATTTTCGTCCTATATATTTTGCCAGCAAAACACTCAACAATGCTCAACAGAATTACACAGTTACAGAGAAAGAATTGTTAGCCGTTGTTTTCACTTTCGATAAATTTAGATCATACCTCGTACTTTCGAAAACAATCGTGTTCACCGATCATTCAGCGTTAAAATATCTGTTTACGAAGCAAGATGCCAAACCGCGTCTCATCCGATGGATTTTACTACTCCAAGAATTCGATATTGAAATCAAAGATAAGAAAGGAGCAGAAAATCTAGCCGCTGATCATCTATCTCGTTTAGAAAATCCAAATCTGGAAGAGTTAAAAGAAGATGAGATTGACGATTATTTTCCGGATGAAACACTCATGATTGTTGATACAATTGATGAGAACGAAATTCCATGGTTTGCCGATTATGCAAATTATCTCGTTGGAGGAATTCTAAAGAAAGGATTAACTCATGCCCAACAAAGTAAATTCTTTTCGGATCTTAAACATTATTATTGGGAAGAACCCTATCTTTTCAAAATGTGTCCCGATGGGATGATTAGAAGATGTGTTTATGGTTCTGAAACGAGAAGAATTCTCGATGAATGTCATCATGGCCCAACTGGGGGACATTATGGTCCTTCTACCACCGCTAAAAAAGTTTTTGATGCTGGATTCTATTGGCCGACTATTTTTAAAGAAGCCCATACTCTTGTTAAGAATTGTGATGCTTGCCAAAAATCTGGTAGTCTTTCTCGAAGAGATGAAATGCCACAAAAGAGCATTCAAGTCTGTGAATTATTCGATATTTGGGGAATTGATTTCATGGGACCGTTTCCTAAATCACACAAATACGAATACATTCTCGTTGCTATTGATTACGTTTCCAAATGGGCTGAAGCGGAAGCTCTACCCACAAATGATGCACGAGTAGTTGTTAATTTTCTCAAAAAGCTTTTCGCTCGTTATGGAATTCCTAAAGCTTTGATAAGTGATCGTGGAACCCATTTCTGTAACAAACAAATGGAGAAAATTATGAAGCGATACGGAGTTCATCATCGTTTCGCTACAGCTTATCACCCACAGACCAGTGGTCAAGTCAAAAATACCAACAGAGCCTTAAAAAGGATACTCAAAAAAATGGTTAAAGACAATCCCTCCGTTTGGTCGAGAAAACTAGATGATGCTCTGTGGGCATTTCGCACGGCTTACAAAACACCAATTGGTACAACACCATACAGATTGTTGTATGGAAAAACTTGTCATTTGCCGTTCGAAATCGAACATCGCGCTTACTGGGCATTAAGAAACTGTAACCCAGACCTCAAAGTAGCTGGAGAAAAGAGATTTTTGCAATTGCATGAACTCGATGAGCTTAGACTACAAGCTTATGAGAACTCCAAGCTTTACAAAGCAAGAACAAAAGCTTATCATGACAGAAAGCTAAGAATCAGAAAAGAATTCAAAGCTGGAGACAAAGTGCTGCTTTTTAACATGAAGTATAAGTTCAAAGCTCCCAAGCTGAAACCGAAATGGTTCGGACCGTATACAGTGAAACATGGATTTCCATCGGGATATGTTGAATTGCATGACAAACATGGGGGAAGTTTCATTGTTAATGGGCACCGAATTAAGTTATACTATGATAAGGAGCAGATGAATGAAGTTTCTATTCAAGAGATTCCGCCTAAATCCGAATATGAAGCCATAACATTTATGTCACCCTTCCCGGCCGATTTCAAGAAAAACACTCCGTGGGCCGATGATTCTGGTTATATCTATGATGTTCTACCAAGACCATGGGAGAAAGTTAAGTTGAAATACATAGATGAAACTGGAGAAGGAATAGTGATTTGAAATGTGTTGTACGTTCCAAAATTTCCAAAGAAGAAGTCAGCAAGTGCACCAACATGAAGAGAGAGAATTTCGAGTCCGGCTGATGACTCGTTAATAAAATAAGCGCTTCTCGGGAGGCAACCCGTGTGTTTGCTATTTTTATTTTTCATTTTTATTTTCTAGTGATTAAACCCCAAAGTTTTTCTAAAATTGCTTAGTTGAACTTAAGTGTGGGGGTGTATCACTGTCTTTTGAATAAAGCGAAGAAATATTTCGTATTTGTGTCTCTTTTGTTTTTAAATTACTGCAGGTAATGATTTCGAAGCTTGGACGCTAGGATCAAGACTCCTCGTGAGCAGAAAATACGGTTTATTCTCTTATTTCCCTATTTCATTCTTTGTCGTTTATCACATTGAGGACAATGCTTAACTTAAGTGTGGGGGGGGGGGGTGAATAGGAAAATAAGAATAGATTGTAGTTTCGAGCTGAATTTTAAATTTTGTTTGCCCTTGTAATCTAGTCTTTTGTCATTTTAAAGATCATATTCTAGAATAACTGGATTTATCCACTGGTGAAATCTATAATTTTGAAAATTCGAGATGTGTCCCGATTAATATTGCAATCCATTCTGGGATCGATAACATTAGCTAGCACAGATTATAGCCTTTCTACTAAATTGTAAGGATTTGAGCCTGTTCTGTATATAGCATACATCTTTTATGCTTAGATCTTTTGCTATGAGTGTGCCGGTGATTTTATTTATTCTAGAACTTGTACTTGTAAATCATTACGAGACCGTTGTGAGATCACATTTCATTTGTGATATAAGTGTATATGCGTGATAAGAGGCAACCTTAGGATTTATCCCAAATGGCCTTCCATTTTCATATAATGCTATATTAGCTAGCTACATTGGCTAGTTAACCACTCATATGGACCCATTTGTTAGCATTTGTCTTTAATGCTAGATACCCCTAGTTACACCCGCCGAGCCTATCTTTTCTTTTGATACAATCCAGAAAAATTAAAAAAGATTTTACACCTTTTTAGCCTAGCCTTATCCATAGTCAAGTCTTGGTTGGTTGCTAGCTATTTGGCAAGATGGATGTTATGTGGAAATCATGAAAGTTCAAAGAAAGCGCAAGCTCCAAAAGTTGTTATCCAAGTAAGGTCATCGCAACTATAAGATGACAAGTAAAAAAAAAAAAAAAAAAAAAAAAAAAAAAAAAAAAAAAAAAAAAAGAGCATCGCAACTATAAGGTGACAAGAATAAGCCAATGGGCTAGTGAATCAAGTATGAATAAAGGAAGTATGGAGTTTTTTGCAAAATGGCATGATAGTGGTTTGTAATAGCTAGTAACATTTGGTTCGTAGACTTTGACTAATTTTGTTTTTATTTTCAACCAATTTAATAAACATATCCCATGCCTTATCCTACCTTTTTTGACTTTGTGAAATTATTAAGTGTATGGACATGTAGTGACCATCCGAATTCTTGAGGAATTGACTAACGTTGTTAGCGATCTAGGGCGTATTTTGGCGACCATCCGTTATGCAAGTAACGTCGTTAGCGAACCAAGGTACAATCTAGTGACCATCCGTTATTTGGTAATGCAAGAATTCGTTGTTAGCGAGCTATTATGTTTTGCATGAGATAGTGGCGCATTAGTCTTTTATTACCCCTTAACCTTAAACCCGAATAAAAGCCCTCTTTGATATGTATACTTGGCGCTCACACCATTTCGGTGTAGTTTTGTTTCTTGTACAAGCCTATGGTAATATTTAGATCATGACTGAGCAAATGAGTGTCATTCCTCTTATATACTCCACCAATCATACAAATGAGTGTTTGAGTGAATTATATTTCATTTTCCTTTCGTGAGGTGTTTAGTAATGTGTATCATGCAAGAAAATCATTTGGGTATTGTCAAACATCTCGATGATTCAACCATAAAAGCTTAAATATGATGAATCTAGCTTGTACTCGTGCTTGATAGATTTGCATCACATTTTCCTAATCATTTGTGTATACCATGTGGATAATTGTTTTTATTTCTAGATTTGCTTGAGGGCAAGCAAAGTTCAAGTGTGGGGGATTTGATAACGCCTAAATCTAACATGTTTTTAGTAGCGTTATTGGTAGTTTTATATATGTTTTGTGGTTATATTTATATGCTTTTGTTACTAAATCGTACCAAAGTGTGTTTGCAAAGCATTTGTAGCCAAAGATAGGAAAATGGATGGAAAAGATGCAAAAATGAGGAAAAAAGGAAATATTTATGATTGCATGTGAATCTTGTGTCAAGTTCTGCACCGTAAGGTATTTCAATGAGTTAAAGTCCAAGTAGTCGAGTTAATAAGCTTAAGGATGAAGGGAAAGATCAAAGAATCAAGAGCTACGACCGAGAAACAAGTCATACGGAAAAGTCCAAGAAAAAGGTCCACCAGCAGTAGCCATCCGATCGGTCGCCGCCCGCAACCGATTCGGATGGAGAGAATTGGATTTACCGAGAAGACCAACCGATCGGTAGACCATTCTATCCGATCGGTTGGAAGTCGCTGTTGACCCAAAACTTCTTTATTAAGGATTGTGACTTTATAAATCCGGTTCTAGGTCCTTCTTTTCAGTATTATAACCATTCAATACTACTTGGAGAGCAAGAGAAGCATTTATGCACTTAGACCCTTGGTTAGAGCAATTTATTGAACCATTTGTTGGGTATTTATATATTCCAATCAATCTAAAGAGAGGGGGAGTGCTTGCTTGTTAGAGGAGAGAACCATTCATAGAAAATACTCAGAAATTCGTCCATAGGTCCAGGAGAAGGGAGAAAGTCGATTACACCATTTTCATTGCTTGTGGAATCATTGTCATTCACTTGTAATCTTGTTTCCAATCATTGTAAGACTTTCAATCATGGTTTCTAATGTTCAAAGTATCGAGTTTGCATTTATGTTTGCTATGAGCGGCTAGTGCCTTTGTGCACTTGCTTAGATGATGTGTATTATTCATTGATTGGCATATGATTGTGATAACATGTTTTAATTCAATTTCAAGTCGATTCTAAGAACCAATTGTGATTAAGTTTCATAGTGACATTTGGGTAATCAAGTTTAACTAGTGCTAGTAATCTTAAGGGTCGAAAGAACTATTGTTATTCCACTAGTTATAATCATTTGTCTATGAATGATTGTTGTCTTCCACTATTCTTGATTAAACAAAGGAACTTGATTGTGATTGTAATGAAAATGCTTTTGTCTATCAAAACGGATTGATTGTAAACCACTTTAAAGGTCGAGAGATTAATAGTTTACTTTCAATTGTGACCTTTTGTCTATAATCGGTTACCTTTTGTATTGACCATTTCCTAAGCTTGTTTGATTAGACAAAAGATTGTTTTGTGTTTGAGGAACACCAACTCATGAACCTTGAATTAATCTTGAATTGATTGGTTAAACGTAATGCTTGTTTTTATAAACCAAGATCTTGACGAAGGTTTAATTTGTAGAAACAATAGATTAGTGTCAAAACTAATTATCACAACCAACATGTTATCCAAAGTTATCACAATCATATTAGTCAATTGTAGTACACTAGTCTAAGCAAGTGTGGTTTTTAATCATTTGAATTTTCATAATATCATTACTACTTGTTTGAGAAAGTTGCTTTTAACTTACAATTCGATTCACTACACAAATCCCTGCGAACGATCCCGACTTACCATCAAAATCTTGCTACAACGGACGAGTATACTTGCTCGTATGTGTTGTCATTAGATTCGGTAATTCACCCCTTATAAATTTAAAACTTGCACCGAACCGGGCACATCAGATGCGTTAAAAAAAATTGTATTTTGTTATGATATTTTCACAATACGAAGATGTAAATAATGAAAGAAGATGATGGTGATGAAAGTGTATTAGGTTGATCTTCATGTTTGGTTAGAGAGAGAAATATAAAATGTTAAGAGAGAGAAGAAGATAGATAATAAGGAGAGAGGAAAAAAGAAAGAGATAGGATGTATTGATTATGATTTATGTGGGGAAAGTGGTGTGAGAGGGAGAAGTAGTGTGGGTGGGAAAAAACTAAAATACTCTCGATTGGACCTCAACAAACGCCCGTTAGTGATGCCAGTTAGAGTGAGGGACCAACGATGCATAACGTTTTGCACTTAGGGACGGACGGTGCAATTTTTGTGGTCAAAGGACGAAATGTGTCGGTCAACGCATACCACAAAGACGAATGGTGTAGTTTACTCTAATCTGAAATCTTAGAGGCTAGTGATTTAGTGTCTTACCAAGCTACATGGGTCTTGTGGGTTGGTATTTTGAAACAAAGAGCAACAAGAAAGATGATAATATATCAATTAAATGGAAGTATAGTTAAGTTTCACAAACGAGTTTATGCAAGAAAATATATAACTTGCTGTCAATGCCCGTTTACCTGCCATGCGCTTGTAATTTCAAAAATTGTATATATATATATAGACTTCGAAAAAGAAAAAAAAATGCATATCATGACCCATGATGTTACTTGACAAAGAAAATGGAAATCAAAGCAGTTAATATGAGCAAATAGAATTAATTGGCTTTCTCCTTTCATTTCAATAACTTGTCCCATTATTCATCTCACCATAACATAAATGTAAATGTTTTCGACTTTATTGTTATAACGATATAAGACTTTTTTTTGGCCAAAAGATAATATAAATTGATATAAATAATGGATGAGATACATTTGAGAAAGGAAATGAGACTTTCCAATCTTTGATTACAACCAACATGGCTAAATGACTCTAATGACTCAAAGAGTGATATTGAGATGATGGAGCACTTGAACTTACTTGAAACCAAAAAAAAACCTTTTGTAGAAACAATTCGAAGCTAGAAGAAACCAGTTCATAAGATTATCGTCTCATGGCAAGCTCAAGTATTTGGTGGTGTTTTACTTACGTCTCCTAATTCTTTCAAGAACCTTTTGCGTTGTAAAATTCCTATTGTCTTTGATATAGGAGTATTTTAAATTGATATATTAGTCACATTTATTTTTACTGGTGGTAAAGTTGTTTAATTATTGGGCAAATCGCATAAAAAAGTATCGAACTTATGTTCAATTTTAATTTAAGTTACTCATCTTATTTTTTCTCGATTTAAGGTATCGAACTTTAGTTTTATTCAACACATGGCAATATGTATGGTGATGTGGCATATAATCCCGATTTTTAATTAAAAAAAAAAATCAACATCATTTTTTTTTTTTTCTTTTATTCTTTATCTTCTTCAAAGAGATATCAAGACAAGCTTATGCCTTTGACCCTGTCCTTGCAACCAAGCTTTAGTGCTAATGGTGCCGACTACCAAAGTGATAGTCGAGTACCGCAATAGTTTCGCTGCCATTGTTCGCACACGTGTTCACAATGTTGTCATTTCCATCTGGACGATATGTGACCGGGAACATGGGTGTGATAGGAAGGAAGATCATCATTGACTCATAAGGTGGATTGGGGTGCTCGAAAAAGGTTGGCGTCACTGAAAAGCATGTGGCTTTCATCAGATCTGAGATGACGGTGGTCGGAACCAAGCCGCAGGAAATGGGATCGCCGAAAAGGACAGGAAAAAAAGAAAAAAGAAAAGATGGTAACCGGCTAGCATTTTTAAAGTGACTAGAAACCCGTTATTTGCCGGATATTGCAACAAAAATAAAGTTCGATACCTTAAATTGAGAAAAAATAAGATGAGTACCTTACATTAAAATTGAACATAAGTTCGGTACCTTTTTATGCGATTTGCCCTTAATTATTTTGTCAAATAATAAAGTTTTTACAAAATACTAGTTACTCTCTTCCACTAAAGGAAAACAACAGGCAAAAACATTCTAGTTATTTTGTCATTTCAATTAATATGAAATGACCTCTTTAAGTGACTCGTGATTTTTCATTGCATGAAACTATTTAACAACTCGTGATTTAATATCTAAACGACGGTATTGAAGCATCCAAATGCTAGCCAACTACCTTCTGACTCAATATCAAAGTAAATGATGTACAAAAGTCCATGATTGCATGCCACTCTTAATTTTCATTTCTAGAATTATTATTATTATTATTATTATTATTATTATTATTATTATTATTATTATCATGAATTACTACTATTACTGTAATAAAACATAAAGATATGAGTTCACATACAAAAAAAATAAAAATAAATAAAAAAAATAAAGAAAAAAAGAAAAGGTATACACACATATATATGAGGTAGGTTATAAGGACCCCTCTTTTTACAAGTTGTACCCACCCGGATTTTCCAAAATTTTTTTTTTTTTTTTTTTTTTTTTTTTTTTTTTTTTTTTTTTTTTTTATATTAAAAAACTATAAACCTGAAAGTACGAAACTTAAAATAGAAAGTTTAATAAGTCAAAAGTATTAAACTGAAAAAAAATACGGAGCAAAAATAATGACACTAGTTAGCCGTTCTCAAGCCAGATATTTTTGCAGAATTTAGTTGTCCTAATTAAATGTCACAAAATCCAATTTCTTAGGGCCACCCAGCATAGCCTAATAATAATAAATCTTAGACGGCTAATGAATTACCAAGCTCCACAAGTCTAAAATCCGCGCCTCCGCAATGTACAAATGTGACTTCGTTGGGGTTTCCTCATATCTAAAAAATAAAAATTAGATATTATGTTTGTTTCTTTAACATTAGTTGGGGAAATTGCCACTCAACGCTTGACAAAACAAGCTAAGATCGTGTTTTATACGAACCCATGATGTGCAGCCCTGTTTACATATCCTTGAACTAAATAGCAAGATGATCATATCAGTAAATTGGTAGTATGGCAAAGCTTCAGAGACGATTAATGTGTTAGTTTTGTGGACATAATTATTAGTGTATGTCCGGATTCGAACTCGAGACCACGGGATTGCACACTTTACGTACGAGAATTAAAGTTTAATAATTAAATGTAAAATGTTATACCTAATTATTAAATACAAAAAACGAATAACGACCATTAAGTAATTAATGAAAATTGACTAACGGTAAAAGAAAAAGACTAGAGTGAAAATTGGATGTGAAAAAGGATCCGGAAACCCCTTGCGGGTTATGTGGCCGATCGGCTAGGGCAAGGCGAAACCCAATCCTAGTCCAACTTGTCCTCCAAGTTTCTCACCCTATATAAACAAAGGCTAGGGTTCATTGTTTGAAAATATTGTTACACACACATAACCCTAAAATTGTTTTCTTCTTTTCTTTGGTGCTAGGCCGATCGAACTAAACCCTTTAGGGTCGACCGACTTTTGTTTTTCCTAGACAAAATTGTTTTGTGTTTTAAGAACTAGCATGCTCTTTAATTTGGTAATAGTATGTGTGTACAAGAACGTGGTGTAAACACACAATTGTTTACATCTTGGTTTGAATCGAAAAAAAAAGGTAAGGGTCGATTCGTTAAACCGTTTAAATTGATCCGATCTAATAGCTTATTGAAGATTGCAAAAAGGTACGCATACTATTTATGTTTTTATTAATTAATTGCAATTATATGATCCTTACGCTTCCGCACTTGCTTTGATGTTTTATGTATTTATATTTATGTTTGACATGTTATGTAATTCCAACAGTGGCATCACGAGCCGTTATAATGTGTAATTAAGTACCGAAACACGTAAAAAACGAATCTTGTATTGTGTTATATATGTATGTCGATTTTCTAGGGTTTATAAAACTTGAAACCCTAATTTTTTTTTAGAGGGCCGATTTGCCCTAATTTTTTAATTAAAAAAAAATTAGGGTTTATGTTTTGTTAATTAATTTGATTAGAAACCCTATGATTGCATGCTATAATTACGTGATTAATTAATGGATATATGTTATGTCATTAATTGTATGCGATCTTCTGACTAATTGTAATAATTGTTATGTGGAATTCATGATGATACATGCATGTTTCGTCATGAATTATTAGTTATATTGTTTAATTCTTTAGATCTTTTATATTTAATTGTTAAGTTTTTTCAGATGTAATTATTGATAGATCTTGAATTGGGGAAGACTTCAATTAAATTAATGAATCAATTATGTGCAATATGATATATGTTTAACTATGGTTTACGCAATCGATTCGTCGATGTATATGGCTCACTTCCTGTGCAAGTGAAAGCCTTAGCTAAACATACGCATTATTTAAACCTAAAATTGATTATTAATAGGTTTTATCGAATAAGTTTGCATGTGGCTACTTGTTTACACATATTAATTGTTAGTTATTTGTGCATTATTTAGATGTTTATTTTTTATTTTTACTTGTTTGTTTACTTTTTGTGTGACAAGTTGTAAGCAAAGGGTAATTTTCGAATAGAAAAATAAATCGGACTAAATAATGGTGAAACTTGATTGTGTATAAATTGTAATCTTGCAAAGTCTTATGTGCCGATAGTGGTGCGCTTCGCACGGTAATTCGCTCCCAGGCGAGACTAGCAAGTTTTATAATTTATAACATGTTTTTAAGAGTCAAAAAGCTTTTAGTTGATTGATGTTTTTTGTACCAAATAGTTAGAAAGGCTCATCCAACTTAACAAACTGTGTGAGGGGTGTAAGGAGGGTAAGCATTAAATTGTGACCTTAAAGAAACGGGGTTTTAATGGCTTTAAGCTAACCTTTGTTTCTCCGCTTCTTTGTGCGTCAAATTGGAGTTACCTACGACTATTTTTTATGTACAAAACATCTTAAGGGTGAATTAACCTCAATTCCACGCGCCACTTTGTGGCAATTATCCGAATAACTTGGGTCTTTTGACTCATGCAGTAGTATGATATAGTGGGTGATAATTGTAGGTAATTATTTGATTGGTTCATCCAACACCTCAATTAAAACTTTGTTAATTTGATCTTACTGAAATTGGTTAATAAAAAGGTTTTTTATTAAAACTTATGATACGAAGTTGTATGCACGCTTCTTCGTACATATTTTGATTATACACATCATATTAGTACGCTTAAAATTTAAGTTTATGCCATCTAATTATAAGAGACACTTGAAATTGCAATTTAGCTTAAGTGGGATCTTGACCAGATTGCAATGACAAGGTAAATTCTCATGTTGCGTGAGATCACAACTGGATATTTGCATTTTCTAAATTAGACAACTTAATTGAGTTAGTTAGTGAGAGCTATGACTCAAGGCATAAGATGGGATGAAACATGCTCACATTGCAAATAGATTTTTGGCAAATGTAAATCCCATATTGATCTAGGAATTGGAAATTGTTTGTCAATCATTGTTCGATAATTACCTTGTTATATACTTTCATTACTAGCAGATCAACTGATGTGATGAAACTATGTTAATTTGGGTCCTAGTTTTCAAGAAAATTCTATGTTTATATGAATATTTCCTTGGGTATTTTATTTTCTTGAAAAGTTGTATTATCGAAAATACTGATATTTAAACTTTTTCTGTAGAAATGACTCAAACAGAAAACACTACTTTAAGTTCTGCATTCAAATCTTTCTTTTAACAAGAAAAATTGACTGGCCCAAACTTCAACGATTGGTATCGCTCACTCTGGATTGTCCTGCTGGTGACTAAACGAGTTGAATATTTGAATCAGCCTTACCCTGCTGAACCTGCTGCTACTGCAACTACAGAAGAAATAGTAGCATGGAAAGTTGAGTATGAAAAGCACAATGATGTGGCTTGCATGATGCTTGGAATGGTGTCACCTACTCTTCGTAAGCAGTTTGAGCATTTTTTTTCCCTTGTGATATGCTCAACGAGCTCAGACGTATGTTTGAGAAACCTGCAACAGTTGAATTGTATCATTTGATTGATGCTCTTCACACCTGTTAGCAGGAAGATGGAAAACCTGTGAGTGCTCATGTGCTGGAAATGAAGAGTTACATGGACCAGCTAGAGCTACTCGGCTATCCCTACACGCAAGAAATTGCAGTTGGTTTAATCAATAGATCCTTGAACAAGGATTTTGGTGGTTTTGTGCAAAATTTCAATATGCACTGCGTGGGGAAGACAGTTAGTGAATTACACGCATTGGTAATTGACTATGAAAAAAGTTTACCTAAAAAGGCCCCTACACCCTAATTCATGGCTATTTAGGGTGGTAGGATTCAAAAGAAACCAAAACCGCAAGCGAACAAGAAGGGTAAAGGCAAAGGAAAAGCTGATAAGGTTAAGCAAGTTATGGCCTATCAACCTGAACCTAAGAAATACCCTCCTAAGAAGAAGGGGAATCCCAAGAAGAATCAGGCTTGCCACCACTGCCATGGGGCAGGACACTCGAAGAGGAATTGTCCTCTCTAACTTGAATAGTTGCGAACTAATAAGTACAAGAAGTCTGGGCAGGACGCCACTACTTCAGGTAACTTCTTTATGATTGAATTATTTACATTAACTCATAAAATAAATTCCTGGGTATATGATACTAGATGTGGTATTCACATTTGTAATACACTACAGGGGTTTAGAGTTGAAAAGAGACTGGCCTATAGGGAGCAATTTCTGCACGTGGGCAATGGATCAAAAGCAGCTATTGAAGCCATAAGATCGTTTAATTTGGTTTTTCCTTTTGGCTTAGTACTGTTATTGAACAATTGTCATTACGCACCTTCTATTGTTAGAGGTGTCGTTTCATTTTCCTTATTGTTGGATCTTGGCTTTATTCACACTATTACTAGTAATGGAATTTATGTTTCTTTAAATGGTATTTTTTAATTTATTTTAATGTTATTGCTGTGTTTGAAATTGACATGAATGATAATGTATCCAATAAAAATAATTCGATTTATAGCATCAATAATAAGAGAATCAAGAAGGACTTGGATTCTACTTATCTTTGGCATTGTCGCCTTGCTCACATAGGCAAGAATCGTATGGAAAAGCTGCAACGTGATGGGCTTTTGACACGTATCAATGATGAATCATTTGATAAATGCGAATCTTTTATATCTATGAAGATGACAAAGAAACGTTTTTGCAAATCTTATAGAAAGGGCTTCAGATCTACTTGGTTTGATACATACTGATGTATGTGGACCACTTAGACATGTGTTAAGGAAATGTGCTAGCTACTTCTTAACCTTTACAGATGATTTCAGCCGTTATGGTTATGTTTATTTACTTAAACATAAACATGAGGTGTTTGAAACATTTAAGGTTTTCAAGAATGAAGTAGAGTTGCAACTTGGAAAGAAGATTAAAGCTCTTCGATCCGAAAGAGGTGGTGAATACCTGAGTCAAGAATTTAAAGATTATCTAGCTGAGTGTGGAATTGTTCAGTATCTCACATCTTCTTATACACCACAACAAAATGGTGTGTCTGAGAGAAGAAATCGTACATTGCTAAATATGGTATGATCAATGTTTAATCTTACAACTCTTCCTATATTCATTTGGGATTATGCTTTAGAATCTGTTGTTCGCATTCTAAATATGGTTCCGACCAAGAAGGTTGATAAGACACCATATGAGATATGGCATGGTAAAGCTCCTAACTTGTCTTATTTAAAGGTCTGGGGTTGCGAGGCATTTGTTAAACGTGACTCAGCAGATAAACTCCAACAGAGATCTGTAAAGTGTATCTTTGTAGGATACCCAAAGGAAACGATGGGTTACTACTTTTACTACCCACCTGAAAAACAAAGTAATTGTTGCTCGGTATGGAGACTTCCTTGAAAGGGATCTCATATCTCAAGAATTCAGTGGAAGAATTTATGATCTGGAAGAGATCATGAAGATGCATTACCTTTTGAAAACACTAGCAAACTTCCTGTGGAACCTGAAAGTCCGGGTTCTCCACCTGAAGTTGTTCCCATTCGTAGGTCTGTAAGGACTACACGTGCTCCTGAATGTCTATGTCTTAACGTAGAAGTTGAGGAAAATATATTAAGGGATCTTGGAGAACCTGCTAATTATAAGGCTGCCATGAATGATCCTGAAAAGGACAAATGGCTAGTTGCAATGAATGGGGAAATGCAATCCATGAGAGATAACCAAGTCTGGATTGAAGTTGACCTTCCTCCCAATGCTAAAGTCGTTGGAAGTAAGTGGCTCTTCAAGAAGAAAACTGACAAGGATGGCAATGTACACACCTATATGGGTCGTCTAGTGGCTAAAGGCTTTACTAAAACCTACGGGATTGACTACGAGGAGACCTTTTCTCCTGTAACAGACATTAGAGCTATTAGGATTATCATAGCTATAGCATCATACTATGATTATGAGATTTGGCAGATGGATGTCAAAACCGCCTTCTTAAATGGTCGCATAGATGAAGACATCTATATGGCGCAGCCTGACGGGTTTGTGAATCCACAATTTCCAAACCGTGTATGCAAACTTCAAAGATTCATTTATGGATTGAAACAAGCATCAAGGAAATGGAATAAGAGATTTGATGAAAAAATCAAAAAGTTTGGATTTACTCAGAATCTTGATGAGCCATGTGTATATCACAAAGCTAGTGGGAGTGATGTTACTTTCCTTGTCCTATATGTAGATGACATATTAATCATGGGAAAAGACATTCCAAGTTTGAAAAATGTTAAGTTATATCTTGGAAAGTGTTTTAAGGATTTAGGAGAAGCATCATACATTCTGGAAATCAAGATCTAGAGAAATAGATCACAGCGATTAATTGGTTTAAGTTAAAGTGCTTAAATTGACAAAATATTGAAGAGATTCAATATGCAAAATTCCAAGAAAGGATATTTACCAATGCAAGTAGAACATGGCTTAAGTAGCAAACTGTGTGCTTCAACACTTGCAGAGGTGGCACGCATGAGTAAAGTTCCTTATGCTTCGGTAGTAGGATCTATCATGTATGCGGTCAAATGCACAAGGCCAGATGTGGCATTCGCACAAAATATCACCAGTCGATATCAACAGAATCTAGGTGAATCTCACTGGACTGCTGTTAAGAACATTCTTTAGTATCGAAGAAATACAAAAGATATGTTTCTAGTGTATCGTGTAAATCCAGCTGCAGAACTTGATGTTACAGGTTTTTGTGATGCGTCCTAGCAATGTGATAAAGATGATACGAAGTCTCAGACGGGATATGTCTTTGTTATTAATGGAGGAGCAGTAGATTGGAAGAGGAAGAAGCAGAGTACCATTGCGATGTCTGCAACATAATCTGAGTACATAGCTGCTTCAGAAGCTGCGATGGAAGCTTTTTGGATTAGGAAATTCATTTCAGGGCTTGGTGTTATGCCTTCAATTGAATTGCCTATTAATATGTATTGCGACAATTCTGCTGCAATCATATTTGCCAATGAACCTAGAGTCATGAAGGGCACCAGACATTTTCTAAGGAAATATCACTATGTTCGAGAGCAAGTCCGCATTGGTGAAATTAATCTACTCAAAGTTCACACAGATGATAATCTAGCTGATCCGTTTACAAAGGCTTTAGCTTAGGATAAGCTCCGTAATAATGCCAATGGCATTGGACTTCGTTTAGCTAGTAGTTTCATGCATAACTGTGATTAGTATTTGGATAAAGGATGTATTTGACAATTATTATTTAATGGAATAAAATATTGGTTATGTTTATCTCTCATTTTAATTTTTGTTTCCTATATTTGCATGTTTAATCCGTGAATAAGTTATTTATTCTAAATAGTCCGTTGTCAATCAATGATATGGGAATATCATTGAATTAAGAAAAATATGTGTTTTGGTAAAATATACTTGAAAGTATATTGATGCGTAGACATATCAAATTCACATGATATTCAATGAATTGAATATAGGACAGATCCCAACCGCATGATTGTACTTATGGATCTATGTCATTAAGTAAATCATGAATATTTATCTTCAGACTTGAGATACCAGATAACTGTCATGAATGTAGTGCATTTTTGTGGAATAGTCTAACGCTATCCGTAACAGGTGGTTATAAGGGCTATTTTCAGAAGTGTTACAAAATTCATAGGTTTTGCTTGTAGTCAAGAAAGAATTTGTTCCTTCGAATTTGTTTCGAAGTTTACTACTGTTAGGCCACTCGTAGGGTTGACAAGATGTTTGTGTGGCCACGCCCAAGATCTATCTGGAATACATTCAGAAGATTTGGTAATCTTGCCCAATCATAAACAACGAGAAACAGAATAGTTAATTATGAAATGACTAAGATCCATATCCATATTAACATAGTATTATTATGTAGCAAACTGCAAAAATTTCCTATAATTAGCGACGTTTAATTATATATTAATCTCCGTCATTATTTTAATCACCATTTTTATGGGAAAATTTAAAAATTTTCTTATTATATTATTTTAATGCGGAAACTTTATCACGTAAATTACCAAATAACGAGACAAGTTCACAACGCGTATTACGGGATTTAATTATTTCACAAAACTTAACTATATCACAAAATTAAAGTTTACCTTAATTACAATTTACTTTAATTACCAATTACACTAATTTCAACTTTTCCCTAATTAATTACAAACCAAATGGGCTGAAAATTCGTCCAACCCACCACCCCTCTCTCGACCACTGTTCCAAGCCCACATCAAAGCCCAGCTTTTATTTTTGTGATTTTATGTGAAATTTGATCCTCAAACCCCCTCCAAAACGACCCTCGTTCTCTCAACTCTTAAGCACGACACACGAATATTTTTGCACCACCTCATTCACCACCCACTAGACTATTCGAGTACCAAATTTCAGAAATTTATGTGGAGCTTTAATTAGGTTTTGCGGGCCATAGTTATCGTCATATTCTAACCCAACTCGATACAAATAAAAGTCACATACATAACCATTTCGACCCACACTTGTTTCTACACTTTCCAAATACTTATTTTAGCATAATGAGATGTTAAGATGACCACTAGGACAGCCTTGTATGTACGTTACTCGCAAAACTCATTTTGGCACCCATTTAAATATGTATTCGATACATATATTTATTGCAAGGACAAAGATAAGTTGACATACTCTCTCCTATCTTTCCTAAGATCTTGTAATGTCAGTAATATATCCTTATGACCTCTCAAATCACTGCCATGAACAGTAGGGATCAATGATAGAGGTTGAAAGTCCTTGAAGTCAAAGAAAACGTGTGTATAACATTCTATAAAATACCCTATCCTATCCCCTCCTATCCTACACTCACTACACTCATTTTAACTCTCTCTCACTCACAAAAATACCCCAAGGAGCCAGGAGTTCTCTGTGGCATTGTGGGGTGCTTTTTGATTTGAAACGGGTCACGTTTATATATAACGTGTAAGTGTATATTTGGTTCTAGCGAGTGGGTTGTTTATCTTTGTGTCCATTCGAATCTTCCTGAATCTCCACCTCCCTTAGAGGTGTAGTAAGTGCCTATTCTTCCTCATGCTTTCATTTCTCACATGCACGAATCACCCATGCATTATCTATGTCTCACTCAATCGTATATAGTGTCACGCATTCATTTAAGTTCATTATTTTATGTAACCCACCAAAAGGTGACGAGCCCCCATCATGGAAGCCTTAGAAGGCACCTCTCACACTACTCTCACGCTTAGAATTCCATTGCATGCATGATACGAACGTATGAACATTTTATGTTAAACGCAACTTGAAAACACTTAGAATTATTCTAAGTGTTTTGTACACAGAAACAGTTCCAAGCCGCTCCAAATATGACTCCATATCTCACGAATCAACTTAATAATCATGCATTTTCTTTACACGACCTATTAGACAACATGGCTAACTACCATTTTCATGTAAACAACTTGTAGCAATACTCAAGTCTCGACCACTAAAAACTGCCAAAGCAACACGCATAAACCATTTTTAAAAGTAACAAAAAATAGCGAGATGGGCTTTATAGCCCATTAAGCAGTTTATAAGCTGTTGAGATAAGCTGGATTTTGGGAGCTTTTAGATATGAAAATATGAGATTAAAAATGGACTTTTTGATATACCCAACTCACTCAAAACATATGGATTAAAAAGAGTTAATGGACTTAGAGTTATGGCTCGTTAAGGGCCCATTAGTGTGAAAAATAAGCTAATAACCAAATAAGCTATTAAAATAAGCTTTACTAGTCTTAAATAAACTTCAGAAAGACACGCCTAATTTTTCCTTATTTTTTTTACACCTTTGGACTAAAAATGTAACGCAAGTTCACTTAGAGGGACCAAAACTGCCAAATTCATAAACTAAGGACTGAAACTGTTAAAACAGAATCCTTCCGGTAGAAATTGATATTATTTGATATTCCAAGCTCAGATTGTAATATTGGACAAGTAGTGCACTATAAATGAGACTTATACTTAACGAAGGACTAACGGTGCAACGCTAACGCTGTTAGGGTGTAAAGTGTAAAAACTAGTAAAATTACAAGGACCAACAGAACCTGATTCATATTTTCATTTGCATATTTCATTTTCCGATTTCCGTCACGTCACATGCATTTTTGTACATTTCGTTTACTTAATATTTAACGTTCGTTATATTTATATATAAAGAGTTTTAAACGTTTTAACTTAACGTTTCGTTTCACCACTTTCGAGGAAACGATATTTTTGGTTTCAAAGACATAAAAATAAGATAATATTATGAATAATATTATTTTTGAACTTTAGGCATTTTAAGCATATCACACTCACATCACCGATCAAATAGTTATACGATTTCTAGTTTTCACACTCGTTATTCGTAATAAGTCGAATACTCAGACTTCCCTATTATTCAGGTCTTGTATTGAAGCCGTTACCGTGATACTTTAGACATAACACTACTTAGACCTTTACAGCTAAGGTGAGTCATAGCCCCTACTTTTATACGTTTTTTATTTACTTTTTGGGGGAGATACATGCTTAAATTATTTTACTCGTTTACCAAATACATGAATTGCTTTATGATTCAATTTCTCAAATATTTATCCTCTTATGATACTTTACGCTTTTATACTTTTGGACATGATGTGTAGTTTTATTACGATATGTGTCTTAATGGGTTAAACTTATTCTATAGTCATTATTCTTTGCAACTAGTTAACTCCTGGATAGGAGCCGATGGAGAGGTATTGATAGTAACTATCGGGCCGATGCCCCCCACCCTTGTGTCCCTCAAACTCTTGACCTTGGGTGAATATAATCCACTTTATATATATGTTTGATATATTAGTCGCAGTCAGCAGGTTCAGTTGCGGTTATTCATTACATTAAGTGTTCATATTATCGTATACACATATGTCCTAATCTAAATTTGGCAGCGGGTTGTAAACACACAGGTTGCAAGTCTTGTATGGACGAGACTTGGGACTGAGTGGATTTACAATGCCTTTGCGGTGGAAACTTTAATCTTAATTTGGCAGTAGGTTGTAAACACACAGGTTGCAAGTCTTGTATGGGCGGGACTTGGGACTGAATGGATTTACAATGCCTTTGCGGGGAAATCTTTATTCAAATACTTTACCTTTAAACTAAACTCTATGAACTCACCAACCTTTGGTTGACACTTTTTAGCATGTTTATCTCAGGTTATTAAGGCGATAGTGGATGCATGAATTCTAGGGTCATTTGCATACTTGAAGACTCATATCTATCTTTATCATTCGATACACTTTGAAAACTTTTATGTAATCTTTACATTGGAACTTATTGTCATAACTCTGATTTTAATAATTCGAATGATAATATTTTAAAACGTCCCATTTAGAGGTCTTTTTCTTTCTATACCTTGATCTGTATTATGAAGTAATACCCCCTTGACATCTACTGTTCCGCTGCGGTAATTTGGGGGTGTTACAGAATGGTATCAGAGACTAGGTTATAGAGAACTAGGTTGCATTTAGGAGCCTAGACTATAACTACTATATACATTGAGACTCTCATCCCTATCGCCTTGCATAAGTAGAACTTTTCCATTATTATCCACGCTGTTGGATGTTAGAATATTGGTACTGATAGGGAAAATCTCAGAATCTAAATCGAGACATCAAAAGCTTGGAGGTCAGTGATAACTGGCTATTTAACTTAATCTTGTGACCGTTCTTGTTTGATGAGACATGGGATTAAGTTAAATAAAGGTTATCACTTAGCCGCAGAAATTTGATGAGTTCACTCGAGGATTTTCTGGGAGATAATCACCCTACTCTTTCACCATTTAAGTAACGTCGAGATATGTGTGCTTGGTGATATGTACACGTGTGAAAGGAGGCAGTTATAATTATGGGTGTACAACATAATTATAAGTGCATCACGACTCACGTGGATATATGTAACCAAGCATACGTTAATCGGCATTGCCCCTTTAGGATAACAGCTAGTATCGGGGTTTTGTAAGAACGTTATCTATAGATCGATAAGTCAACGACTTTTCCCTCATCCCAGACATGACCTTCATTGCAGAGAGGCAATGGAATCATGGAGGTCAACCCACAACACTAACAACGACAAAAACGTCGGTGGAAATTCTGATTTTGCTGCCATCGTCGCTCAACAGCTTCAAAACTTACTACCTACTATTGTCACTCAAATTAGCAATAACATCAGCAACTCGAGAATCCACGGAAGCAGGTTTAACGCGCATGTAAATTGTGATTTTGTTGTGTAGAATGAAGAAAGAAGTTGAAAGAAGGTGTAAAAAAAAGAGATAAAATAGTTATATTTATAGGTGAAATAAAAGAATTTAAATGATTATTTAAATCAAATATAGCCATTAAAGAGACGTTCAACGGCTAGATTTTTGTTAAATAATAAATCAACGCCCGTTGTTGGATCAACGGGCGTTGCTTTTAAACAAATTCAACGGGCTTCAACGGTGGTTGGGGGTGGTCCAAAGCCCGTTGAAAGGGCAACGAAGCCCCATTCAACGGCCACTACTCTTGGTCTAATGCATGAAATCTTACCGAGAGTTTTCTGTAGAAACTTTAGATAATAGGACCGGGCGTTCAGAAAAATATTTATGAAACATTTAATAACAACGTCTAGCTAGCTTTTTTAATGTATACAACCACCATTGCAACACATTTAAATTATGCAAAAGTTGTTTATCTTGTAATACTCAACATAAGGATGTTTTTATGCTCTTAAATACTAGCACACCAGTTTCTAGCTCATCTTAAATACACAATACGAACTCCTCATCATCAAAAAAATTTGTACATCTGGATAATAAGTGCATGTCGTTTATATGAAAAAAGTAAAATGATCATAACAACCATTGCAGCACATTTAGGAAATGCAAAGGTCTTTACAAATTAATTAGATAATGCAGCAAATTTAGATACCTGAATAGTACTCAACATGTTACAAATTAAAAAATCGTTGATTACTAGGATTTAAACCAATATATATACTTGGGTGACATATACACTAGTTTAACTAGTTTTAGTAATATTTTTTTTTTTTTTTGAATGTTCCTATTGATAAGAAAGTTGAAGAACAAGGTGACTTCCATATCTATCATCTTATAATTTAAGGCAAATATTTCAAATGTTAAGCATCTTTCCCACAGAGTTGGTCACGGGGCTCTTCACCATGCGAGAGGTCTTGAGTTCGAGTCTCCCCATGATGGTTTCCTCCTGTAAGAGTATGAGAGTGGGCTCTGACTAACTACACTAACTATATCTGTACTAACCCAGCCGTTCTTAAAAAAAATAAAAAAAAAAAAATAATAAAAAAAAATAAATTAATAATCATGGTTCAAAGTTCAAGTTCTAACTTAAACATATACTTAGAGTGACTGCGGACGTGTGACTTACTATTGAAGTTCAAGATGTCGATCAATGGAAACTGGTGACAATAAACAAATCTTCACAACTTGTACATGACTAATATTTGACGTTTTCGTATACATTCATGTTAAAACTATTAGCACTAACACAATTCGCAGTTACAACTCTGGCTTCAACTTTCTTTACATCTCAAACCTTTAGTCTGCTCACCTAATTTTACCACAGACAGTACACTTGATGAAATTACTACAATGTGTTATAAGTAGATACCCTGTATTTGTTTTGTTTTTCCATCCATTATTTCTTTTACTCTATGCCGCAAATTAAAACCCTGTAAATTTTCACTCGTTGAGTCATTTGAAAAGTTAATGTATGGTTACAAATTTTAAGGCACCTAACCTCATAAATGATGAAACTACTTCCCTATCAATCGCATAAAGCTTCAAAGTGATGAAACATGTTCTTTTACACGAAATATAATTTCTATAGCTGGTACGTGGAGTAATTTGGGAGGGGGAGCTGGTATAAATTACTATGGTGCAAGCTAATAAATATGACATTCAATTATACAAACAACCGAATTATAACCTATATCATCTTCTATATATATCTAGTACCCTTCTATACCTGTCTTCCATAAAAAAAACCCTATATAACACATACAAATACTCTCACATTTACATTATCTTCCTCCCAAACATTTCGCACACACATCACAGTCACCAGGCCATCTAGCTACCACTATAGAACCACCACCACTAATATATAAAACATAAGCCCATGGGAAACTCAAACCCTACATACACAAACTCATTTATATTTTTACTTTTATTTTACGACACACAAGCAATAAACCTATCAATCATTATTGAAATAGGTGGTCTCGGAAGTATAAGAAGCTTAAGGTAAATCTGATTCCTTACTATTTTCTCTCATATTCTTGCTTTGTTTTTCACAATCTAAACTAGGTATGTTTAAAATATTTGGTTTAGTATGAACTCACATTTGAAATGTGTGTATTTGGTGTTCATGAGTGTTCTAAACGAAAGTTTGTTGCCAGTGATTTGTTGTAGGTTGCAACTAAAGCTTTGGTGTTCATGTGAGCTTTGTGGGATTCTTGCACATCCAGGTCAAGAGCTCATCAAGCGTCTTGTAGGGCCAAAACATAAAAAGAACGTAAGAAATTCACAAATGTTAAAGAGACATATTCCGGAAGGCAACTAATTTAGTTCAAGGCTCTATTTTTTATAAGTCGAGAAACCCGAAAGACATATTCATGTAGCCACTCTTGTATGTTACTTATCCTTGTGTTTAAATAGTGCTATGTTTCCTATTGTATGGTATTAGTTGATTCAAAAATGAGGATGACCATGCCAATGTCGTTTTTTATGATACAAGTTAAGCACTTCAACACCATTTCCGGAATTGCTACTGCATTGATTGGAATTTTAAATTGTCTAGTTAAAAACAATCATCATGTATTGTCACATTTTACATAATTGTATTTTATGTTTCATATAATCATATGTATGGTTGTATGGTAGTGTTTTCGCTAAAACAAGTTACCTGCTAGCTATTTTATGTTTTTGAAATGAAACTGATGACAAACCGGATAATACTTCAAATACTTTTAAAAATCTACGAACCGGATAATACTTCTAGTAAAGTAAAAACAAGTACCATTGATAGTGAATTTACATTGTTCGACTTGACGTATCAGAAAGGTAGGAGGCGGGCACGCATGCATTTGTTGCCAGAAAGGTGTAGTTGGATATTAATGTGAGTTGATGATAGATTGAATAGGACTAGGAAGTAAATGTGGGGTTGGTGAACCAAATACGAGAATGACTTTAAAGAGATTTTCTCCTTCCAAATCTATCCTTGGGATGTAACATCAAATTAATGGCCTTTCATGTTCTAAATCAAACACATGTTTAAAAAAAAATCCCCATGTTTAAAAAGTTGTACATTGTTCTAAAGCTTGCATTATGCGTAAAGTCATTAAGGACATTTTATATGACACTTTGTATGACACAAGTACATTTATAAATATAAAATATAACAGTTATATGCTTTTAGTGTTTTATTTTTATTACTATATCATAAGATTGATGTGAGTTAGTACCAAAAAAGTTGCTGGTGCAATATTATTATATAATAAAAACGCTATTTGCCAGTGGGACAAAGTTATTAGAAGGCTTTTTTGAGCTTTCTATTACTTTCCATCGAAGATATAATCGACTTAACCGACCTACGTACCCTCGTTATTGTTTACGACTCATTTCCTAGCCACCCACAAAGTATGTCATTTCACGACAACAAAATGCCATTTAGTGGCATATATTTTTATTGGCATATTCATAACGTGCCATTATATTGCGTTTTCATTTTTTTCGTGCCATGAAATTGTGTAAGATTTTATAATTTTTTTTAAACCCGAATTTCATTTGAAATATACATGTATAGAAGGAAAAAAAAAACACGCTTTTAGTTTCTTAAATAAGAACTATACAATACGAAACAATCATTTTTCAAGCGTGACCACCATTACATTTCAAATGCTCACGCGTGAGCAATGCAAAAAAGATGTCAGTCGCAACTCTTCTCATTTGTGTCAAATGGGTGTTTTATTACTCCGTAATATTTATTTGTTTTGTGAGTGCGCGTGAAATATATATGTTTATATAAAATAAATATTTTAATAAAAAATGAGATAGTGTGACCATTAGGGTTCGAAGGTGAAATAGAGTGAGAGAAAATGATTGAAGAGAGAAGACTAAAGTGACGTTGCTGATATAAAAGCTGAGTCGATGTGACTACATCTAGTATAATATCAAATACATAGTTTTTGACATCCAAAAAAGACAATTATGCAACTTACTTGTATTGTATATTTGTAAAGTGAAAATTCATTTCAACGTACCCCCATATCATCTTGTTAAAACCTCTCGTGTGTATTACCAATCACCAACCAGTTTTTTCAAATTCGAACCAGAATCAAACTCTCCAGTTCATATCCAACTAACTGCTCCTCAATGGTCAAATATCAATGAGCATAGGCCTTTACACTGACAAAGTTTTGTCACCTTTAATTTCACACCTACCACATGCAAACATAAATACGTACTTTCTGCCTCCCCTCAACAACACATGTAACACACATGAGCGACTAAAGGGTCTCGTTTTCAACCGAGCAAGGTGACAACCTGTCGAGCTAACAATGATCTCTGTCGTGTGATGCTTGCACGACAAGGCCGCCGACCGAAACCGTGGTATTCTTGTTTTGTTTGTTTGGCACTTTTTACTAATAAGTTTATTGTTACCTATCATATGTCATAGATCTAGGCATCTAGCTTTTCATGTCATCTTTGTTCAGTTTGTGAGAAAAATGTTGTTTTTGTTCTAGGCTATGTTTGAAGATAAGGGTTTTTGTAATGAATGTATGCGTTTTGTTCTTGAGTTTTAGAGGTGAAGTGAGAATGTTGGGTCCGCATCTTTTGGGTTATGTTGTAATTAAAGATGCAATGGATACACCAATGGAGCTTCTTAGCTATTTCGATGCATTTCGATGTATGCTATTAGTCTATCACATTCTTCGGTTGGAAAACATTTGGTAGTAGTTTTGGAATCGCTTCAACATCCAAATCTTCCGGTTGACGATCTACACTCTAGGTAGGAAACAACACATGAGATCGTGCTGAACACTTTGTTATTCAATCCCATACTTACTAGCCCAATATCAACTTCTTACCATGTAGTAGTTCTTGCTAAAATGTCTGCCTTCATCTCGCAATTTCTTAAAAGTATAATGTTTTTGGTTTTGCATGGTGGAGATTTTTCTTGATAAAAGTATGGTGGTGGTGGTATAGAAGACATTCCAAATTTCTTTTACTAGTATATTGATTTGACTGTAAGTAAAAGTTCGAAGTTATAACTTGTAAATTGTGCCATTTTGTATAAGTTACAAATATTTGTGTATGCTAGTAGTAGAGGTATGTTTTATGTTATATTTTGAACATATGTGCAAATCATAACATTGAGTTTCTCATTTCTTTCTTTCAATTGTTCATACACGAGTATAATTGTATAAACCAACAAAATGTTACTTTAAAAAGATTAGAACGAACAAGAATGATAGATGCATTCGGTTAACAGTTTACCAAGCTCGATCATGAAACCCTAAAAGAAACGAAACACCCTAAACTCTTAAAACTTTGTAACGAGCCGCAAATCTGAGCGAATATAATGATTAAACATGAATGCTAATCACTAACTTGTTACAGATCGAGGCAAGAAACCAAATAATTAGGCAGATTAGTGGAAGAATCGATCGGCAGAATTGGTTCTAGGGTTTTCTCCTTTGTCGCCAAAATGTTGATTGATTTACTTGTGGTCCGAAATTTTGTCGCCTCCGGTAAATTAGGAAACGAATCTGTTCTTGCTAAAATGTTTGCCAATATTTCATCTAGCAACTTCTTAAAAGGATCATGTTTTTGGTCTTGCATGGTGGATATTTTTGTGAATAAAAAGAAAATGGTGGGTGGTGGTAGCCGGATATTTTTTGAGAGTATACATTCCAAATTGGTTATACTAGTATACATATTTGACTACGTAAAAGTTTTGAAGTTGTAACTTGTAGAGTGCGTCTTTTTGTATAAGTTGCGAAAATTTGTATATGTTGGTAGTAGATATATGTTAATTTTATGTTTATATGTTGAACATGTGGAATCATTATTGAGTTTCTCATTTTCTGAGATTCATATAGTTTTTTTTGGTAAACGATATTTCATCCGGTAAAATATATGTTGGGATTCAAAGACCAGTTACTGCTGTTGATGATTACTGCTGCCAAAATGAATAAGATTACTGATGAACTCAAATAAGTACATTTTATTACTATCATTTATCCTATTAATTTGACTTGTTTTACTATATTATGTATGAGGATTGATACTTAATTGTTTACTTTTGTAATTCTCAGGTAAAAACAAGCATTTGGTGAAACTTAGCGATTATGGACTAATTATGGAGCAAAACGTACATAAAGTGGAAGTCTACTGACATGGACAAGATCAAGTCAATTCTGCTCCAGATGCGCCGCATCTCACTATCAACATGCGCCGCATCTCTATCAAGATATCACCAGATACGATCCAAGATACAAGAGGACATGCGCCGCATCTAATAAAGAGTTACGCCGCATCTTCTGGCGGTGTACGAATATTCCTGAATATTATAATCTTGGACCCCACGCGAAGTTAAGTACATGCGCCGCATCTACTTAAGTAGATGCGCCGCATCTTCCCTCAGACACAAACTATAAATACCCCGTAGACCAGATGCATTAAAGAGATTCGGAAGTTCGAAAACCTAAAGACCGAACAGAAGAGAAGGACGAATTCAGTCAAGAAGGCAGCACAAGACACACCCAAATCTAAGATACAAGAGCTGTAAGAAGGTGCTGCATATGTTTAATTCATTAAGTAGTTTTGTTTTATTGTTTTAGCAAACTTTAATTCATCAGGATTGGTGGCTTGTGTAATGTGACAACGGAAAGATTGCACTCCCTTTAATACTTGCTTTCCCATCAATTAAAGTTTATATGTTGATGTCTTTGGTTACTACTTATTAGTGCATTGATAACCTCTGTGTTTATTAGTGGCTTGCGGGCATCCGACTGCGGGACAAGATGTGGCTCCCACGGTTGTTTCTAAATTGATCACTTAGGAATAACTTTTAAACATAAGTAATCATTAAGGGTTTACTCGCCGATGAGAATAGGACCAACGAGAAAGGGTTAATTACATACACTTCATATAAAGCTATCAATAAAACAAGTGACAAACTACTTAATCATAAGGACAGCCCTCTTATTGTCTCTAGTATCTATCTGTGTACGTGTGTGCTACTTGCTGATTCGTGCCTATTTGTTTATTTTATTATTTAATTGCAAACAAAACTGTGCCAGTCTCTCAGGCTGAAACCCCCTTGCGTTAGGATATTAAAATACTGATTAGAATAACGAGATAATACGTTCCACTCTTAGTGATCGACACTCTACTTACCATTATCTTCATACTGACCGGGTACACTGCTCGTTAAGTGTGTGTGTTATTGATAAGTCGGCTAAATATAAATTTAAAACTTGAGTAGGCATTAAAACTGCTAAACCGCAACGACACATTACGCGCATCAATAAGATTACTCAGGTACTCAAATGAAAATCTTCCAAGTATGTTTCTACTGCGGATATAAATGTTAAGACTGCTGGTATATTTTACTACTGCTAGTAATGCTAAAGAACTTCAAGGAAATACACCAAGTAGTTAATGCTGCTAGAAGAAGAGTTAGTGCTGTTAGTACTAACTTACTACTGCTGAAGAGTTAAAGCTGATAGAGTTATTCTTACTACTGCTAGAGTGTTTAGTTAATACTGCTTAAGAGATAAACTTGTATAGTCTGTTTATGTGCAAGATAAGTATAATAATACACGTTTAGATAAATATAGAAAAGATTTATCTTGTAGAGAATGTAAGCCTAGTCTATAAAAGGAGGTTCTCGGGCATTGAGTTAGATACGTGTTTTTATATAGCTTCAAGGTTGTAAAATCTAATACTAGGAGGGTATTCGTATTATTCATTAATAATATTGAAGTTGTTTTGTTTGTTAATCTTGTGTTCATAACTGTTTACTGTTATATTACAAGTTCTTCTTAAGATTAAAGTCTAGATTCCGTATAGATTTTAATATACTCAAAGACAGTTTGTACATAGTTGTTTTATATTTATCTAAGACAACTTAACTTTTCCAAGCTAAGAGATTCGATCAAGTGAATAACTGAGATCAACAATATATTACTCCAAAAAAACATTTTAAGTACAATGAAATGTGGTTGAGAACTCTTGCGTTTTTTAAATAAAATGTTTGCTTTCATGTTTGTTAATTATGATATTGTTTCTTCAAATAAGGTCATAAACCCAAACACCCTTTTGGTGCAGAAATAAGCAATCCAAAGCACCCCTGTTTGGACAGCATAAACCAAACGGCCCTGTATGGACAGCATAAACCAAACGGCCCTGTTTGGACAGCATAAACCAAACGGCCCCTTATGGTTGAATCTTGATGGATACTTAAGTTGTCACAGCAACAAAAACATTTTATTAAACATGCATCTATTGGAAGCACATATGAGATTGATAAGATGAGATGAGGAAATGTTTTGTTTATGAACAAGTGTTGAGATTGAACCAGTGCTTTAATAAGGATCATTGGAAGTAATTTACTACATGTCAAATGGAATGTTGAAATTTTTTAATGAAGTGCAAAGGAGGTAGGTTGAGCTTTCACCATCTTCAATCCTATTTCATTTAGACTTCCAGGTTATAAAAAAGTGTTCAGTGCATAAACCAAACAGCCCTGTTTAAACAGCATAAACCAAATGGCCCTTGTAGGCTGCTGTTACCAAACATCATAAACCAAACGGCCCTGTTTGGACAACAACATTTTATTAGACAAACAAACAAACAAACAAACAAACAACAACAAGGGAGTTGGCAGTGGTGTTTTCCTGCGGCCTCCCCCAAGCCGCTGGCGGCATGCCTCCCGTTTCCAACACCCCAAAAAAGTGTGATAAAATGACATTTTTTAAGTGTAATCTCTATCCATGAACAAATAAATTATATTTTGTACAACAAAATGCTACTCGCGCTTTACTCCACGACATCACAAAAATATTAAGCTCATAACGCTTTTGCCCCTTCGTTTGAGAGGTTAAACATTTTTTTTCCTCTAAATAAAATATCCTTGCTCATCTCTCTCACCAGTTTTGTTTTGTTAATGCAACACCTGTCACCTATTTAATTTTAGTTTGTAAATTGTAAATGCAACACCTAACATATAGTATGTTAATGCAAAACCTACCACACACAAGCAAACATAAAAACTCATCTTTGCTTCAAGTTTTCCTATCAACAACACCCAAGTTTCTCACAAACATCACACATGAAACATGAAAGGCTAAAGAGGCCTGAAACCACATAAGCCTACCACGAAGTGTAGAGTCTCTGGTAATTGTTTGAAATGCAAATCCTCTCATCTCTAAATAAGCCACACACTTCACACTCATCTACCACCGCCATTAGTACACAACAACTACTGTCTTTCTGATGAGTATTTTCAAAAATAAGCAAAGGCGAAACCCAAACCGCACATGCCCAAACCCATTTATGTTTCTACTTTTATTTTACGACACACATGCAACGAACCTTACTTTCATTATTGAAATAGGTGGTCTTGGAAGTATAATCTCATGTAGTTTCCCCATGCATCGTCATCAGAATTAGAAGATACATGGTTTTTCCTTTCACTATTACCTCTCTCTCCATCGGAACTGTGAAACACAAGGTTGTCCCTCTCCTTCCTTTTCCTCTCCACTCTCCTTCCATCACCATCGGAATCAGAAGATACATGTCTTTGCCTTTTTCTCTTAGCTCTCACTCCTTCAGAACTGTAAAATGCAAGGCTCTCCCTCTCCCTCCTTTTCCTCTCCACTCTCCTTCCATCGCCATCAGAATCAGTTATGATGGAGTGAGAGCAAAGAGAAAAAGGCAAAGACATGTATCTTCTGATTGGCGATGGTGGCCGGACAGAGTTGGTTTTGAAGTTTTGGGAGGCAGACGATGGTAGTTACAAATAAAACTGAATATCTTAAAACACCTTTTAGCTCCAAATTTATACAGATTTGACCATAAGTAAAAGTTTTGAAGTTGTAGCTCGTAAAGTGGGTCTTTTTGTATAAGTTGCGAAGATTTGTGTATGCTAGTAGTGAGATACGTTTTATGTTATATTTTGAGCATATGTGGAAATCTTAACACTGAATTTCTCATTTTCTACTTGCATTTGGAATTCGTTTTATTTCTTATATTTCTTTATCGTTCTATGTTTAGGGTGCCTATTGGGTCGGGTTTAGGGGCTTATATAGTCGGGCCTTCCGGTTTTCAACGAGAATACATAATCAGCAACCCGACATGCGTGAAGATGTGCTTTGCTCTTAAATACCAACACACCTATTTCTAGCTCTGCAATAAATACGCAACACGCTTCTAGCTCATCTTAAATACCTAGCTAGCTAACACCAACTTCTCATCATTAAAAAAAATGTACATTTGGTTAATTAATAACTGCACGTCATTTGTATGAATATAAAGTAAAATGATAATAGCGACACATTTTAGATAATTTTACTTTATAATGAATATAAAGTAAAATGATCATAAGCAACACATTTTATGAATGTTCCAATTGAGAACAAAGTTGAAGAACAAGATGACTACACCTATCATCATAATTATCACTTAAGGCAAATATTTCAACTGTCAAGCGTCTTCCCCACATGGCCACATATGAATTTTTGATCTAATGGTAGGCTACCGTCTTTCCCACCACCACGATTGGTCCCCCTATTTTGTTGTGAATTTGGTGATGAACATGAAAAAATTATGTGAAGAGCTACAGTAGCTTTTATATATATATATATATATATATATATATATATATATATATATATATATATATATATATATATATATATATATATATATATATAGGAGCACTTTCTTGCGAGAACCATCTTATCTGCGAGAACTGACAGAACTACCAAAAACATACATGCACGCCTTCAATAATTGTATTTTTGCACATATTTTCTAAAAACAACATATATGTTTAAAAAAAAACATGGTTGTTCTAAAGAATTTGATAAGAAATTGGAAATACAAAAATTTTCTTTGAAGAAGTGCATAGGTGGATACTTACGATTATTGATGATTTGCATGTATTTTTATTTTATTTTAAAAGGCGTGCATGTATGTTTTTGGTGGTTCTGTCAGTTCTCGCAGATAAGATGGTTCTGAAATGAAAGTCCCACTATATATATAATCTTGCCGTTAAAAAAAAAAAAAAAAAAAAAAAAAAAAAAAAAAATTGTGTGTGTGAGTGTATTGAATGTTGCATTTAGGTTTATGTGGTGAAATTGGTAATCTCTCTTTTGGTGGTGACTTGGTGATAAGGAGAAAAGGTGATGCGGCGGTGGTAAATATCGCACCAACTAATATTGCAATATAAGATGCAACAAAAATAGAGTCGAATCGTCAACGGTATGTAAATAACAAACTATAGCGAAAAGATAGGAATGATTGATAGGTAATGGAGTGAAATACGTTGTTCGGTTTTTACAACGAATGTTATTGATCATTAAACAACATTTTATAATGCATATTGTGTAAAATAGGCACAATGTATTTTCAGCATTGATTTCTTTTATCAGCTTCACTAAGCTTTAGTCTGTATATTTTCGAATAAACTTTATGAAAAATTACATTAAAAGAATGGTTGATGGGATATTATTATTTCAAATCGAAGTTAACTGAAATAACACAAACAAAATATGAACTCTTTCAATATAACAACGCTTTATATATAACTTAACACGTATGATTTTGACCCAATTGATATAAACTTCAATACAACAATAATTTAACTAATGTGCGAAACTAATAGACTAATACGAGTATATATCAAGCGAATGAGCCACCTTCTAAACTGATTCACAAAAGCACTACGTAAAGAACATACATTCAAAGATAACATAGTTTTCCAGCTCAAACCATTTTTTTCACGATTAAAATTAAAAATGATGTATTTGTTAGCCATAACTTTTTTTTTTAGCAAACTAAAATTTCAACCTCAAAATATGTATATTTGTTAGCAAATGGTGAAGTAACCAAAACCCAAAATATAAAAGGAAAGCGTACCGCTATTTAGAAGAGACCAATAATATAATAAAGAAACAAAAATTATAACGAAAAACCTTCTGAAAATGCCAACTGTACAAGATAGAAAACCCTCATTTGAATGGTCCAGATTTATTTGGACAAAAAGGACTTTCATCTAACGGTCCTTATTATATGTCTCCTTTTCATAACGGTCCTTATTATATCTAACGGTCCAGATTTGTGGGTTTTATATAAAGAAGAGAGATATAATAAAACCCACAAATCTGGACCGTTAGATATAATAAGGACCGTTATGAAGAGGAGAGATATAATAAGGACCGTTAGATAAAAATGCTTTTTGTCCAAACAAATCTCGACCCTTCAAATGAGGGTTTTCTATCTTCTACAGTTGGCATTTTCAGAAGGTTTTTCTTTATAATTTTTGTTTCTTTATTATTAATTGGTATCCTCTTCATCTCAGGATCAGGAACCTGTTCACTTGCTTTCTCGAACTCACAAAGCCATTTCACAAGGCTACCTTCTCCCTCAGGGATCACCTCAAGAGTTATCTTAAAAATGCAGAATGACAATGATATAGAGTTCTTATATAGTACCAACATGAGTTTAATGTTTTGCAAGGGGGTGGTTGGTCATTGCATTAAGGATATATGGGGGTAAACTGCAAAATACATCCCTGTGGTTTACACCTTTTGGCACATTACATCCCTGTCAGAAACTATTGGCAATATACATCCCCCGTTAGGCAAACGTTTGCCACATTACATCCCTAAGTTGGATGGGCGTTATCTTTCTCCGTTAAGTGTTTGCATCGTTAGTCCCTCTGTTAAAATGTTTGCACCGTTAGTCCTATGGGTTAAGTCTATTTGCACCGTTAGTCATTCGTTACGTTTTCGTCCGGTTTTTTACGTTTTCGTCCGATTTTTTACGTTTTCGTCTGATTTTTTACGTTTTCGTCTGTTTTTTTAGGTTTTCGTCCGATTCTTTACATTTTCGTCCGATTTTTTTCGTTTTCGTCCATTTTTTTACGATTTCGTCTGTTTTTTTTACGTTTTCGTCCAATTTTTTACGTTTTCGTCTGTTTTTTTACGTTTACATCCGATTTTTTTACGTTTTGGTCTGATTTTTTTCGTTTTCGTCCATTTTTTCGTTTTCGTCCATTTTTTTCGTTTTCGTCCATTTTTTTTACGTTTTCGTCTGTTTTTTTACGTTTTTCGTCCGGTTTTTTTTATGTTTTTGTCCGAATTTTTACGTTTTCGTCTGATTTTTTACGTTTTCGTCTGTTTTTTTACGTTTTCGTCCGATTTTTTACGTTTTCGTCCGATTTTTTTACGTTTTCGTCTGTTTTTTTACGTTTTCATCCGATTTTTTACGTTTTCGTCTTTTTTTTACGAATTCATCCATTTTTTTACGTTTTCGTCTGTTTTTTTACGTTTTCGTCCCTTTTTTACGTTTTCTTCTGTTTTTTTTCGTTTTCGTCCGATTTTTTAAGTTTTCGTCTGTTTTTTTACGTTTTCGTCCGGTTTTTTTCGTTTTCGTCTGTTTTTTTTTTGTTTTCGTCCGATTTTTACGTTTTCGTCTGTTTTTTTACGTTTTCGTCCGATTTTTTTAGTTTTCGTCCATTTTTTTCGTTTTTGTCCATTTTTTTTACGTTTTCATCTGTTTTTTTATGTTTTCGTTCGATTTTTAATGTTTTAGTCAGAATTTTTACGTTTTCGTCTGTTTTTTTACATTTTCGTCCGAGTTTTCACGTTTTCGTCCTATTTTTTTTCGTTTTCGTCCATTTTTTTTACGTTTTCGTCTGTTTTTTTACGTTTTCATCCGATTTTTTTATACGTTTTCGTCTGTTTTTTAACCAAAAAAATCAGACAAAAACGTAAAAAAACAGAACAAAACGTAAAAAAATGGACGAAAATGTAAAAAAAAGGGACAAAAAGGAAAAAAATGGACGAAAACGTTAAAAAGCGGACGAAAACGTAAAAAAATGGATGAAAACATAAAAAAACAGACGAAAATGTAAAAAATGGGACCAAAATGTAAAAAAACAGACGAAAATGTAAAAAAATGGACGAAAACGAAAAAAATCGGACGAAAACGAAAAGAATCAGACGAAAACGTAAAAAAACAGACGAAAACGTAAAAAATCAGACGAAAACGTAAAAAAAGGGACGAAAACGTAAAAAAATAGATGAATTCGTTTAAAAACAGACGAAAACGTAAAAAATCGGATGAAAACGTAAAAAAACAGACGAAAACGTAAAAAAATGGATGAATTCGTAAAAAAACAGACGAAAACGTAAAAAATCGGATGAAAACGTAAAAAAACAGACGATAACGTAAAAAAATGGACGAAAACGAAAAAAATGGACAAAAACGAAAAAATGGACGTAAACGAAAAAAATCGGACGAAAACGAAAAAAATCGGATGAAAACGTAAAAAATCAGACGAAAACGTAAAAAATCGGACGAAAACGTAAAAAAATGGACGAAAACGAAAAAAATCGGACGAAAACGAAAAAAATCGGACGAAAACGTAAAATAACAGACGAAAACGTAAAAAAATGGACGAAAACGAAAAAAATCGGACGAAAACTTAAAAAATCGGACGAAAACGTAAAAAAACAGACGAAAACGTAAAAAATCGGACGAAAACGTAAAAAATCGAACGAAAACGTAAAAAACCGGACGAAAACGTAAAAAATCGGACGAAAACGTAACGAAGGACTAACGGTGCAAATAGAATTAACCCATAGGACTAACGGTGCAAACATTTTAACAGAGGGACTAACGATGCAAACACTTAACGGAGAAAGATAACGCCCATCCAACTTAGGGATGTAATGTGGCAAACGTTTGCCTAACGGGGGATGTATATTGCCAATAGTTTCTGACAGGGATGTAATGTGCCAAAAGATGTAAACCAAGGGATGTATTTTGCAGTTTACTCTTGCATTAAGTATATATGGGGGTTCATTTATGAGGCATATGTTAGTTGAGATATGTTCATACTACTGTATATGCATTGGGGTCATTTACAAGGGGTTTAAGTTAAAAGTTTAAAGATGATGAGGGGTAGTTGGTAAACGCATTAAGTAAAGGGGGGTCATTCATGAAGCATTTGTCAATTTTGTGGTTGACTGATTCAATGACGGCCTGTGGTATGGGGACTCGAACATGTGACTTATTAAATGACAGCTGCAGGGTAATTCCTATCCATACATAGAAATTATGATATCGTATATCAACAACAACAACAACAATCATATCCGATCATGCTTGAGCGAGATACGAGAGTAATAGGATGTAGACAATCGTACATTTACCGGAATATGTCAAGAAAAACTAAAGGAGCTTCTTGACCCGTTCTGGGATCATTTCTAAGAAAGTGTGCCTATTTTATATAAAGAGGAGATATATAATAAAACCCACGAATCTGGACTTTTAGATATAATAAGGACCGTTATGAAAAGGAGAGATATAATATGGACCGTTAGATGAAAATGCTTTTTGTCCAAACAAATCTGGATCATTCAAATGAGGGTTTTCTATCTTGTACAATTGGCATTTTCAGAAGGTTTTTCTTTATAATTTTTGTTTTTTTAATATATTATTGGTTTTTTCTAAATAGCGGTATGCTTTCCTTTTATATTTTGGGTTTTGGTTACTTCACCATTTGCTAACAAATATACATATTTTGAGGTTGAAATTTTAGTTTGCTAAAAAAAAAAGTTATGGCTAACAAATACATCATTTTTAATTTTAATCGTGAAAAAAATGGTTTGAGCTGGAAAACTATGTTATCTTTGAATGTATGTTCTTTACGTAGTGCTTTTGTGAATCAGTTTAGAAGGTGGCTCATTCGCTTGATATATACTCGTATTAGTCTATTAGTTTCGCACATTAGTTAAATTATTGTTGTATTGAAGTTTATATCAATTGGGTCAAAATCATACGTGTTAAGTTATATATAAAGCGTTGTTATATTGAAAGAGTTCATATTTTGTTTGTGTTATTTCAGTTAACTTCGATTTGAAATAATAATATCCCATCAACCATTCTTTTAATGTAATTTTTCATAAGTTTATTCGAAAATATACATACTAAAGCTTAGTGAAGCTGATAAAAGAAATCAATGCTGAAAATACATTGTGCCTATTTTACACAATATGCATTATAAAATGTTGTTTAATAACCAATAACATTCGTTGTACAAACCGAACAACGTATTTCACTCCATTACCCATCAATCATTCCTATCTTTTCGCTATAGTTTGTTTATTTACATACCGTTGACGAAAAGAGACATTTTTTTAAACAATTTTTCACAAAAATTTGAAAAAGCAAGGAACTAGTTTAATTGATAATTTTTTACAGAGTTAATTACACTATGAGGGTAACTGCGCGTTGCGGCGGCGGGTACCCTGAAATAGAATTTTTCGGTGAATTATGTATTTTAGTTTATTATGTTCTTTTTGACAATAAATTTACGGATATCAAGAATTTCGTTTAGCTCGTGCCCGTTGGCTCGTGTCCGTTCGGGCTCGAGCCCGTTTGGCCCGTGCCCGTTTGGGCTCAAGCCCATTTGGCCCGTTGCCCGTTCGGGCTTGAATATTTGTATAATGTGCTTTATTATTTGTATTAGTGATATTTAATGCAGGAATTGTGTTTAAGTTGGTTGTACAATATGCTTGATAATTTGTATTTCTTATGTAAGGGGTGTTTTAATAACTGCATTAATTGTATTTATTGACCCGTTAATTAATTGTATTTAATGTACATAATGATTTATTTATTGTATTTAATGTTAGTATTTCTATTTTAATTAGTTGTACTTTGAGCTTAAGAACTTGTAAATGTTAGAAAATGTGTTTTAATTACTTGTACTTTTAACTTTATAACTTGGATTACTTAATTTTAAGAGTTTTCATTATTAGTAGGCCTTAATGCTTTATAATATAGTAAGATAAATGGTCACTGTGGTTTGCCCAAAATTGCACTTTTAATCACCGAACTTTTTTCTTGACTGGTTCAGTCACTGTGGTTTGCATAAGTTACAGATCTAGTCCAAATTCGAATAAAATGACCAAAAAGCCCTTGCCTCTTCTTTGCCGTTAACTGTCCGTTAACTAGCATTGCAAGGTTAGTCCTTTTCCGTTAAATATTTTTTTTTTCTAAATTACTTTTTTAGAAAAATTATTTTTTTTCAAAAAATTATTTTTTTAGAAAAATTATTTTTTTTGAAAAATTATTTTTTTTCGAAAAATTATTTTTTTTGAAAAATTATTTTTTTTTTCAAAAAATTATTTTTTTTCAAAAAATTATTTTTTTCCGAAAAATTATTTTTTTTCTAAAAATTATTATTTTTCAAAAAATTATTTTTTTGTGAAAAATTATTTTTTTTTCGAAAAATTATTTTTTTTTCAAAATAATTTTTTCGAAGTTTTTTTATTCTAAATTATTTTTTTAGAAAAATTATTTTTTTTTCAAAAAATTATTTTTTTTTGAAAAATTATTTTTTTCAAAGGACGAAAACGAGTAAATACGGACGAAAACGTGTAAATATGGACGAAAACGAGTAAATACGAACGAAAACGTGTAAATACGGACGAAAACGAGTAAATATGGACGAAAACGAGTAAATACTGACGAAAACGTGTAAATACGGACGAAAACGAGTAAATACGGACGAAAACGTGTAAATACGGACGAAAACGTGTAAATACGGACGAAAACGAGTAAATACGGACGAAAACGAGTAAATACGGACGAAAACGTGTAAATACGGACGAAAACGAGTAAATACGGACGAAAACGTGTAAATACGGACGAAAACGAGTAAATACGGACGAAAACGTGTTAAGGACTAACAACCGTTAGTCTAAAGGACTAACTGTGAAACAATTGACAAACCATAGTTGTCTAAAGGACTAACTGTAAAAAGAAAAAGAATATCACAAGGGCTTTTTAGTCATTTTCTTCGAAATTGGACTGAACCGGTAATAGATGCAAATCACAGTGACTGAACCAGTCAAGAAAAAAGTTCGGTGACTGAAAGTGCAATTTTGGGCAAACCACAGTGACCATTTATGTAATTAACTCTTGGTAATTTTTTACAAACTTTTTTTTCAAAAGGTGAAAGGTTCAAGTTTCACATTTTCATTTTAATTTTGAAAAGTGCTATTTACATTTCTCAGTATTTTTCCTTTTACTTAAAAAAAAAAAAAAAAAAAAAAAGAAGCCCTTTTTCTTTCAAGTTTTTTTTAGAAAATATCATCTGAACATGTTTTAAAACTTTAACTCTCTGTGTGTTTTGATTGTGTCTATCTCTTAGGACATCTCCAATGTTATCATCAACAGTATTACATATAAAATTATCCTAAAATGCTTATCCCAAAAGTTACAGAAAAAAAAAAATTTATTTTTTAAATTTATTTAAAACTAGCAAGAAAAATAAAATAATAATAAATTATTATTTTTATATCAATAAACTTGACTCATTTTGAAATATTGAATAATTATTTTCTATGATGTATTGAGTAAAACCAAACTTTCATTTGATTATTTGAAAATAAGAAGCAAAACTTGAAAATAAAATTTTGATGCAACATCAAATTTGGTGTGAAATTGCATTGGGGAGTATGCCACATAAAATATTGCACCAACTAATATTTGTAATTACACGTAGCTTTTAAACCAACTAATATTGCAATATAAGATGCAACAAAAACTCACCTCGAGTTCAACTCGCTTGATCATCTATCAAATAAGTATTTATACTTAGTGTATTTAAATATAAGTACTTCAAAATATACATAATATGAATAAAAAACATATATATTACTTGAAGGCTCGATTATGACTCGAGTCGAGCCTATATAAACTCGAGCTCAAAAAGCTCAATAAATATCGGTTCAAACGAGCTCGAACAGAGTTCATGCTTGAGTTACTCGATAAAAACTCGACTCGTTTACATCTTACGTAAAACAATTAGAACGACTGACTTGCATGCCTAGCCAATGACTTTGTGGTTTCGTATTTATGTACGCTATAAAGTTGAGCAATAATTGATCATAGTTAACCTTTTTTGGTGTAGCCTATTGATATCATAGTTCATTATTGACCAACACTACGGACACTAATTCATCACTATCGTCAGAGTAACACATATATTGGACCTTCTTCAAACAAGATCATTACCATCTTTAATCAAAGAAAAAGAAAGCTTGCCAAATAGTTGTTTGTATGAGTTATTGCATAAAGATTATAAATAGAACTTTAGGTGTTGTGACTCGATTATCTCCTTCAATGACAAAGTATACACTTTTAACAAAACAAACGTACAGTAGGATTTTTTATACATAAAACAATAGGACATTACACGAAATAACACCAAAAACCCTGTCACGTCAGCGTCACATCATTTCACACCAAATAACATGAGAAATGATCATCTGAAGTTGAGGATAACTTAATTGATCAAGTTACAATTATCAACTGTTGTATCAAATCCAATGGCTCAAATCATCTCCTATTCTTTTGATTTGAGCCATTGGATTTGATCAAACGGTTTATATTTGTCTAACTTGATCAATCAACTTATCCTCAACTTGAGAGGATCTTTTCTCAAATAAAATAATACTAAAAAATCACCCCTTATCATAACATCAAATAAAACTATTTCTTTGGGACTCATATTTGACCTCTCTACATAGAGAGGGTGGTTATAACCCAACCCTTGAAAAATTACAATTTACAAATTAACCCCTCAATAATTTCAATTATTAAAAACCCTTAGCTAATATTTCATTCACTAAATTAATATACAAATAACATTTTTATATATATTTTTTTTTTAAAAAAGTAAAAAAAAAAAGTTATCTTGATATTGGTCCAATGATTTCCAGCCCACTCATACCACTCCACTATTAGCCAAAAAAAAAAAAAAAAAAAAAAAAAAAAAACTCATCTCATTCGTCTCCTGCACACACACAACACACTTAAACACAGACACACAAATGTAAGGGGCTGAAGTGTTTTTTTTTTTTTTTTTTTTAATTCGTTGTTGCGTTTCAACTCACGTTGATAAACCAACGCAAACCATAACGCCATTGTAACGCAGGGAGGCACGGTGTGGATAACACTCATCAACGCATGCCACATAGACCATAACACCGGTTATGCATTATGACTCCGAATGCTCTTATATCATCCATCTAGAAGCATAACTTATTGTTTTATTGTTTTCAAATTGGGCCTATTAATTTAATTTGCATTAATAATTTGTGTCCGATATATTTAACCGGGCCTTAACATTAGTGAAGAGATTTCTTGCTAAGGTATCTATTTTTAACACTACATATTCACAATTAGCTTTATCAGTGTCGGAGCCAGAGAATTTAACCGCTAGGGGCGTTAAGTAATAAAGGGTGTTTTTTTTGTAACATGAAAAATGTCGGGTCGGGTCCGGTTTATTTTTTTCTTTTACTGAACAACTCGGGTGGGATTTGATATAACGTTGAAAAATTACAATTAGAATATATATGATGTTAACAAAAATTATATACATTAATTGATCACAACTAACCACTCAAAAAAGAAAAAGCATTATCAAACTTGAGTATATGTGGCGGTATGCTCAAATCTTGTGAATTAATAGACTAAAGGATTGAAAATTATAATTACCATAAAAAATAGAAGAATCAAACTAAATTTTCACATGGACAATAGGAAGAACCTAAATTATAAGTACTAACAAAACATCATAAGTTCAAATGTTACTCGTAAAAGATATACTCTACATCAGTACATCGAAGCTTTTAAGACAAAACAGCTATACATATAAATACGCAACACCAGCTTCTAGCTCATGTTAAATAGTCGGGCCGTCCGGTTTTCAACGAGAATATATAACCAGCAACCCGACATGAAGATGTGTTTTGCTCTTAAATACCAACACACCTGTTTCTAGCTCTGCAATAAATACGCAACACTAGCTTCTAGCTCATCTTAAATACCTAGCTAACACCAACTTCTCATCATTAAAAAAAAAAAAAACTGTACATTTGGTTAATAAATGCACGTCGTTTGTATGAATATAAAGTAAAATGATCATAAGCAACACATTTTATGAATGCTCCTATTGAGAACAAAGTTGAAGAACAAGATGACTTATGCACCTATCATCTTATCACTTAAGGCAAATATTTCAACTGTTACACATCTTCCCCACATGGCCACATATGAATTTTTGATCTAATGGTAGGCTACCGTCTTGAACAATTAATAAGGTGATCTTATAACTTCATGGTTGAAAATTCATGTTGAAAATAATGAAAAAGAAAAAGAAAACCTTGATGCAATTTCAAAAGCTATGTACTGACCCTTCGAGCCCATTGACACCATTCACGGCTTAAACTTCAAGGTGTTGTAATTTCAAAAAAAATTAAGCATTCAATGCAACAAAAATAACTCCATCTTTTTTGCTTTTCACATTAAATATATTGAGTAGAAACGAAAACTCGTCTGAGTTCACGTCATGAGCTACACACATTTGCATCAATTTAATGAAAAGGGGTAATACTTGGTAAGTATAACTATAATTGTAAGGTTTACCAAGAGTTTTCTCCCTCACGTACTATCGAGTCGTGCTATTACACCACTTCCCCACCACCACGATAGCTCCCCCTATTTTGTTGAGAATTTGGTGGTGAACATGACCAGATTATTTCATGCTAAGGTATCTATTTTTAATAGTACATATTCACAATTAGTTTTATTGCACCACAAAACTAAGATATATTTTTGTGTACAAGAAAAAGTAGCACCAAAGATAAGTCACCACACAATCACTTCTACCACCAACCAAAAATAAATGAAGTTCATCTACGTCAGCGATCCGTGTGCAGTGACAAACAACCCAAAACCGTTGAGATCAAATTCACCACATTACATCTCTAACCGTTGATTCATTTCATCCCCATAATAAATCACCTCCAAAAGTTTCACTCATTCTCACACACTCTTTGTTAGTGTTCTCCCTTCTTCATATCACTACCATTAACTTCATGCAGCAACCTATCATTTAACATAATCTATCACTCTCTACTTGCAAACAAAAGAAAATTAAACAATGTCCAAAATGTGGTGACAACCTGTCGAGCTAACGACGTTCTCTTTCTTGTGATGTTTGTACAAGGCCGCCGACCGAAACTGAGGTATTCTTGTTTTGTTTTTCTGGCAGTATTTACTAAATTTATTTTTACCTATCATAGATCTAGCTTTTCATGTCATCATTGTTCAGTAAGAATTTTGAAGTGAGGTTTTAAATGTTATTTTGTTCCAGGCTTTGTTTGGAGATAAGGGTTTTTGTAATGGATCTATGCGATTTGTTCTTGAGTTTTAGAGGTGTAAAGTAAACGTCAATTCCGCTGGATATGTTGCAATTAAAGATGCAGTAGACACCATCTTTAAGAATAAGCAAGGCCTTAATGTCATCGGTTTTCATCCCCTTCAACTTTGGCGCTCTATAGCCCTTATGTTTTACAGCACCACACATGAATTTAGACATTAAAGACCAAATTGAATGATTTCTGGAAAGGGATCGGGCAGTAACCAAGGTTCCTTGAGCCTTCACGCATCATTTGCATAAGCCGATTAAACAGAGGGTGGAACCGAAGACCATCACATATTACAACAGTAAGCATGGTGAGGTCGTCTTGCCATTTTCTATAATCAGTGTTTGAAAGAATGTTGTTAACAGCATCCTTGTACCACTTTAGACCCATTTTTAGTCCTTTAAGACCGGGATAGTTTTCTGAGAAACCCAGGGGCACAGAACCCTCATTGATGTAAGTATCCTTCTTTGTATAATGTTTAACACTTTAATAGATAGGTATGGTATTTTTATTGAATTGGTAATAGAAGTTTTGAAAACATATGATTTGGATGAATCTGAAATATTTTTTAAAATTCAAGTAAGAACGGAAGAATGATGTATTGAGCTTTTGATTCAGAAATTTGACTGTTACCAGCTTGGTGTTGTAAGAGATGGGGTCATTTATGAATATGTTTGCGGCAACACGTGTAGGAGATTCAAGGGTTCTGTGCCCCTGGGTTTCTCAGAAAACCATCCCGGTCTTAAAGGACTAAAAATGGGTCTAAAGTTGTTCAAGGATGCTGTTAACAATATTCTTTCAAACACTCATTATTGAAAATGGCAAGACGACCTCACCCTGATTATAAAAAAATAAAACCTCCCATTCCCGCTACCAACACCACCAAATGCAGTTCATCACCAAATGCAATTCATAATATGGATTCTGTACTTCACAACGTTTATGATTCTGAAGACGATATTGATAAGGAAAGCAGTGCCAAATCTGCTACCGAAAATGATTTGCGCCTCACTAATGTAAGTATCCTTCTTTGTATACTGTTTAACACTTTAATAGATAGGTATGGTATTTTTATTGAATTGGAAATAGAAGTTTTGAATACATATGGGTTAGATGAATCTGACACATTTTTTAAAATTCAAGTAAGAACAGAAGGGGATGTATTGAGCTTTTGATTCAGAAATTTGACTGGGTGTTGTAAGAGATGGTCATTTATGAATATGTTCGTGGCAACACGAGTAGGAGATTCAAGGGTTCTGTGCCCCTAGGTTTCTCAAAAAACCATCCCGGTCTTAAAGGACTAAAAATGGGTCTAAAGTGGTTCAAGGATGCTGTTAACAACATTCTTACAAACACTGATTATAGAAAATGGAACCCTTAGAATCTCCTACCCGTGTTTCCGCGAACATATTCATAAATGATGCCATCTCTTACACACCTAACTGGTAACAGTCAAATTTCTGAATCAAAGCTCAATACATCCCTCTTCCATTCTTACTTGAATTTTAGAAAACGTGTTAGATTCATCCAACCCATATGTATTCAAAACTTCTATTACCAATTCAATAAAAATAACATACCTATCTATTAAAGTGTTAAACGATATACAAAGAATGATACTTACATCAATGAGGTGTGAATCAGTTTCGGTAGCAGCTTTGACGATGCCTTCCTTATCAATATCGTCTTCAGAATCATACACGTTGTGAAGTACATAATCCATATTATGAATTGCATTTGGTGGTGTTGGTAGCGGGAATGGGAGGTTTTATTATATTTTAACTTTCATTTGGGGACCGGAGTCGGCGTGATTTTCTGCTTTTGATGGCAGCTGGTATAGTTGGTTTTCAGGTTTTGTTGGGGGTCGATTGGCAGAATTGGTTTTAGGGTTTTCTCCTTTGTCGCCAAAATGTTGATTGATTTACTTATGCTCCGAAATCTTGTTGCCTCCGATAAATTAGGAAATGAATCTGTTCTTGCTAAAATGTCTGCCAATATTTTCATCTAGCAACTTCCTTAAAGGATCATGTTTTTGGTCTTGCATGGTGGATATTTTTGTGAATAAAGAGAAAATGGTGGATGGTGGTGGTAGCCGGATATTTTAGAGTATACATTCCAAATTGGTTTTACTAGTATACAGATTTGACAATACATAAAAGTTTTGAAGTTGTAACTTTTAGATTGCGTCTTTTTGTATAAGTTGCGAAGATTTGTATATGTTGGTAGTAGATGTATGTTAATTTTATGTTTATATGTTGAACATGTGGAATCATTATTTTGAGTTTCTCATTTTGTGACTTTCATATCATTTTTTTTCCTAAAAAGGTATTCCACCTGGTAAAATATATGTTGGGATTGAAAGACCAGTTACTCTTGTTGATGATTACTGCTGTCAAAATGATTAAGACTACTCAGGTACTCAAATGAAAATCTTCCTGGTATGTTTCTACTGTTAGTATAAATGTTAAGACTGCTGGTGTATTTTACTACTGGTGGTAATGCTGAAGAACTTCAAGGAAATATACCGAGTAGTTAAAGCTGCTGTTACACTGTAACTAATGGCAAATTTTCCATTTGTTATAACAATAATTAATGATCGGAATATACATATTTGTTTATTTTCCGACTTGTGAAAACGAGAAGTTATCTCGTAGCGAATAGTTATTATTGTGACAAATGGTAATTTTCGCTCGAATAAAATAATAATAAATGTGTATTTATTATTGCAAATGTTAAATTTTCGTAAACCAAATAATTATATGGTAACGGAGTTATTACGGGAACATCGAAAATTGGAAACGAGCTCACACGCGAACCGCGAAAAACCAAAATAACACAAAATACCATAAACATGCCAAACTAACTAACCCAATTTTAATTTCGGATTCCACTGTTCATAAGCCCAAAGAATCGGCCCAATTCCAGACTTGGTTTATTTCATTGATGTTTTTTGTGAAATTCGACCCAAAGCCCCCACTTTAAGCCTTGCTAATTTGTGATTTTCACAAACAAATCACGAACTTTCTTTTGCCACTTGATTCACGAACTGGCAAACTTATGTTGTACAAAGCTTCGCTGCCCAACTCGAACATTTAACCTTCGAAATCTAGCCAAAGCAAATGGCCAAAACCCACCCATGTCGATTTGACAATTTTTGTCAAAACTCTCAAATCAACCCATAGCCATATTTAACCTTTCCTGACAATCAAAGGACATTAAAACTAAGATAATATGAGTGTGGAAAGTGCCTAGGACCCATATCTTACATCAAAAAATCGTGTACACCATATATCAATCGAACCAAATCTATATTTGGAATAAATCTCCCGTACGTGTAAACAACTATATGAAAGTCCAAAATACTTTTAAAAACTTAACCTATAATGGAAATAATGACCAAAAATCAAGGAATGATAAAACCACTGTCCAAATTATGCAATTGAAATTCCATTTTAATAACTAAAAGCAAAATTTAGCGACCCTAGCAAATCTTCCTTTTCCTTAATATATTGCAACACTAATGCAACTCTTTTATACATAAATGAACTCCCAAAAGGACCAGAAACAATTATTTCTACTATACGAATCAAAAATCCCAACTTTGGAAACCTTTTATTTGCGTACGATTCAAAAAGGAACGAACAAGGAAATCTCAAGCATCCTAGATTATTGAATCTCACTTCTAAACACTTTAGAGTGATTGTAAGTCCACTTAATCAGTTCTCTTTTCATTTCGTTATATATTTCATATTATTTCAAGTCGCAAAATTTGTTTCGACACCCATATTTAGTAACTTGTTTTCACGTATTAAACATATCCTCATAATTCTAAATATACTTCATAAGATTGACTAGTCACTAGACTTCATGTTTAAACGTGTGAAACACTCTCATGCATACGTTAGATACGAAAACGAAACAAATTTTGGAACTTAATAACCCACGTAAAAATTAATACTCAAAAACACTTAGAAAATTTCTAAGTGTTTTGAGTGTGTTAAACGACTCAAACAGCTGACTTAAAGGCCTATTATTTTCGAGATTTTCCATGTAACCCATGTATATTTCCACACAACTCGATTTTCAACATGACAAACTTCATGTTTCGTGTTTAACCTTTTTCATGAAACCCATTCGAACATGATTAAAAAACGTCCAAAGTAAAATGAAGTTGTCCAGTCTCGACACTTAGAAAAATTCTAAGTGTTCAAAAGTTTCAAAACTAGCGAACTGGCCAACTCTAGGCCAATTATTTACGAATCTAGGTACAAGACCCCTAATTATTTTTACACCATCTGATTAACGAGGTGAAATTATAGACTTTTCATGTTTTGACTATTCGAATTTAAAGTCAACCCGTCACCTATTTTCGCCCATTTTAAACTGCAGTCGCGAGATTTTTACAAAACTTAAAAATCTAATTTTCTATATAAATTCGAAACTGGGCTAACTTTGGCCCATTAGGAATCTGAGCTAGACCAGCCCAATGGGCTCATACCAAACATTTTTGGAATCAAAAAAATGACCCAAGTTCAGGCCCAAAAGTAGTTTCATGCCCTCGCCTCTAAAAATCTTAACGGGCTTATTTATATATTCGTTAAGGGCCCAATTAAATGTAATTTGATTTTCTGGTCAACCCAATGATTGACTTAAGCTTTGATAAGCTAGAATAAGCTATTGAAATTTTTATAAATTTTTTTCACAAGTTTTTGTACTATTTGGACTAAAAATGTAATAAAAACGACCCCGAGGGACTATTTTTGCCAAACCGGCAAAAATAAGGGTTTAACCTGTGAAAACAGAAACTTGAGGACTTGAAATGATTTTAAAACAACTTATGAGCTCAGATTGTAAATTGAGTTAAATTAGGGTTGAAATTGTAACTTTTTGTAAAATAAGGACTAACGGTGTAACGCAACCACCGTTAGGGTAAAAGGTTTAAAAACTGTGAAAGTCCAAGGGTAAACAGAAAATATTATATTATTTTCATTTAATATCTTAAAGTTTCACAATCTACCCTTAACTCTTATATTATTCTAACGTAATAGACTACTATTTTGTGTGTCATTGTATTCGTTGTAATGGTCACATGCTCTACTCTTGGTCCATAACTATAAACTTGCTATGAGGTAAACTGAACTTTTATGACATTGTGAGCTACACAATGGTCTCGAAACTCTATTTGAACTCACAGTATTTTTACTGCTTTATTTTAAAACTATGAACTCACCAACCTCGTGTTGACACTTTTTAGCATGTATTTTCAGGTATTAAGCGATATCACACTACTGAAGGCTTTTGGCATGGCTTGGCATAATCATAGAAGACTGATATATTTGGGACAACTTGAAATCTTTTATGGGCTTATATATTTTCATATTATTTTTGAAACGTTGTAAACAAATCTCTTTTTAATATGAAATCTATTTAAATGGTTGAGATAAAAACCATTCTTTATACCTTGTGTTGTGATATCAATTTAGTAGCACCCAAACATGTATGGTTCCGCTAATCACTATTTTTGGCGGTGTTACATACACCCCGTGCCCGCTTAAACCAAAAATTAAAACTTTTAGTGCAGAAACGCTTGACTTTTACGGACATCTGGTTACTCTTCTGACAACTGAAAAAAAATCTATAAACTTTCAATACCTTGAGACTATTTTTATCTTGAAACTAGACTCAATTACCTTCAAAACGACGGGTGGCACGACCCGTGATGACTTATGGATTAAAAGATATGATTTTTCAAAGAGTACCAAAAATATTACCGAGACGCCCAACCGAATCGGTTGGAGTTGCTGATCTCTCGAAATCACGTTTTGGTCCATAACTTAAAATCCCGACCTCAAAACTTCACCAACCTTTCCAGATCCATTTAGTATGCTCTTGGGCTCATTTTCATGCAAAAACATCTACCGTTTGACCACCCGGAATAGTACTTTACAAATCAGACACATTAAACCCATTTTGACCCATTTCCACCACAACCCACTTATACTACTTTTATTTTACACCAAACTTGGCCAACTTCATTAACTTATCATAACAAACATGTTCCAAAGACGCTTGACCCGTTTAACACCCAAAATGGGTACTTTTACACATAATCCAAACACCCCTTTAACTATTACTAAAAACACATAAAACACACTCGACACATCGTTAGACCACCAAATCGTTACACGACTTTGACACACATTATAGAACTCATAAAAGAGACTCTCGGGGGTACAACCTTGACTCGAGCTCGGTATTTTACCTAGCTCCTAACGCTCACTATTTTCCAACCGCTTCCAAATCCTTAAGCTATAATCCAAGTCTTACTCTCTTCCAAGCCATAGTATCAACATACAAACCTACAAAACATTGAAACACTAACGCGTAAGCTTTCGCTTAGTATGTAACCCAACATAAAACACATATCATACACATACTACCACATAAGCATCAAATCACTTAAAGGCTTCCAAGCTACAATATTCAATCTATATCACATATAATTTCATAACATAAACCAATACCAATTCACAACAACCATAACCAACTACATACATTAATTAGTCCAAGCTAATAAGCTAACTTACTCTTAGCCAAAGTCACTAGTCACCTATTCCCAACTTATAACCATTCCAAATCCAAGTCTCATATTCTTACACCTTCATAATACATATATGATAAATACATACATAACACATGTTTTAGGGAGAGTTACTTACCTTATATCCAAGCTAATCTATCATTCCTGATTTCACCACCATCATCATCATCCTTGCTAGTCATCATCATCATCATTACTTATTGGAGTGGGTTATTGCTAGGGAAGACTATAAGCACTTGATCTTCATCATCTTCTTCTTCTTAAGTCACCATCTCGCTTTCCCTCTCTTTTTCTTTATCTAAGAACCGGCCTCAAACTTATCTCAATAATGGTGGAGGAGTCTATAACTCCCTAGATATATTTTAGTTAGGTGGCACTTTGGGCTAAGGGCAAGAATGACCCCTCAAGTCTCATTCCTTCTTTTTTAGCCACAACACACTTTATCACATAATTAATACTTGGCAACCTAGGTCCTTTTAGTTTATGCATCATATTTTATTTTACTACATTAGTCATACTTTGACTACTAGTTTGACTTCCACATAACTTTGTTGACCAATCAATCACATAAAGTCCTTAGCATATTCCATCTAGGGTGGGGTCCAAGTACTCGGAAAACGGGTCTAACAGCTGCTGGAAGAAGAGTTAGTGCTGCTAGTACTAACTTACTACTGCTGAAATGTTAAAGCTGACAGAGTTTATGTGTAAGATAAGTATAGTAATGTTGTGTAACACCTTTAGATAAATATATAAAAGATTTATCTTGTAGAGAAAGTTATTGTAAGCTGACTAGGACTCCTTAGTCTATAAAAGAAAGTCCTAGGGCATTGAGTTAGATACGCGTTTTTATATAGCCTCAAGGTTGTAAACCCTAATACTAGGATGGTATTCGTATTATTCATTAATAATATTGAAGCTGTTTTATTTGTTAATCTTGTGTTCATAACTGTTTATTGTTATATTACAAGTTCTTCTTAATATTAAAGTATAGATTCTGCATAAACTTTAATATACTCAAAGACATTTTCTACATAGTTGTTTTAAATTTATCTAAGATAACTTAACCTTTACAAGTTAAGGGATTCGATCAAGTGAATAGCTTAGATCAACAATATATTACTCCAAAAAATGTTTTAAATACAATGGAATGTGGCTAAAAAAGTTTCAGCTCATAAATTTTTTTGGTATTTTTACAGCTCATAAATTTTACATTCAAAATTTCAACAACCTAATGACAACACATTTATTTTACATGGTTTTAAATAAAGATGAATATTGAAACAAACTAGAAATGGCAACCAATTCAAGTTAAAGTTGTCCATACGCAGAGTAGCAGACTGTACTACCAAATTTATGTTCATTCAATAGCAAATAGGTGTACACTTCACGCTAATGATGAAGTTATTATGAAATACAGTAAAGGTTTAAGAGTTATTTCCGTAAGAAAAGGTGGCGGCAGGTAAAAAAATTATAGTAGATGTGGGAGAAAAGACTAATTGAGTAATATGGCTGTTGAGTTGATAATTCTGGAAGAAAAGGTTTAATGTACAAAATCTTTCAATACGTAGTGTGTTTGCATGTTAATGTTTACTTTCAAGCATCTAATTCACTTTCGTTAAATATTTATAACAGGGTTTATCATTTTAAACTCTTATGATTATGGGAATGACAAAATATGCACCGGACATAAGACGGACAATAAAATCTGCCGGCTTACTAAAGATGGAGGGCATGGTTAAACGATTTCTTTTACCACATCAATTTCATATAGTAAAAAACATTTAATTTATCTTTTTTCTTAACTTTTCCATAATTAATGTAGCACTTTCTCGCTAGCTATTTCATTTAAATATACTTCTAAACACAAATAATCGATCACAATACACACACAAAATAAAATAATGTTTCTTTCTCATGATGTGTGAAGGTCGTTGAGGGACTCCACTCCCGTGAAAGAAAAAAAAAATGTTTATTCTCAATGATATGGGTTTTCTTGGTTCCCACAAGAAAAGAAGTTTCCTTTTCCTTTTTCCCGCTCCACATCTAATACACTAATACAAACAGTAAGTTAGGCCGTCTAAAATCTCTTATATCCTTCTTAACGTAACTTGTGATATAAACAAATACATTCATCTTTAATGGATTAATCACAAACTTATGGTACATGAGAACCTACATGACAGTTTAATTCATGAAAGAGTTACCTCATAAACCGGCCGAAATGACCGTTTTATTGTATGCATCTACGATTACTGTGATTTTGTTAGGAATATAAATATTCAGATGAAGGCTCGGTCACCCCGAGCATCTAATTAGCATTTATATAGCTCGTAGGCTTGTTTATATAAGCTTAGTATTATTAGTATTATTAGTTTTATTAGATTAGTCGTATCTATATTTGTGGAGTGGGTCGGGGCTTTCCCCACTGTCAGCTCACTTCACAGCCCACTAGGGGCACTATTATTAGGAAGTATAAATACCCCTTCACACACTTGGGAAGGGTTGGAACTCTTGTATTATTTCACACACAAGCTAATCTTATCCAGGTTTTCTCTCAAGGTTCCCTCTCTCTCTCTAGTTCATCTCATCTCTCTAACCATGGATCTAATCTTCCATGAACCAAGACCACCCGAATCATCCACACAATCAATATGGTTATTTCCTACAATTGGTATCAAGAGCCATGGTTAGATCCGATTGATTGTGTGTTGGTCTCATTCTTTTTGGCTCGAATCCTTTTATACTAACTGCTCTACTTATTTTTTTTGGTTCGGTTATTTGTGGGCCGTAATTATTTTTTGTTGAGGAAAACCGCTGGTACACTGTGTTTTAAAGATCATTTGGATATCATTTGAAAGTATCATCTTGTCTTAACAGTTTTAGTCACATCATTTTATTATCACTTCTTTGTTCGAATAGGTACTCTCACAACCGCAAGAATCCATGTTTTGTTAATTCAGTTTGGTCTTAATATTCAAATGGGCCTTCAATTTGGGCTTCAAATGTTTAAATGATTATGGCCTTAATCTTATTAAACTCTCTGGTTCGAAATACCATTTCTCAAGATCTGGTATCTTGTCGGTTTTATTCGTTGGTGATTTACATGGTTTCTACGTTGGTGTTGTGGCTTATTTGTGGCTGAAAATACAAGTTCTTGGTTGCATCTTACCAGATTTGGCTGTTGTGATTAGATGGGTTTGTGGCGTTATGTTCATAGTAACAGTTTGGTGACTTGTGGTGATATTTGGTGATTGTTGCTTCTGGGAGCAGCAGATGGGTGTTCTTGTTTGGCACTTGGCCTTTTAGTTGTTCTTGGAGATGATGTTTTCTTGAATGCTGCTTGTGTCAAAGAATGTGGTTCTTGAATGCGGTTTGTCATGAAAGAGAAAAACACAGATCCGGTTTTTAAGGAAAGTACGAAAGTGACAGCGTTGACCGGTCAAAGTTGCAATTTGTCTCCGATGCGGTTTGTCCTGGACTCGGTTTGTCCATACAGTCATGGACTCGGTTTGTCCATACAGTCATGAACTCGGTTTGTCCATACTGTCATGAACTCGGTTTGTCCACTTAACCACGGACTCGGTTTGTCTGTTTAATCACAAACGCGGTTTGTCTATAAACTTATGAACTCGGTTTGTCTATCTGTTCGTGGATGCGGTTTGTCTACCAGACCAGTAAAGTCAAACCGAATCATAGATAAAGAAGGAGAGAAGCAGTAAAACAGACCCAGACCTAACAAACAACATTACAACATAAATCCCAAAAAATCACAAAATGCTCTAAGATTACTGCAACAAAACTCAAGTACAACATCTAAATCAACTCCAACCCGAATACAAATCGTACAAGATCAAATCCATCTTCTATTACACTCACTGATTATATACAACAATATAATGCTCGAATCATTCTACAACAACTAATTCAAAACTACATTATCACAACAAATCCTAAAATCTAACCTACCTCTCTCAATCGTGACTTCAGTCTCCAGTTCGGTTTGTAACAAACTAATTTTTACAACAATACAAGATTACATCTAATGTACCTACCCGAGACCTCCTCTTGGAGATCTTGAAGATGCGGCTTGTTTGTGGTATAAACGTGCTTCGGTTTGTGTTTGCCAGCCGGATTTGAGATTAATGACTATTAAAAGGGGGTTGTGACTGAAAAGGTGTGGTATTCGATGGTTATGGAGAGGTATGGTTGGGAGATGGTTGGTTGTTACTCGTGTGAGTGGTGTCGCAACAATTTTTGATGGAGAGATAAGTTGGATTGATTGACTGCGGTGATTATATGATTTGTGTTTGCCTGATTTGGGATTAGGGTTTGTATTCGATTGGTTATGTGTTTAAGGTTTGAGGTATTTTTGGTGACTGCTCATTCTAGAGTAACAGGTTTTGATGTTGTAGCATTTGAGGCAGTGAAGTTATTATCTTCTCTAGGCTGATTATCATTTGATGTTTGATTTGTGTTGATGGATCTAGTTTGTTGATGAAGTGATGAGATGTGTTAGGTGAGAGCAGATTTGGATGAGATGGGGGCGGATTATACTAAGAGTTGTGTTTAAGTTTTAGGAAATGAGAATAATTAGGGTTATAATACACGGTTTGTTTTATGTTTGGGTTTGGATTTGTTGGGCCAAGAATAAACTGAAAATTGGACTGGCTATAATGGACTGCAAACTTCTATAATTGGACTGGGCGTTTTGCTTTATTGATTAAGTGGGCTGTATATCAAATTGAAGTATTTGGGCTTTAAAGTGTCGGACTGGACTTGGGTTTACGTGTTATATTAATTCTTTGCTGGATACTTGCGATTAGAACCACAAACAGTTATGTAACCCGCATGTTAGTGTCTATTTGGTTGTTTGTAGAATCTTTGGGTTATAAATTTTAGACCACGGTTACAATTAAGCTTCGTTATCCGTGACTGGGTATTATTTTGGGATTGGAATAATCGGGTCTTTCTGGATATTACTACGGGATGCCATTGTCGGATTCGTGTAAGACGTCACGGCTAGTATTTGGGTTCATGAATATCAACATGATTACAGAATAGTGGATTTGGCTGCACGGTCCTATTAGTGCCTACGATTTAAGTGAGTCTGCAATTTGATGTTTACGAGTTGAGTTACAGTTGACAAATTGCAATGTGATTAATTGTGATTTGTCAAGTTGCGTGTTTGTCTTATTGCGACTTGACGGATTGCTATTTGACCAGTTACGATATGACGTTGCGAGTCAACACTTGCGATTCGACTTATTGTGATTTGGTTGATTGCAATCTGTCTTGGTGCAAATTGACAATCTGTGGCTTGGCCTGTTGCAATTTGATCATGTTGTGATTTGACTTCTGTGACTTGAATTTCGAAGATTGGTATTGCACCTCACTCTTGGGTATTCTGGTTGATTTCACGGTTTCTCTTGTAGTTTTTAGAAAATCCCGCGAAAGATTCGATTTCTCGGTTTAAATCTCAAAGAGCTGTAAAATCCCGTGAGATTAATTTTGGACATATAGGCGGGACTTGGATTTTGACATAATATAACTTACGGGGTTTGGCTATTTTTTTTGGGATAAGTTTGTGCTTCAAGATCAGCAGGAATTGGGAAATTATGGTAACTTGGTTGGTTTGTTAATTCACGGGTTGGTGTACTTAGTGTCACAAACATCTCGGGGTGGATGGATGCACGATGTTTGTTGACCCTTGCTCGAGCGTATTTAAGGTGGTTAGACCTGGATGTTCAAGAAGTGGATATATACAATAAAGGATGGAAGGTTGGGTATATATCACTACCTATATTTAAAGGAGTTACGTTGTTGTGCTCAATATAGGTTCTAAATCACAATTTGCAATTTAAGGTGATTAGACTTGGATGTTCACGAAGTGGATATATACAAGTAAGGATGGAAGGTTGGGTATATATCACTACCTATATTTAAAGGAGTTACGTTGTTGTGCTCAATATAGGTTCTAAATCATAATTTAGTGCAAGTTTAAGTCGCGGACTTGTTCTTTATCAAGCTTCATCAAGTGATTGTTGTTTCTCAAGCTTCTATTGGGATTGTTGCTCAAGATCTTCTCAAGAGGTAGTCAGGCCTAAAGACAAGAGGTGATTTGTTTGGAGACATGTTTTAACCTTTTACTCACTTTAAAAGTCATATGCATTTCATCAAGCGGTTTTGGCATATTACGAGCTTCAATGAATTGTTCATCTACTAAACCATTGATGATGAGGAAAGCAAGGGGTTACTACACGAGAGTCTTAATCACCTTCTTCGTTGCAGTAAGTTTCATTTGTCTCTTTTCATGTTTTGTGCCTGACAAATTCACAAACATCACGGACTCTCAGCTTTGGCAAAAAGGTCATTTCATGTCCTTTTTGAGGGGGAGAATTATCGCAAGTTTCCTAGAAGTTCCGTCTCCAGCGATTTGAATCTTAGCAGTTTCGGTTACAGCGGGTCAGATCGTAACGATTCAGGATTCAGTGGTTCAGTCTACAGCATTTTGAAGCTTACTGCTGTGCAGCTAGTTCTTGAATTTATTTCTCAGATAAATCTCAAGAACTTTAAAATCCTGTACACAGTACGACAACTATTCCACATCCAAGTAGCTGGATCAGACAGCTTTGTTTGATAGGACTGACTATGAGTCATGGGCACTTCTAAGAATTTGCGCATGTTTCTTCTCTTTTTGGCTAGTCAACAACACAAGATGATCACAAAGTTAATCCGGTATTCTTTATTTGTGATTGAAGTTGAATTTCACGAAGGCGTCTACTTATTTTATCTTGAAGTCGGGGTTGGTTGGATGCATGGCCTTCAATGATAACTTGCTCGTGCTCAAAATTTAAGTTGAAGACTTGGGTTATCTAGTTACCAGCAGTTGGGGTAACTATCACTTAAGAGTTATTGGAGTACTCAGTGTCACACGTCATTGACGTTGTCGATAATCGCAAGAGGTGTTAATGTCTCATACTTTGGTTGGGTATTGAGCTCTTAGAGATTTGCTTGGAGCATTAATTCTCTACACCGTTCTTCCAACATTAGTGCAAGGTTAAGTAACAAATTTGGGGTCTTCTACTTCAGTTTTCAGTATTGGTATATCGGGTTCTCTTCATAGAGTGGTCACTAATCTATGTTCAAGGTTGGTTAGTTGGCCAAAGGTTTTAAAAGTTGTGATGTGATCTGTAATCCTCACAAGATATTCTTTACCCAAACTGATGTTCACCATAATCAAAATCAGTCATGCCACATTCAATCTGTTACTGCCTCACGGTTTCTTCTTGATTTTGTAAAATCCCGAGAAAGAACTTATTTCTCGGTTTAAATCAAAGATTTGTAAAATCCCGTGATGATGGACTATGCGCTCTTAACCATGATCGGGTTAAAACCATTATCAAAGTTCAGTTAAAGCATCATAAAGGGCTAGATTTGGGCATTAATCACAAGAAGTGACTACGGCGTTAATTCATTATTATTTATTTGAGGCTGAAGTGAAATTTCATGGGTGCGTGTACTTAGTATCTGAAGATATCGGGGAGGTTGGATGAAGATTCTTCGAGATCCTTGTTCGAGCTTTCAATACAATGACAAGGACTTGGATATCTAGTTATTTTTTCTTTCTCCCTATTACAAAATAACTATCACTTTAAGGGGTCACATTGTAGTGCTCAGTGTCACACGAAGTTGTGGATATCCAAGAGGTGATGTATGTCTTATACTTGATGGTTGGTTGGTTGAAGAGTATAGAGTACTTAGGGATTCGATGTTGCACGAAGTCTCTGCACCGCTCTTTGTCTCGCATTAGCACAAGTTTAAGTCACAAGTTCGGGTTATGTTACTTCAGGCTCAAGTTCATCATATTGGGTTTTTCTCCATCAGTGGTCACGATTTCAAGCCGACAAAATGATAATGGGGTTGGTAACGAGTTAGATGAGAGAAGTTGTAAAGAGAGAGATGATGACGTCTGTACAAATCAGTGCAGGCCTCGCTCTTCATCAAATGACGTCTGTACAAGTCAGTGCAGGCCTCGCTCTTCATCATTATGACGTCTGTACAAGTCAGTGCAGGCCTCGTTCTTCAAAGAAAAGAGAAGTGTACGCTTGAGTGCACTTTATCTTCAAAAGAAGAGGAATCTTCTTATTTATGGCCATTCTCATCAACAAAATTCATGCTCTTTCCGTGCTTATTCAGTCTTCAAGTGGATCGGCGCACATTGGAGTATATTTTTATTCACGTATTCAACCAAAAATTGCAGTTGACAGGCATATGCAATTTTTGAGGGGGGGAAAGAGTGAATAAACAACATGTCAGTCTTCAAGAACCGTCAAGTGGAGCTACTTATCGTTGATGGTATTCATATTCACTAGTTCAGTCATCAAAAATTGCAGTTGGCAGGCATATGCAATTTTTGAGGGGGGGGGGAAAGGGTGAATATTAATCTACATGTTGGTTGATGATTGAGAAATGGTCATACGACTCCTGAATACGTCAGTTCAGGAGTCGTGCAAACCATGGTTCTCCAACACTACTTCTTCCTCCGTCTATCAAGGTGTTGAAGAACATGGTCATGGAATGCTAATCTACATATTCTCACGGGCTGGTACAATCAGCAACAATGGGTTTCTAGTCAATGCTTCATGTACACGTCATTAGGCTACATGTACACATCATGATGATGATTCCGATTAATCGTAACCATCATGGGGGAGAGAAATGTGTACACCAAGGACGCACAACAGGTTCACGTGATCAGGGCTTAATATCCAGGATGGATAAATACTGTAGATGATCAGTGGTTCAACTTGTTACCTTGGTATTATCGTTTCACTGCTACGTTATGTGCTGATTAATCGTAACCATCAGGGGAGAGAGAATGTGTACATCAAGGACGCACAACAGGTTCACGTGATCAGGGCTTAATATCCAAGGATGGATACATACTATAGATGATCAGTGGTTCAACTTGTTACTTTGGTGTTATACTAAAGACTGAAGAAGGTCGAGTCGTCAGTCTACTCTACATTCTCTGTTGGGAGTTATCTTCTCATGTGTATGCTGCGGGCTGATGGGTTACATGTAAGGTTACTGGAAGGCATTTGGTGAGATAAAGATGATTGGTATTCTGTTCCTCCACATTGGGCAATCTTGAAGAAGGTCGAGTCTACAGTCTTCTCCACAGTCAAAAAATGTTGAGCTCTTTTCTTACAACTTGATTTTTAACTTAATCCCATGACAGTTCTTGTTTGATGAGTTGTGGAGTTAAGTTAGGGTCAAGTTGTTCTGTAGTTTAAGGTTTGGTTCAACTTGATTTTAACCTAATCTCATGACAGTTCTTGTTTGATGAGTTGTGAGGTTAAGCTGAAATCAAGTTGTTTCTGGGCTTAAATTTGTGGTTTAACTTAACCTCATGACAGTTCTTGTTTGATGAGTTGTGAGGTTAAGCTAGATTTCAGTTGAGGCTCAACTTAAACTACCGAAAAGATGCATAAGGTTTTTGACGGCGTCACTCAAGGACGGGAGTGTTAGAAGATTAAAGACGGCATGCATTTGGTTATCAAAAGACTTCTTCATATTTCGGGCGTTCATCCAAAGTCTTCTTCCTATTATGGGTGTTCATCAGAAAGGTTGTCAGATTGGGGGAGAGCACTAATTAGGGGAGAGTGAAAAGCCAGAATCATTCCCTGATTGAAAGTGCTCACATTGCTCTTCAGCAAGTCAAGTGATGAATGCGAAGAAGATTCAGAATGCTGAGGAGTAATGGTTTCTGGTTCGTATCCTTGTACATATATACTTGTTCATATCTTATACCATCTTGTAAATAGATATATAGAAAATCTTGCTAATTGTAAATAGAGAAACGTAAAATCAGAAAAACCATAAAAATTAGAAAATAGAAAATACCAAAAATAGTTTCACCTAGGCATGTCTTCTGTTTATCGATAACATTTACGGACTTAGAAATGTCATTCAATAATGGCACGGGTCTTTAAATGAAGCTCGAGCAGAAGTTAAAATGGATTGTTAAAACATGTCTTAATGGCTTGCTATTACTTTAGATAGCAACCCGCGCTTCAAAATGGGGAAAGCACGTCGCCAAAAAGATGGTTGTTCCTCCAACTGGGTGATGTTCACCTGGGCATGGATTACTTTATATCCATGTTTCTTTGATCTGATGTACGTTTCAGTGCATCATTTCTTGAAAAAGAAGAGAAGTCTTCTTTGTATAACAAATAGTTTTCATTCTATGATTCTTCTGAAAATTATTTGTGAGACACTTGGTGAATATGTGTTGTATGAAATTTGTTTATACTTGGATTATGCATAAAATTTGTCACTCAATCAACGACTACAAAACCTCATGACAGTTCTTGTTTGATGAGTTGTGGGGTTAAGCGTGATTTTAGTTGAGGTTCAACTAGAATACGGGTCATTGATTGAGGGGGAGAGTGAATTCAAATTTTATATCATCAAACGGATTTATTGGTTAAATCATACTTGTTAGAAATGGTTTTGTAGTTAATGGGGAATTAGTTGAAGAGGATCTTGCTTAAATATATCAAATGACCAAGTGTGTTAGTTGCTAGAAAGTTTAGGACATTATGTGCAATTTGCTTGTAGTATCCTAGCTTCACATAACTAGAAGGTTCATTTGTATCTCTTTGGAATCCTCGTTTAATCCCCTAGATACTTTAAGACTCAAAACCTAAAAGAAGTAAGAAAACCAGTTGTGTTTGATGTTCTTGAATGCCCCAATGACATTTGTATGATCTGAATGAATGAGTTTCAAATGTTGTGTGACTTATGTTAGTCGATTGCTGCTCAATTGTTGTCAATATTGTGCTTATGCTATCAGGATTTGCTTAGGTGTATTGTTATTATGTTAGAATCATGTTCCTAAGATCCTGAATTAAATATTGAAATCTGTGTGAATTGCCATGTTCATGATTGCTAATTGCTCTTCATGCTAGATAGTGGTTTGACGTAGTTCCTGATTGGGGTTTGATTATAAGATGAACTTGGTATTATAATGTGGCAAGCTGCTGAAGGGTAGCTATTTAGGAATAGTGTATCTGTATGTATGCATATCTGTGTTGATATTCTTATGCAGATTCCATAGCCAAAATGAATGTACCAGTTCCCATTCTAACCATTTGATCAGACGTTCAAACTCTATTGATTGGCTCGAAATTCACCACGACAACAACATTGGCAGCAACAACAACAACAACAACAACACCGTCATCACCACCACCACCTTCAGTAAAACGAAGCAATATTTGTTCTGATCTCGCCAAGTGGGGATCTACAATTCTTGGACGTACTTGTTGGTGGATGGATAAGCGATGTTGACCACTGACTCACTCAGAAAAGCGGGTGATTACATCATCTGCGCAAAAAGGTCAATATCATTTGTGTCATAATAATCAATTTGTGCAAAATTAGCAGTGAATCTCCCTCTTAGATTAAGGGGGAGCATAGTATGTTTCATCATCAGAATACATTAAATTGGACACATTTTCTAACTTATTTAAATCAATTGGGATCACAAATCTCAAAAGGTTTGAAATTTTTGATCGGGGGAGAGAATGTGATTTAAATATGAAACCTGATGAAAATGTGATGTTTTGGACTTTAATGAAAGCTCTCCCGTATGTGCTAAACCATTTTGTATATCAATGCACATATTGAGGGGGAGCAAATGGTTTGTGGAAACAAAAAGGATTTGGCATTGCAAGAGATCGTGACTCAGACTTCACCAATGAATTGACGAAACTTGAACTGTCATCAATCGAAAGGATACGTCTTGGCCGGGTAATAATTTCAAGCTGGTCTAACCAGTGATGTAAGCGTGTCTCGAAAAAGATGTATCTGAGTAGAGTGTACCACTTCGAGAAACTTTCTGTGGACTTGACCAGGCCGGGTAATAATTTCAAGCTAGTCTAACTAGTGATGTAAGCGTGTCTCGAATCGGTCATGTTCACTGAAAGTGGATCAATTCAAAAAGTGCGAGCTCTACCTAACATGTGCAAATTTATAAAACAATCAAACGAGCACATGTTGAGGGGGAGCATTTGAAAAATATAAAACTCTCAAGTGTTTGCAAAAATGTGTTTCAGAATCATGAACACTTTGAGAGATTTTTCAAAGATTTGGTTTATGGCAATCGTGGAAGTACACCAAAGACCGACCATTTTAATTAATGCATGGAGTTATAAGGATGGTTAGGTTAGGCTCAAGTTCCCACGATCCCGCCAGAGCCGGAGGGATCTACCCAGGGACAATCCACTAGTTAGTGTAGAAGTCCTTAGGTATGATTAAAAAGGAGAAAAGTGTGATTAAGGGAAGAGTGCCGACTGAGATGGAGCTGGTACTGGAACAAACCCAACAAGGTACTAGTAATGAAGTCTCGGTAAGCACTGAAGGGGTTGAAGAATGAAAAAGAATTGTAAAGATAAAGGGTGAAAAGAAATAGCCCTCCTTACAACTTAGGCAGAAACCGGGTCAATACATATGCTGTCAGAATCACTTAGTTGATTGCTGGCATTGAAGAAAAAGTATCATGGACCCAGTGATACGCTGCACAACCCTCCCTAGCCACTCAAGGTCCCTCAAAGGATTCTTGTTTCAATTGTCACGGAGTTCAATACATTCCTATCGTCTCTCTCACTCCGAGTTAGATGATATTGAAAAGGTGGCAGTCCTCTCCAGCCTCCGCTCACTAAATCAAAGCGCACTATTGAGTCTAGAGCCACGAGATGCATAATAAGATCTCATAGGGACACGAATTACTTCTACATTGGTAGTTCAACATTAAGAACACCAGATGTAAACTTATGAGTCCTACGCAGATCTTAGCAATCTGCCAGAACATTTATGAGAGAATTTACTAATGTAATTCTCAATGATTGAATGGAAATTCCTGCCAGGGTCAACATCAAGCAGCCCTGAAAGCAGGTCACTTCGGTAATTCCCTGTGGATTACGCTTAGTGATCGCGGCGGTTTCAAACGGTCTACAGTCGTGGAGTGATCTCCAGCGACTCACCTAATCGTTGATGTGCTACGGTTCGATCTTAAAAAGCCCTCTGTGGGTTTTCGATTAGGAACGGTCTTGGTAAGGATTAGAGAGAGTTTTCACACTATGCTGTTAACAATCTCGAAGTCCGAACCTGTAAGTACCGTTCGATTTGTTGCTAACTGTCGTATGCAGGAACTTCTGGCGATTGTAGCTGTGGAATGCTGTAGCTGGTTGCTGTTGTAGCTGGTTGCAGAAAAGATGCCAATCCTCTACCACATGTTCACACTACATCATCATTGTAATTCAACAAAGTCATGATCAACCTAAAAGACCTTTAATACGGCTTCTGCAAACTCTGATGCTAAAGATCATGACACCAAATAGTGTGAGCATGTCGGCTCAAAGATTTATACATCACATGGAAACATACTGCTGAAAGATGACTTGGAAACACATGCTGGATGATATTTTCGAAGAATACTCAAAATCATCCAAGACAAAGGAAAGGCCATCAAAAGTTCACTGCTGAATGCACAAAGATACAAGACTTTGAAGAATCAAAGACTACGAGCTATAAAGACAAGTTCAGAAGAAAGAATGCTAGAATTCGAATTATTATTTCCGGGGTGACCTCCCTTAGGGGGAGATTGTTAGGAATATAAATATTCAGATGAAGGCTCGGTCACCCCGAGCATCTAATTAGCATTTATATAGCTCGTAGGCTTATTTATATAAGCTTAGTATTATTAGTATTATTAGTTTTATTAGATTAGTCGTATCTATATTTGTGGAGTGGGTCGGGGCTTTCCCCACTGTCAGCTCACTTCACAGCCCACTAGGGGCACTATTATTAGGAAGTATAAATACCCCTTCCCACACTTGGGAAGGGTTGGAACTCTTGTATTATTTCACACACAAGCTAATCTTATCCAGGTTTTCTCTCAAGGTTCCCTCTCTCTCTCTAGTTCATCTCATCTCTCTAACCATGGATCTAATCTTCCATGAACCAAGACCACCCGAATCATCCACACAATCAATATGGTTATTTCCTACAGATTTCAAGAAAGTATTAGCTCACACAATGGTGTAGACACATACAATAATTATTAGATAAATAAGTTAGTTGGTCCAAGCCCGACTTGTGGGTTGGGTCCATTAGGGTTTCCAGGTATATTGCTTTATAAATACATGACGAATAAACATTATACCCTACGAGTTTTATCATTCTTTAACATGATATTGGATCGGGTCTAATTCTCAGACCTAGGTGGCTATGTTGAGCCGCCTCCCCTAAGCCACCCGTCAAACCCTATCATAGAAAAATAGCCGTCACTTTACATCATACCCAACTAACCTTTGTCGTCCTTTTTTGTTTTAGTTTACCACATCATTCAAAAGTTTCATGCATAAATCCATAAACAAATCCCCTTCACGTCATCTGTTCATGCATCACAATGCATACTTCATGCAATTAATTTTTCTTTTCTTATAGCCAACAATTTTGTTGACTGGTCAATACTACGTAGTTTCAATTGACTTGGTATTAAAGTAAGGTATCTATGAATAAGGAGATTGGTTTGTGGTTCCCCGAGGGTGTTGTTAAATGGTCAAGCAGCCTTTCCCCATGGATCTATGAATAAGTGTCTTGGCTAAAGCGTGCTGCAAGCATCCTTCATTTTGTTTACTTATGTGGCTGTAATCTATCATGAACTGGTCTTGTATATGGATTTAGACATGGCGTGAACAACTTTTTGGATTGTTAAATAAGTTTACTCTAAAGACGCCCTCGGTACAATATTGACGATCTCACAAAGATTTTTCAGTGAATTTACATTTACTGATCCAATCTTTTACGGAATCGATCCCTTTTTGACTGTACAAGAATATGTGGAGCTCAGCATGTCTGGAAGCACAGGAGAACGTTCTTTTGCTGATATTGTCACCAGTATTCGTTACTGGGTCATTCATAGCATTACTATACCTTCCATATTCATTGCGGGTTGGTTATTCGTCAGCACTGGTTTAGCTTACGATGTGTTTGGAAGCCCTCGGCCAAACGAGTATTTCACAGAGAACCGACAAGGAATTCCATGTTGTCGGAAAAAAAAATATATATTTGTTTTATTGTTTTTTTGTTAGTCGATTGTTCGTAAGACTTTGTAACCGGTCGACTAAAGTTGACCGTTGGTACCAGTCCCTAAAGTCAACCGTTGGTACGGTTGTGTTACCAGCCGACTTAGCCGATTGTTAGTACCAATCGACTTATCCGACTGTTGGTATCAGTAGACTAAAGTTGATTGTTGGTACGGTTTTGTTACGAGTCGACTAAATTTATGTTTTTATTATGTTAATATTTTCTTTTTCTTTTCTAGTTTACTATTCCAGTCCGAGCTTTCGTGATTTTGCCGCTCGGCCTGCGGGGGAGTATTAGATGAATAAGTTAGTTGGCCCAAGCCTGACTTGTGGGTTGGGTCCATTAAGGTTTCCAGGTATATTGCTTTATAAATAGGTGACGAATAAACATTATAATCTATGGATTTTGGCTATGTTTGGCGCAGAGCTTTTTGGGGCAATGAGCGGTGAGAATGAACTTTTTTATTTTTTATGTTCGTTTGGTAAGATAGCAATGAGTTGTGGCAATTTTTTAGGAAAGCTTTTTTCCCAATGCTTCTTTTTGAAGCTGTGGATATTTACAAGAACTGTGAATGTATTCAAATGACTAAAATACCCCCTACCCTATCCCTAATGAAAACCCTAATATATATCATCACGTAATATACACCTCTGTCCCTTTTTTTTCCTCTCATCAATTGTTGTCATCACATCTTTCAAGGTTAGTGCATGCTTATTATTTAATTGCCTAGTTTTTGTTTATGTGATTCACTAGCAAATATGACATGATACCTACTTGTCTTTGTACTCATTTGTCTGTTAGTGCATGATTATTATTTAATATGACATGAACAAAAGAATTAGTATGAATGTCACTAGAATGAACAAAGGCCGATGGTTACTGATGTGCTGACTCTCTTTGAATGAACAAAAAAATTAGTATGAATGTCACTAGGATGTCGTGACCAGATGATAACACGAAAGGAGATGAATATAATAGAAATCTGAAAAGTATGTAACACAGTATAACATGCATCCAGTGAGTTTAATGATTAAGTCCATTAAAGCCAACATTGTTGTGTTCGTTTTATTGGAATGTTGGTCTTGTTGGGTTTGTAATGTTGTTTCCTAAACAATGAATAACTGAAACCAAGGTTGCTGTGCATTGTGTAATGCCTGTTATATAGCAATGTGAGGATATAAAAACTGATCCCTAGCTCGCTGTTAAAAAGTTCTACTGTAGGAACAAAATATGTAAATGCATGTTATACCTTCGAATGTAGGTGCGTGATAAACCCGAAAATTTAGAAATCTAAAAAGATGATAACAAGGTAAGTGATCAAAACAGTGATGCAAGTATTTGTATTAGAATATAGCAACTAATGAAATAGTTTTGTGTGGTCTTATCAACATGGACACAGAGCAGCTGAATAGCAAATGCTTTCTATGTTCATTTTTACATTTATCATACTTCCAATCAACCAGAAAATTTTTTTTAACTTGTGGTCTACCTTTGGCTTTTTGCCTTCTTGCCATATACCTTATGATTTCATCCTTGATCCTACATTGGCATTCTAGCTTTTGTAGTTTTGTACAACTAATGGTTGTCTGTGAGAAAACATTAAGTATGTTTGGTTATAAAGCAAGGAACATCTCGTATAAGGTATGTTTCTGAAGATGTTTCTATTAAGTATCAATTAGTTTTGTAAAAAATTAGTGCTTATAATTAAACACTAGATATCTACAACATACTATAATATGTTATAAGATGATGTTGCTGTGTTGGTGAGCACTTTAGGTAACATGATGTTGGCACATAGTTTATAAGATGATGCTGCTGTGTTGGTTACCGATTAGTTTTGTAAAACATTAGTGCTTATAATTAGACACATTAGTTTGTACCATACGAATACTTTAGATGATAAAAACACAAAATATTAGTCGTAAAGAGGTAACGTACTAAAGAGATACATGTGTTTCTTCTTTCTAGATGACCCCAACTAATGAAACCGCAAAAGCTAATTATAATTGGATGGAACAATCTATCTTGAAGTTGTGTGAGTTCTTAAACGCATATCAAAATAAGAAGGGCCGAAATTGTGACTTTAAATGGATGCAACTTCAGCCTGAGTTTGAGAAAAAGCATAACATCAAATTCAATAGCAAAAAATCATTAAAGAGTAAGTTTGATGGGATGAAAAGACAATTTACCCTTTGGAAGACCTTGAAAAATGGAGAAACTGGTTTAGGTTAGGATGAAAGTACCGGGAAACTCAATTGTTCCGATGATTGGTGGGACCAAAAAATTGAGGTAAAATTTCTTTTATTCATTTAAATTGGAAGATGTCAGCATCTCATTCTTATTATTATAAATTCTAACCATATATTATTTATTGTGTAGGAAAATGAAAATTTTAAACCATTTAGAACAAAACCACCATCTAAAGAATTGCAAGATGCATGGTATCAACTCTTTGGGGATTCCGTTGCTAGTGGGGTGAATGAAATGGCGCCCGGTATGGATATAGGTACATCAAGTGAGGCGCCTATTGCTAACGTTGAACCCTTAGGTGTAGCATTTGATGATAATGCAGATACATATGAAGTATATACTCAAATCTCTAATTCTCTAGATTCTCAAGAGGAAGGATTTTATACAGAGTTAATGAAAGATGTGGGCCAAGATGTCCCAACATCAAGCCAAGTTGGAGTTTCTAAACAAGTAAACAAGTCTACTAAATTAACTATGAAACCAAAATTTGTTGAGATACAGTCTGATGTTAATAAAGATGATCCTTATAGTGCTAGTAGGTGTATGAGTGTCCTTAATGGCATGATAGATGGTGGAATGATGGCAGATGATAGTCCTCTTTGTTATCTTGCTATGGATTTGTTTAAAGATGCTGTCACACGGGAATTGTTTTTGAATATGCGGAGTGATGATTCTAGGCTAAAGTGGTTGCAACATAACCAAGATTGATGCGAATAAGCTTTTCTTTTTTATGTGGCCAATGATGCATGATATGGACATCCTGTTTTATTTTGTTATGTTATGTTTTATTCGGATAGTTTATGTTATTTTGCATGGTTAATGAAGTATTTGAATAAAAATTTGTTTTATTGTTAATTTTCAATGTAATTTAATTTGTTGATTTTATCTTTTTTATGCTATTTTATGACTTGATATATGAACAAACTACGAGATGTTATTTGTTAATTTTGTATTTTACATATGCTTGGTCTTGTATAGGTGAACACAATCAATATGGATACCGGGAGAATAGAGAAAAAAAGAAAACATGATTGTGTACGCTCAATTATGGAGTCATGGTCCTCGTCTAATATTGCTGCTGCATACTACTATAAGTATATGTACAAGGAACCATGCATGATTGAGCGTATTAAATGGTCATATGGTCATCATATCCGTTCTGTGAATGCTTTTAGAATGCATTCACATGTGTTTTTAAAACTATGTGGGGAACTAGAATCAAGTCACGGACTAAAGTCTAGTGATAGAATGACGGTTGTCGAGAAGGTGGGAATATTTGTGTACACACTTGCGTTAGGTGTGTCGAACAGGGATGTTAGTGAGCGTTTTCAACGCTCTGGAGAGACCATCAGTAGAGCGTTTCATGAAGTTCTAGAGGCGATAACTGCTAGATCCAAAGGTTATCATGGTCTAGCCCGTGAGATGATTAAGCCGAAGGATCCAACCTTTCAAGAAACACCTCCTAAAATAATGAATGATAACAGATACATGCCATACTTTAAGGTATTTCTGATAGTTTATTTGCTTTCAAAATTTTATGATTTTCATTCCATATGGTGATCATCTTATATTTTGTAGGATTGCATCGGTTGTATTGATGGCACACACATAGGGGCGTGCATCCCAGAGAGCGAACAAATGCCTTGCATAGGTAGAAAAGGGTTACCTACTTTCAATGTGATGGCAGCGTGTGACTTTGATTTATGCTTTACCTTTATATCATTTGGATGGGAGGGATCTGCACACAACACACGTGTATTTCTCAGTGCCATTAACAATCCATCAATGACCTTTCCAAAACCACCCGACGGTAAATTTAATTGCCTATTATATTGTATTCTAAATTTTGCAAAGGCACTAACTTTTATTTTATAAGCAGGTAAGTATTATTTAGTGGATAAAGGATATCCGGATAAAAAAAGATATTTGGTTCCATATCCAAAGACCAGATACCATAAATCACAGTTTGAAAATGAGCCGCCTAATAACATGCGAATCATCATCGGACTGGAGGAGCTTGCAAGAAAGTTTCAATCGCTCCCATTCGTCTCTACGAAGTGCGATTGAGAGATCATTTGGAATATTGAAAAAACGATGGAAGATACTCGGTAAAATGCCTAAATATAGCGTGGAAACTCAACTCGATGTAATTACGGCTGCATTCGCCTTGCATAATTACATTCATAATAATGACAAAGAAGACATGGTGTTCACAACATTTGAACAACATCCAGATTACATGAGAGGTGAAGAACTTCGTGACGTACGTGGTCGAATGCAAATAATGATGATATTTCTAGTGCAACATCTATCGAGATGAAACAAATTCGCAATGATATTGCCACTTCAATATGGAATGCACGTCGTCGGTAGTACATTACTAGTGTATAATGGTATTATGAAATGTCTAGCATGTAAACGTAACTTTATTATTTATTTAGACTATTTTCTATTGAAATATGCATATGTCCTTTTACGTCATTTTACATATATATAAATACAGCTACAACTAAGCTATGTTACCAAACGTTTTTATATAAAAAACAGCTACTGCTCACGGCTACTGCTACTTTTACCAAACACAGCCTTTATCATTCTCTAACAATAATATCTTAGTGCCAATGCTATCTTTCGGGAGATGATATTCAAAAGAGACCATAAGCAAAAGCTCGTTCTTTTCACTTACAAGCCTTATAACTTCAATGTAAAATATAATAGCCTGTTATGAAAAAGGAAAATGCCTCTTTTATCGGAAGTGATTTGAACATTGCTATTAGTTATTGAGACATTTTTTTAGTTGTACAAAACTCATATTATATTTGATCTTATGATCTTATTGTATTATATCTGTGACAATCAATAAATTGAGTATGTAAATCACTTACTTTCTTTTATACTTGTCCATCTTTAAATGAGCTCATTCCAAGGTTCTTGTAGCACACTAGATGATTACTGTTGTATAACGATGAGGATGTATAATAGCATTAATTTGTATGTGCATTTTTTTTTTCCTATATATATGGTTGTAAAGTAAGTGAAAGTGAAAAAGTTTAGTAGTTTAAATTATGATTTAAATATATAAAGGATAAATTATGTAATTCTTTTATTTTACACTTTTCCATCAAAAGTAAGCCCATGCTAAGGTTTCCAAGAGCACAAGGTGCAATGACCTTGAGTTATAACTTAACTCTCAGTCACGTCAGCGCTACATTAGCTTTAACATTTTAACCTTCAAAAAAAAAAAAAAAAAAAAAAAAAAAAAAAAAAAAACTCCCTTATCATAACTCAACCAAAACACCACATTTTGGACTCCACTTTTCTTCCAAAACACCCTTTAAAACATGACAAATGTAACCTTTTTAGTCACAGCTGCTAATGCAGCGTTACCACCATAACTTGCATCTTAACTTATCCCCTTAACTCACTTGGACGGTATAGTAACTCTCCTTTAACGCAGTCAAAGTTAAGGCATAACTCAAGTGCAATGTCACCATACTAGATGCTCTAATGGTGTGATTATTGCAAGAGACATGCCACAAACGTGATGAGGATATGAATACACCTACTAAAAGCAAAAACTATATTTTACTAATAATTTTACATGCGCGACTCCGTAGCTTTTATATATTAGTCAAATTATTTTCGTAGTTTTTTCAGTGAAAACATAAAACAAACTTATGTTTTTTATATTTTAAATGATGGAAATTTCAAAACTTTAATACGTTGTTCATCCCTATTTCTCTAAAAGCCCAAACTTTGAGCCTAACCAATGAATTTTTCGGCAAATATTATTATGCTTCAAAAATAGAGAAGTTTTGATAGTAAAAGATCATTCTTTTGTCAATGTATTCAAGTTTTTATTTATACTTGCAATTGTGCACCCCATTTGTAACGCTTAATTTGTCCTAGAGAAAATGAATGTTATAAATTAAAATACACATTTGAAAATGTGGACAAATTTTAAATTAAAATGTGGACAAATTTTAAATTTCTCCACATAAATGTGTAAACTTTTTATTTGAAACACATATAAGTATGTAATCTCGTTTATCTTTCAAAATTGGCTCAAACTTATCTATGTAACTATTTTTTACACATACATAAGTCTTAATAAACTCTAAATATTGTACACACCTTTTAAAAATGTGTAAAAAGTTGTGATAAAATGACATTTTTTAAGTGTAATCTCTATCCATGTACAAATAAATTATATTTTGTACAATAAAATGCTACTCGTACTTTACTCCACGACCATCCATCACAAAAATATGAACCTCATAACAATTTTGCCCCTTTGTTTGAGAGGTTAAACATTTTTTTCCCCTACACAAAATATCCTTGCTCATCTGTCTCACTAGGTTTGTTTTGTTAATGCAACACCTGTCACCTATTTAATTTTTGTTTGTAAATTGTAAATGCACACCTAACATATACGGAGCAGTACTTATGTGTTAATGCAAAACCTACCACACACAAGCAAACATAAAAACTCATCTTTGCTTCAAGTTTTCCCATCAACAACACCCACTTTTCTCACAAATCACACATGAAAGGCTAAAGAGGCTGAAACCTCATAAGCCTACATACCACGAAGTGTAGAGTCTGGTAATTGTTTGAAATGCAAATCCTCTCATCTCCAAATAAGCCACACACTAGTGAATGGTGACCCCCACATGTGACATTAGTACACAACGTATAATTCTTTGTCAAATACTTGAAATATATTAATTGAAAGTTTGGTGACCCCCACATGTGACTCCCCCTTCACAGTTCACTTTCCCACTTCCCAAAAGCAAAACACAACCATTATCTCCATTCTTTCCGGTAAACAAGCAATCGAAACTGATTTCCGGCCACGAAATAATACTTTGATTGTTGGTAATCAGTGAATGGTGAGGGCACTGTCATTATTTTGGTGAGGGCAAAGAGCCTCTTCTGTACCATTTCGACCAATTTTTCTTATATATTTTGTGTGTCTCGTACAAGTTTGTTGGGGGCAGTTCCCCCCACTACTCAAAGAGTGGCTCAGCCTCTGATGGTGACAACCTGTCGAGCTAACGGCGTTCTCTTTTTTGTGATGTTTGCACGACAAGGCCGCCGACCGAAACTGAGGTATTCTTGTTTTGTTTTTCTGGCAGTATTTACTAAATTTATTTTTACCTATCATAGATCTAGCTTTTCATGTCATCATTGTTCAGTGAGAATTTTGAAGTGAGGTTTTAAATGTTGTTTTGTTCCAGGCTTTGTTTGGAGACAAGGGTTTTTGTAATGGATCTCTGCGATTTGTTCTTGAGTTTTAGAGGTGTAAACAAACGTCAATTCCCCTGGATATGTTGCAATTAAAGATGCAGTAGATATCCAGCGGAGAAAGAAACAAACACATACTAGTGTCTCCGGTAAATTCGATTTTTGTTTATTTATATTTTATTTTTATTATTTATACATATATTTTTTGGAACATGACATTGACTAAATAAATAAAATTTATTGTATTGTTTTTAATATCTCGTTTATTTTATTTTAGTGTTTATCATTTTATTTTTTGTTTGTCTGAAGTAAAATAAAATTTGTTTTCAACATCGTTTATTTTTGTAGTGTTTATTTATTCGTAAAATAAAATTTGTGATTTTAATATCTCGTTTATTTTTGTAGTGTTTATTGATTTGTATTTTATTGTTATAGAAAAAGAGAAGCTCAAGGGAGGCAAGGTTTCAATCAATCATGGAAGGGGAAATCCGTTGGTCGGTGTGGGCGTGGGTGGGTGTGGAGGATGGTCCGTTGGTGGGTTTGGAGGAGGGAGACTTGGTCGGTGTCGGTGAGGGTGTGAATGAGGATGAAGGTGGTGAGGGCACAGGTGCAGCGGTGATGACCGACTAACCCCCGAGAAAGTTCAAAAGAAAGAAGTGAGGATTGGGAAAAAGGCAATTAAAGATGCAATAGATACATCAATGGAGTTGACGTTTAATTTCGATGTACATGCACATGATTCATCGGATGGACATTGTATCCATGAGCATGAATTTCGCTCGTCTAAAAAGCCACATAAAGATAGCCATCTATCTCCCTACACGACACAACTCGGATACTAGTTGACAATTCCATAAACAAGCTACGGGGAATCCGAAAAACATGATTGACCTCACCCCCAACGGGATTTCAATAAGATTAACCAACCAACAACCTGAATCATGTGACATAATCTTGTTGCCCTCAACACCTAGTCCGTTGCTTAACATGACTGAGTGTCTGTCCAAAAGAAGGAAACTCGGCACGCTGTCTAATTAGAAACAATCATCAAGTATTATTACAATATTCGTAGTTGTATTTTATGTTTCATATGTAAGGTAGCATGTTTTCTCTAAATCAAGTTACCAACTATTTTATGTAATCGAAATGAAACTGATGTTGTGACACTAAAAATCTACAAACTAGATAATGCTTCTAAATGATCACAGGCAAATTAGTTTTTAGTATCCCATATCTCGCTTCGACGGGATCAGCTATGTCGTTGTTGTAATAAGTTTTTAAAACAAGTACCAGTTGACTCGTACAACTAGACTAACACAAGTACAAAATTGAACCACAAAACAAGACCCTTTGAAGCCTACCCATCATCATTAGCATAATACTTCTATTTGTCTTGTTATTCAAACGTCTAATATATTTTGTTATATTTTACAATCTTTTAATTAAGTTTACGTACTTACGAGCCAACTTCATTTTTCATTTAGCAAGTAACTGGAAATTGGAACACTTGAATACATCCTCATTGATGGTTCTAAAAAAAAATACCAAAATTAAAAGTTTAAGCCCAAAAGTATCAATGCAAGTTATAAGATTAAATATTTACTAGGCCAAATTGCATATATATCCCCCTCAAAGTGAATATTTGCGTATTTACTAAGACGAGTTATAATGTGTTCATGGTCAAGTCCAGATCACTCAAAATGTAAATATATGTAGTTCTTGGCAAGCCTTATATGTCTGGCTAATGGCTATAAGGGTTTCAAAAGCAACAAATCCCTTGAAGTTACAAGGTTAACATCTATAAATTTGTGAACATATATATACCAATAGGGGCGCGGAAAGGATTGAGAGGCCTAAACTGAGCTTTTTGTTTGGGTTAAAGTACAAAGATTTAGTTGTATGTCTATATAGGAGTATAAATTTTCTAACCTTCTTTTGCTCAAATTCTTAAATCTCAGGATAAAGTGGGATGTTCTCGCAAACTTATCTAAGCCAACTAATATTTTGTTTTCAAATGAGATTTTAGGGTTTTAAAATTTATGAGGCCTAACTAACTCTGTCATTGATTCATTGATTAAGTGGCTTTAAAGTAGAGCAAACCCTATGTACCAACCGTATGACTAGATTTTTTGGAAGCTTATTTTGAATGTACAAAAATGGACATAGAGCCCGGTTGAAAAGGATGATAGAGCCCGGTTTTTTCATGAGGGCACAAAGGAGGAGGGACTATATTATGATTTGACATAGAGCCCGGTTTTAGAAACGGGTTTTATGATGTTTAATAGAGCCCGGTTTTTTGGTTGAAAACCTTGCTCTATGTGATTAAAAAACCATTTTTAATAAGCATAAACCCTGTTTTTTGCTTCCACAACATGGCTCTATGAATTTTTAGTCTTTTTTAAATACCACATGTTTACATTGTATTTCCACAATACAACCAGAAACAAGCACAAACAGCAACAAAATTGTACCAAAACCATAGCCATGAGGGTCTATACCAAAACCTATGGATTGAAGATCCATCAGTTTCACAACAGTTAAATCCATGTCCTATGGATTACCAAACATACCAAATAGTACCACTAATTAAACATCACAACAACAGTTTCACAATCAAGTGTTTTGTTGGGCTAAGGGAAAGGAGATATGCAAAAAGATATGAGCACATGCCAACCTTTCCTAAATACTAACATGATTGATGATCAGATGCCACACTTAAATGCACGAGCTCAGGATGTCGCCCAGCTCCTTAGTAGTAGAAGGCTTCTTGCCATTTCAAAGCATCTATAAAAAAACATTCATAAGCTTAAGATAAAACAAAAGAAAATTTAGTGCAATACCAAACTACAAGTTTGGGCATATCAGCTGGGGCATATCAACTGCACTTGTGTATGAACGAAAAGAACATACTCGCATATACGACCAAAAATCTTACAATGAATTAGATTTTTGAAAATTTGATCATGCATCCACAAGTGCAAACATACTACTGTAGTAAACCATGCAACTCGAATACGAATACGAAATAACAAGCAGCTTAAGATAACATTGATCATTGGGAACATATACGTTTGCACCCCCCACAACAATTAACAAAGAAATGACTATCACCTAACTCAAAATTGCTATTTCCAAAACTAAAGTAAATTTATGGTAAATTGCTAAGTACAGAATAACAGTAAGAGTTTCTATATCACTTCTAAAAGAATTTTTCGGCCAAGGTGGTTCCGGGGCACCACCTGCCACACGCCTGTGTCCGCCTCCGGATAAACCTTAAACCCGAGTTTGCAGTCTTCAGCCTTGTGCATTGTCAACTCACTTTATGATTTTATGATAGACATGGGTCATATATACTAGTTGTATCCTTAAGTAATTTCGCTTATAACTTCGTATATATATATATTCACGTCAACCTTCTCAGAAAATGTAGACTTTACCCGGTTTGTGTGTATGTGTGACGATATGATGTATCAAAAAGGTAGAAAACCATGGAAAAAATAATTAAAAGTTCGATACCAATGTTAGAATAATATGATCAACTTTAATTCACGTTATTTCTATTCAAGTTTAAGCACAAATAAGGTGTCTAGGTCAAAATTTAAAGCTAGCATTCACTTTGCATTAGCAGTTATATAGAGAAAATAATATAGTAAAAGATAACGTGTTATGTCAAAATGATACTCCGTATAAAGTTAACTTTCATTTTCTTGTGTAAACGAGTATTGATTATCGATGGATATACTAGTGGTTGATTGCAAGTGAAAACCAAATAAATATAATCATTTAATACCAACAACCCTATCTCCATTTATATCAACATGCATGTATAGGGACGAACCAGGACTAAATATGACCGGGCGCACAAATTTTTTGGAACCATAATATAGAAAAACATTTTGATAGATCGGGTGCATTGAAGAAAGATTAATGTTTTTTTTTCAAACATTGACACTACACTGAAAAAATCCATATTGGTCTCGGGAACCCGCGGGAATCCCTTTATTTATTATATTTTTTTCTTTTTTTTTAAAGGGTATTTCACCCAGTAAAATGTATTAATCCAAAAAAACATTTAAGTACAATAGAATGTGTCTTAAGTAACACATTAACCGCAAGCAATCGCTTGACAAAACATCCACTAAATCATTTATGACAGGCTATAAATGACAACTAGCTACAACCAACAAGACTACCAAACAAAAACCAGCATAAAATAAGATACATCATAAATTTTATGCAAAAATATAATACAACCTAATTCAGACAAAAATCTTGAATTCCAGCAGCCTTTAATTATGCAGGAGAGAGGCCAAAATCATCATCATAGCCGTCACCCGTATCTGTTTTCCATTGCTTATAAAGACTATGCTTCTAACATCCACTTCCAGAATACAACGTTCCAATGTGATTATCAAAAACATCATCAGCATCGCTGTCAGAAACTACCACATTGCTCACCTCAGAGAATAGGTTACCCAACTTAGTTGAAAGATCAACCTTTTAAGAGGTTTACCATCATCATCCACAAGAGTAATTTTCCCTTCAATAATTAGATTTTCCATCTTCCCAATTTTCTCAACAATAGAAGTAGTTCTTTCATTTCCACCCTTAGATGAACTAGCAACAGCAGGTATACCATATGCTAAAAAATTATATATATCGTTTTGGCAATCAATAACCGCATCATCACTATCTTCTTCAGCCTCTTTAGTGTCCTTCGTACTACTAGCCTCCAAATCAACCCCATCCCTAGGAGGACGACTCATTCGTTTAACATCTCATGTACAAGCATATCATCTTAGCTCATTCGTTTAACATCTCGTGTACAACCATATCTTCTCGACTCATTCGTTTAACATCTCGTGTACAACCATATCATCTCGACTCATTCGTTTAACATCTCATGTACAACCATATCATCTCGACTCATTCGTTTAACATCTCGTGTATAACCATATCATCTCGACTCATTCGTTTAACATCTCATGTATAACCATATCATCTCGTGTACAACCATATCATCTCGACTCATTCGTTTAACATCTCATGTATAACCATATCATCTCGAATCATTCGTTTAACAACTCGTGTACAACCATATCATCTCGACTCATTCGTTTAACATCTCATGTACAACTATATCATCTCGACTCATTCGTTTAACATCTCGTGTACAACCATATCATCTCGACTCATTCGTTTAACATCTTGTGTACAACCATATCATATCGACTCATTTGTTTAACTTAGTTAAAAATGATGTAAACTAAGTATAAATGACTTAACTTAGTTAAAAATGATGTAAATAATTTTAAAATGTTTTAAATTAATTAAAGATGATTTAAAAAATATTTAAATTAAATTTAAATGATTTAGTAGATGAACTTAATTAAAATGTTCTAAAAATAATTTTAAATGATTTATCTTTTTTTAGGTAAAAGTGATGTACACAATTTTTTAAAAAGTTTTAAATTAATTAAAGATGCTTTAGAAAAATTTAGTTAAATTTAAATGATTTAATATTGATTTGAGTTAGTTAAGACGATACAAAAGAGTTTGCTTTTTTTTTTTTTTTTTTTTTTTTTTTTTTTTTTTTTTTATTTATTATTATTTTTTTTTTGACTTGTTTCGTCCCCGCTAAAAAATTTCACAAAAAAAAAATTTGTTTTCCCCTCTTCGCATATACTTTATCCCGCCAAAGTTTTTGGCGATTAGTAAAAAAAGCTGGCTAAAAGACAAATTTTCTTTTATAAAAGACAAATTTCTTTCATAAAAGACAAATTTTCTTTTTGGCGATTTGTGTTATTTTTTGCTATATGTGTTTTATGTTTTTTGTTATTATTTTTTTTGTTAATTTTTTTGGGTACAGGTGCTGCTGAAGAACCGAAGTCGAGACCACAGGTTTATAGTGACTAACTTGTGTTTTTTTTTTTTTTTTTTTTTTTTTTTTTTTTTTTTTTTTTTTTTTTTAATGTTTGTACCGGGGACATGTCGCCGCCAAAAGTTTATAGTCATTAATTTACGTTTATGTATTTTTTTTTAGCTCCCTGTTGAGACCGAAACCGAGACCACTTGCTGTCGAGACCACAACCTTGACCACAGTAAGACCACAGTAAGTTTTTTTTTCTATAAACCTTCTTGTTGTTTTTAGCGTTAGCAACTTAGGATAATGTCGTCTTGTGGATTATAGCAGACCCGACTGCCTTGATATCATATGATTTCATAGTGATACAAGCTAGCCTCTTTGATTTATGATTGTATCTTTTTTAACACGTTGACTCATAGGTTTGTTTTTAAAATTTAGCTTTGTCCTTATTGATATATTGACACATTGTACCTACTTGTTTAGGTAATCTACTATTTTCAGATTAAAAATCATTTTTTTAGCCACGCACGAGAGAGAAAAAACATAAAAAATAAAAAGGAAAAATTTAATAATAATAATCAAGAAAGGATCAATGACAATGATACTAATATTTTCGTTTATAATTTTAATATTTCATCATGGCTATACTTTTTTTCTTTGGGGTTGATCATGTGTCTGCTTAATTGTTACTAAAGGCGACAGACTTTTTTGCTTAGTGATATTTATATAATGTGAGAAATAGGGCTGTTCAAATCGCTCGGCGCTCGCCGATCGTTCGCCGCTCGCTCGGAATTTGCTCGGAAAATGCTCGCTCAATTTTTCGATCGATTGTATACAAGCCGATCGGCTCGGTTCGGTTTGTAAACGAGCCAAGCATGAGCAAAGGTCCGCTCAGCTGGGTTCGGCTCGATATAATTTTTATTAATTTATTATGTATATAATTATATATATACACACAAATTATAATTATATTTATAATTTTATACATACCACTTTATTGGGTTTGGCTCAATATATACAATTATATTTATAGTTACTGGCCAGTCAACACAATGATACCTTAACACTAAGTTTAATTGTAAAACCTTAAGTCGTGAAAAGACATGCTTGACTTCCTATTCCCATTAGTTGTCCGCCATCAATCGTCTCCCGCTGTCAACCTACGCCACAACGCGACAATCGTTCTCTGTAGTATGCTCATCGCCTCACTGGCCTCAACCTGAGCCTTATTCTCGGACAACCGGACCTCAAACTTAGTGTCATCCTCGGACGGTCGAACCTCGGTCATCACCAGGCGGCGAGAACATTAAAGGAAACAACCCAAATTTATGGTTGTCCGAAAAACTCGCCGCTCGTCGCTCGCTCGAAAAAATGTCCGCTCAAAAAATGCTCGCTCGATTTCCGTACGGTTGTAAATGAGCCGATCGGCTCGGCTCGGTTTGTAAATGAGCAAAGCACGAGCAAAGGTCCGTTCGGTTCGGCTCGGCTCGTGAACAGCCCTAGTGGGAAATGCTTCAAACAAATGGTTGCGGATTCAATATTAGTTTAAGACATGTAAAATATGTGTGATATATATATATTGTGAGATAATAAATTGTCCATAAAATATAAAAAAACATTGTTACTATGTACCCGTGTTTTGTGTTTAATAATTAATTGTCTTTAGAATATAAAAAAGAAAAACATTGACACATTGTATCTACTTGTTTGTTATGGTCTATGTCGTGTATTTCGTTTGCTTGTCGAGTTGTTTCGTTTGAGTTGTTTCTGTTTGCTTGTCGAGTTGTTTCGTTTGATCTGTTTCGTTTGCTTGTCAAGTTGTTTCGTTTGAGTCTGTATGAAATGTATGTGGTTGAGAACTCTTGCGTGTTTTAAATAAAAGGTTTGCCTTCGTGTTTGTTAATTGTGATATTTTTCCTTCAGTTCCATTCTTTATGGTTGCATGATGATTATAGTTGAATCTTGATGGATAGAAAGGTGGTGCAAAAGGGTTTAGTTGACGTTGGTCTAGTGAAACTGTGAATTTGTGTGTGTGCAAGTGATGTAGTGATGGCAAATACTGAAGTGAGAGTGAAATGAGGTTTAAGGGTGGTATAGGGTTATGAGTCAATGATGAGTTGCATAGGTAGATCACCGCCACTAACGAAGGTGCACGATGGCTGTTAAAGAAGCCTCGTGAAATACTTAAGTTTTCACAACAACAACATTTTATTAAACAACAACAATAGAACAAACAACAACAAAAACAACAAAAACAACAACAACAAACAACACCAACACCAACACTACATATAGAAGATTGTCCAAGTCATCTAACAGCTCACGTAGTGTTGCAGTCGACTGACATGCGTGGTCGTGGTCGTCAGGATTCGTTTTCATTTCAAGTCTTGCCTCCAACATCCTTACTCTTGTTTATAGCAGATCTGCTAGCTTTTGGTGCGACATTCGTTTAACATCTCGTGTACAACTACATAATCTTAGCTCATTCGTTTAATATCTCATGTACAACCATATCATCTCGACTCATTCGTTTAACATCTCGTATACAACCATATCATCTCGACTCATTCGTTTAACATCTCGTGTATAACCATATAATCTCGACTCATTCGTTTAACATCTCATGTATAACCATATCATCTCGGCTCATTAATTTAACATCTCGTGTACAACCATATCATCTCGATTCAGTCGTTTAACATGTCGTGTACAACCATTTCATCTCGACTTATTCATTTAACATCTCATGTAGAACCATATCATCTCGACTCACTCGATTAACATCTCGTGTACAACCATATCATCTTGACTCATTCTTTTAACATCTCGTGTACAACCATATCATCTCGGCTCATTCGTTTAACATCTCGTGTACAACTACATCATCTCGACTCATTCGTTTAACATTTCGTGTGCAACCATATCATCCTGACTCATTCATTTAACATCTCATGTACAACCATATCATCTAGGCTAATTCGTTTAGCATCTCATGTATAACCATATCATCTCGACTCATTCGTTTAACATCTCCTATACAACTATATCATCTCGACTCATTCGTTTAATATCTCATGTACAATCATATCATCTCGACTCATTCGTTTAACATCTCGTGTACAACCATATCATCTCGCCTTATTAGTTTAACATCTCGTGTACAACCATATTATCTCGACTCATTCGTTTAACATCTTGTATACAACCATATCATGTCGACTCATTTGTTTAACTTAGTTAAAAATGATGTAAATTAAGTATAAATGGCTTAACTTAGTTAAAAATGATGTAAATAATTTTAAATTTTTAAAAATCAATTAAAGATGATTTAAAAAATATTTAAATTAAATTTAAATGATTTAGGTAAAAGTGATGTAAATAATTTTTTAAAAAGTTTTAAATTAATTAAAGATGATTTAGAAAAAAATTAATCAAATTTAAAAGACTTAATATTGATTTGAGTTAGTTAAAATGACACAAAAGAGTTTTTTTTTTTTTTTTTTTTTTTTTTTTTTTTTTTTTTTTTTTTTTTTTTAATTATTTTTAACTTTTTTCGGTGGGGGCATGTACCCGCTAAATGATTTCACCAAAAAAATTGTTTTCCCCTCTTCGCATTTACTTTATCCCGCCAAAGTTTTTGGCGATTAGTAAAAACTTTTATCGGGGAGTTGTCCCCGCCAAAAAGCTGGCTAAAAGACAAGTTTACTTTTATAATGTAATCGCCAAAACCTAACCTCAGTTATTAACATATTTGCTTTACACTTAATATATAAAAATAATAATAATAATAATAATAATAATAATAATAATAATAATAATAATAATAATAATAATAATAATAATAAACTCATCTCATACTACCAACTCCTCTCGATCGGTCTACAGCACCACCATCTCCACCAACACCACTAATCACCACCACAGCCCCACCATCTCCAGCAGCGCCACAACACCATCATCTCCACTACAATACACCCACAATCGCACCACTGTGCACGATGTATCTCTTTCTCCCCTCTCATTGTTTGACTCTTTCCTAAACCTCTCTCATTGATTAATTATTTCTTTTTCTAATCTCATTTCTTTCTTTATCCTTCTCGTTTGCAAAACCCAGGTGATAATTTTTCTTAATTTATTGATTTTTGTTATTTTTTTATATATGCTAATTTTTTTATATGTGTTAATTTTTGCAATATGTTAATTTTTGATATATGTGTTTTATGTTTTTTGTTATTATTTTTTTTGTTAATTTTTTTGGGTACAGGTGCTGCTGAAGAACCGAAGCCGAGACCACAGGTTTATAGTGATTAATTTGTGTTTAATTTTTTTTGTGTTAATGTTTGTACCGTGGGCATGTCGCCGCCAAAAGTTTATAGTCATTAATTTGCGTTTATGTATATTTTTTAGCTCTCTGTTAAGACCGAGACCGAGACCACTTGCTATCGAGACCATAGCCTTGACCACAGTAAGACCACAGTAAGTTTTTTTTTTCCTATAAACCTTATTGTTGTTTTTAGCATTAGCAACTTAGGATAATGTAGTCTTGTAGATTATAGCAGACCCGACTGCTTTGATATCATATGATTTCATAGTGATACAAGCTAGCCTCTTTGATTTAAGATTGTATCTTTTTTAACACGTTGTCTCATAGGTTTGTTTTAAAAATTTAGCTTTGTCCTTATTGATATATTAACACATTGTACCTACTTGTTTAGGTAATCAATTATTTTCAGATTAAAAATCATTTTTTTAGCCCCGCACGAGAGAGAAAAAACATAAAAAATAAAAAGGAAAAATTTAATAATAATAATCAAGATATGATCAATGACAATGATAATAATATTTTAGTTTATAATTTTAATATTTCATCATGGCTATACTTTTTTCCTTTGGGGTTGATTCTGTACCTGCTTAATTGTTACTAAGATCAATAGGTATGATGACATGCCCATCCCTCTTCATTCGGGCTTCACGGGTGCCACGTCACCACAACAAACTACAATTAACAACTCCCCCTTATTATAACATACCACAACTTACTCATTTGGGCCCATCACTATATATATTTTTCCTTTTCAAATACCCAAATAAACTAAATTCATTTTATTAAAATAAATATACAATACATCAAATAATACAAATAATACAAATAACATTCAGAAAAAAAAAAAAAAAAAAAAAAAAAAAAAAAAAAAAAAAGCAGTTCCCAATATCTTTGGCCCACTTCCAACCCACTTCTTCATCTACTATATAAAAAATACCCCATCTTCATCTTCATCCGCTACTTCATTTGCTGCTACATAGATTTGCTACAATTGAAATAAAAAGGCAAGAAAATATAATAAAAAAAAAAAAAAGAAAAAAAAAAGAATAACGTTAGATACAAACCAAATGGCCCACTTCGTCAGAAATTAAGCTCGTCGTCTGCATGATATTGGGATCCTCGACGAACCATGGCGAGCACAGGTGGTGTGACGGTGAGCCACAGCGAGCTCGCTACGTCTCCACGGCGGAGGACGACGGGTACCATACCGATTGCTCTAAAGGCGACAGGCTTTTTCGCTTAGTCATATTTATATAGTGTGAGAAATGCTTCAAACAAATGGTTGCGGATTCAGTATTAGTTTAATACATGTAAAATATATGTGTGATATACATATATTGTGATATAATTAATTGTTTTTAGGATATAAAAAAAAAAACATTGTTACTATGTACCCGTGTTTTGTGTTTAATAATTAATTGTCTTTAGAGTATAAAAAAACATTGACACATTGTACCTACTTGTTTGTTATGGTCTATGTCGTGTGTTTCGTTTGCTTGTCTAGTTATTTCGTTTGAGTTGTTTCGTTTGCTTGTCGAGTTGTTTCGTTTGATCTGTTTTGTTTTCTTGTCAAGTTGTTTCGTTTGAGTCTGTATGAAATGTATATGGTTGAAAATTCATGCGTGTTTTAAATAAAATGTTTGCCTTCGTGTTTGTTAATTGTGATATTTTTCCTTCAGTTCCATTCTTTATGGTTATGGTTGCATGATGATTATGGTTGAATCTTGATTGATAGAAAGGTGGTGCAAAAGGGTTTAGTTGACGTTGGTCTAGTGAAACTGTGAATTTGTGTGTGTGATGGTGATGGAGTGATGGCAAGTACTGAAGTGAGAGTCAAATGAGGTTTAAGGGTGGTATAGGGTTATGAGTCAAAGATGAGTTGCATAGGTAGATCACCGCCGTTAACGAAGGTGCACGACGACTGTTAAAGAGGCCTCGTGAAATACTTAAGTTTTCACAACAACAACAACATTTTATTAAACAACAAATATAACACAAACAACAACAACAACAACAACAACAACAACAACAACAACAACAACAACAACAACAACAACAAAAACGACAACGACGACAACAACAACAACAACAACAACAACAACAACAACAACAACAACAACAACAACAACAACAACAACAACAACAATTGTCCAAGTCACCCAACAGCTCACGGAGTATTGCAGCCGACTGACATGCGTGGTCGTGGTTGTCGGGATTCGTAGTCATTTCAAGCCTTGCCTCCAAAATCCTTACTCTTATCTCTAGCAGATCTGCTAGCTTTTGGTGGGACATTCGTTTAACATCTCGTGTACAACCATATTATCTTGACTCATTCGTTTAACATCTCGTGTACAACCATATCATCTCGACTCATTCGTTTAACATCATGTGTCCAACCATATCATCTCGACTCATTCATTTAACATCTCGTGTATAATCATATCATCTCGGCTCATTCATTTAACATCACTTGTACAACCATATCATCTCGACTCATTCGTTTAACATCTCTTGTACAACCGTATCATCTCGACTCATTCGTTTAACATCTCATGTAGAACCATATCATCTCGACTCATTCGTTTAACATCTCGTGTACAACCATATCATCTTGACGCATTTGTTTAACATCTGGTGTACAACCATATCATCTCGTCTCATTCGTTTGACATCTCGCGTATAACCATATCATCTCGACACAGTCGTTTAACATCTCGTGTACAACCATATCGTCTAGACTCATTCGTTTAACATCTCGTGCACAACCATATCATCTCGGCTCATTCATTTAACATCTCATGTATAACCATATCATCTCGGCTCATTCGTTTAACATCACATCATCTCGAATCATTCATTTAATGTCTCATGTACAACCATATCATCTCGACTCATTCGTTTAACATCTCGTGTACAAACATATCATCTCGGCTCATTCGTTTAACATCTCGTGTACAACCATATCATCTCGACTCATTCGTTTAACATCTCGTGTACAACTATATCATCTTGACTCATTCGTTTAACATCTCATGTACAACCATATCATGTCGGCTCATTCGTTTAACATCTCGTGTACAACGATATCATCTCGACTCATTCGTTTAACATCTCGTGTACAACCATATCATCTTGACTCATTCGTTTAACATCTCGTGTACAATCATATCATCTTGACTCATTCATTTAACATCTCATGTACAACCATATCATCTAGGCTCATTCGTTTAGCATCTCATGTATAACCATATCATCTCGACTCATTCGTTTAACATGTTTATAGTGATTAATTTGTGTTTAATTTTTTTTTGTGTTTGTGTTTGTACCGGGGACATGTCGCCGCCAAAAGTTTATAGTCATTGATTTGCGTTTATGTATTTTTTTAGCTCCTTGTTGAGACCGAGACCGAGACCACTTGCTGTCGAGACCACAGCCTTAACCACAGTAAGACCACAGTAAGTTTTTTTTCCCTATAAACCTTATTGTTGTTTTTAGCATTAGCAACTTAGGATAATGTTGTCTTGTGAATTATAGAAGACCCGACTCCTTTGATATCATATGATTTCATAGTGATACAAACTAGCCTCTTTGTTTTAAGATTGTATCTTTTTTAACGTTGTCTCGTAGGTTTGTTTTAAAATTTTAGTTTTGTTCTTATTGATATATTGACACATTGTACCTACTTGTTTAGGTAATCAATTATTTTCAGATTAAAATTCAATTTTTTTAGCCCCGCACGAGAGAGAAAAAACATAAAAAATAAAAAGGAAAAATTTAATAATAATAATCAAGATATGATCAATGACAATGATAATAATATTTTAGTTTATACTTTTAATATTTCATCATGGCTATACTTTTTTCCTTTGAGGTTGATCATGTATCTGCTTAATTGTTACTAAGATCAATAGGTATCATGACATGCCCATCCCTTTTCATTCGGGCTCCACGGGTGCCACGTCGCCACAACAAACCACAACTAACAACTCCTCCTTATCATAACATACCACAACTTACTCATTTGAGCCCATCGTTATATATATATTTTTTCTTTTCAAATACCCAAATAAACTAAATTCATTTTATAAAAACAAAAATACAATACATCAAATAATACAAATAATACATATAACATTCGAATAAATAAATAAATAAATAAAACAAAAACTGAAAAAAAAAAAAAAAAACATTTGCTAATATATTTGGCCCACTTCCAGCCCGCTTCTTCATAAACTATATTAAAAATACCCCATCTTCATCTTCATCCGCTACTTCATTTGCTGCTACACAGATTTGCTACAATTAAATAAAAAAAAAAAAAAAAAAAGAAAAGAAAAGAAAAACGTTAGATACAAACCAAATGGCCCACTTCGTCAGAAATTAAGCTCGTCGTCTGCACGATATTGGGATCCTCGATGAACCACGGCGAGCACAGGTGGTTTGACGGCGAGCCACGGCTAGCTCGCTACATCGCCACGGCGGAGGACGACGGGTACCATACCGATTGCTCTAATGGCGACATGCTTTTTCGCTTAGTCATATTTATATAGTGTGAGAAATGCTTCAAAGAAATGGTTGCGGATTCAGTATTAGTTTAATACATGTAAAATATATGTGTGATATACATATATTGTGATATAACTAATTGTCTTTAGAATATAAAAAAAACATTGTTACTATGTACCCGTGTTTTGTGTTTAATACTGAATTGTCTTTAGAATATAAAAAAACATTGACACATTGTACCTACTTGTTTGTTATGGTCTATGTCGTGTGTCTCATTTGCTTGTCTAGTTATTTCGTTTGACTTGTTGATGAAGCGAAAAGTGTACCGCTTTTAAGGGGTCATTTAAGCCCTAAATCGTATTTATTTGATCAAATATTGCCCTAAATCGCTCCTTTTGTCATTTTAGGTACTTTTGAGGAGAAATCTGGAAAAGGAGGCATTTTGGACGTTTTTGGAGCATAAAAGTGAAGAAAACGGCAAAGTCTCAAAAATCGGCTAAAAGTTACCTTTGACGGCGTCACAATTTACTCTGGACGGCGTCATGCCTTGGCAAGAAAAGTTGGACGTGAAATTTACTCATGATGAGCCAGTGAAAATAGCATGTAAATTCTGACGGCGTCACGCTTTAACTTGATCAAGGGCGTCACGGCTTAAATCAAAAGGGGACGGCGTCACGTTCAAGGTTTGACGGCGTCAAGCCTTAATAAGCCAGAATGGATTTTGGAAGAGCTAAAGAGGGACGGCGTCAAGAAGGTCATCCGGGAACCCTAGAAGCGGCGAGGTGACGGCGTCACACTCCATAAGGTGACGCCGTCAGATGTAAAAGTCTATATATAGTTTTCTAATTTTTTGTCATTAGAAGAGAGCTTAGTGTGTGGAATTTTGGGAGAAAACCCTAAGACGAATTTAGCTTCTTTTTTTCAAGGCTTTTTGCCTTGAGATCTTCCATGTTACATTGAAGATAAGTTATCAATTAATCATTCAATATGTCTATGTGTTGTTTGATTCTATCTTATTCTTGTCTTTTGATTAACATGTTAGGCTAGATTTATCTTGTGTTTGCTTAGATCTAATGAAACCTAGCTATTGATTATTGGTTATTAGTGTGTTATTAGTTGTATTGGATGATTGTTTATCTATGTTAGGCTTAAGAAAACTGGCTAACTTCCTATTCGGTAACTTGCTTGAACATCTTAAGAAACATGAACCAAATGCGTACTAAAGGTTTTTATGGTTGTATTTAATGCACAAGCGAATTCTAGTGATCCCATGTTAGGAGCTTCCTAGCCGGCTCGACATAGGAGTGAAGTAGGAGCTTGTAGAGTTGGGGAAGTAAGTACGCCACCCCACGAATGGTATTAAGGAATACACCCGTCATCCACGCGACTAATACACACTAATTAACCGGTAAAAGATAGTTAGGGAGTAAGGAAATCTAAGTAAACACATTTCTCTACACATAAGTTTCTCACCACATTTTCATTTCAGTTATTTATTTTATTTGCATTTGTAGTTATTTGGGTTAGTTGACTAGCAACTAATTCCGCCCACTCCTTCAAAACCGATATTTTATTTGCTTTCATAAAAAAAAAATATAAAAACATAAAAAAGAATCTTCCTCAACCCTTAGACCTATTAGAGTAGCTTTTCATACCTAACGAACACTATTCCCTGTGGAGAACGATCAATCCCCCGTACTTACCACTACACTATACTACATCGGTCAGGTACACTGCCTGGTGGGGTTGTAAGCCTCTTGAGATCCCTCGAGAGGTAAAACCTGTTGTAAGGTTACAAAACCACGCATCAAGTTTTTGGCGCCGCTGCCGGGGAATAGTTATTGTTTAGGTTGAATTTTTATTTTATAGGTCTACTCACTAGATTCCTTTCTAGTGAGATTTTTGTTTTCTTTTTCTAGGTTTTCTTTAGTCTATCTATTTTCTTCGTGTCTTTGTTCGTAACCATACCATCCGACATCATGGAAGATGGTAATATCCTTAATCACAACAACCCACCACCACAACAACCACCACCACCTCCTAGAGCCCGTACTTTAGGAGAGTATTCCCGTCCTAGCCACCATGGCTATCGAAACACCATTGAGCTCACTCAAGGAGCCAATATCACACCCTTGCGATCCGACACCATCCGGTTGGTGCAAAGCGGATGCGCATTCCATGGACTTCGTTCTGAAGATCCTAATCAACATCTCAAGGACTTTCTTAAAATCGTTGATTCTATAGACCTTGATGTTGCCACTCGAGAGACGACCCGACTGCGTCTCTTCCAATTCTCTTTGCGGGACCAAGCTAGTCAGTGGCTAGAACGTCAACCCGCAGGATCCATCACCTCTTGGGATGATCTCACCACTCGTTTCCTTGCTCAGTTTTTCCCACCGGGAAGAACTACCAAGCTAAGGAATGATATCTTGATGTTCCAACAACGTCAAGGCGAAACTCTCTACGAGGCATGGACTCGATTCAAGGACTTACTCCAAAAAGTCCCTCACCATGGCATAGAACTTTGGCTCCAAGTCCAAATCTTCTATGACCATATCAATCTCTCCACGAGGCAAACCATTGACCAATCGGCCGGTGGCAAGCTACGTGATCTAAGTGCGGAACAATCATGGGCTCTCCTAGAGGATCTTGCTCTTTATGACAACGAAAGTTGGAGTGATCCCCGTGATTTGAATAAAACGGTCAAGGCAATATCTTTGCCTTTGAACAATTCAAGCACTCCCGACCGTAGGATCATAGAACTTGAAGACCAAGTCAAGTTTCTCATGAAATCCTACGAGGCTCCTAAACCTCCAAGCCAAGTGAACAAAATCACTTCTTCATGTGAATTATGTAGTGGTCCCCACGACACTCGTGATTGCATGGAACTCCCCGAACAAGCTTTTGTGGACTACGCATCCTCGCGTACCAACGGAGCGGGAGACAAGTGGTACACTTTCAAACCCGAGCCAAACCATTACGGTGATACATACAACCCCTCATGGAAAAATCACCCGAACCTTAGGTGGAAACAAAACCAAAACCAAAACACACAACAAACCAATTCTTCCAACCCACCTAATCGTTTCCAATCAAGCGGTTCCAACTCGAACCATACTTTCAACAACAATCCTTCCGGCAATGGTAGTACCGATAACTTTGAAGGATTGATGTCTCAATTTATGGCATCTCAAGAAGCTCGTTTAGCCAAGTTTGAAGCCGATTTCAAACAAAAACAAAGCGAGATGACCGATAAGATTGACACCTTGTTGAAAGCCCTCAATGACCGAGAAATGGGAGCACTCCCTAGCAACACGGTCAAGAACCCGAAACTAAACGTCAACGCTATTTCATCGGTTTCGTCCCCTAGTTCTTGTCCACAATATTATTCGGTCAATTCCATGAGCACGTGTTTCAAACAAACCCAAGTCGTTCCAAATGACCAAGAAGTTATGACATCCAAATTGGTCAACAACATAGTTGAAACACCTCCCACTCAAAACCTTGACGAAGAATTCAAGGAGCTCCACCTTGAAAGTCCGGTTGTTGATGTTTTGGATGAGAAGAAGCTCAAGTTAGGCGAAAAAGGGACCGCCTTCGTTCAAAACAAACTACCTAAGAAGTTAGATGATCTGGGCTTATTTGTTCTACCTTGCAAGATCGGTAATTCGGAGGCTTATGACACATTAGCCGATCTTGGATCAAGCCTTAACCTACTTCCGTTACCTCTCTACACCTCTCTAAAACTTGGAAAACTTGAAGAAACCGAGGTAATAATAGGCTTAGCGGATGGAAGTGTTGCTTACCCGGTTGGAGTAGTTAAGGACGTGTTAGTACACATTGGAAAACTAACCATTTTAGCCGATTTCCACGTCCTTGATATGGTTAGCGACCCTACATGCCCCTTGTTGATAGGTAGAGGATTTTTGGCGACCGCTAGTGCTATGATTGATTGTAAGGAATCCAAGATAGCGGTAGGAGAAGGAGATACTTGGTCAGTCTATGATGTTAAGAAACATGCCTATGATACTAGTGAGGAACCGACACCCCATTGGTTAGAGTTGAATAGGAGACCATCTAGATATGGACCTTGGATAGATAGAGGCTTCATAGGACCCCAACGCCCATTTTACCTAGAAGAGGACTTTGTTAACCGAACGCATACGGTAGAGCAACTCTTGGCTAGGGACACCGAATTGGATCCATTTGAAGATTCTCTAGTTTTTAGAAAGATGATTGATTTCCTAGGAGTTTTGCCAATTAACCTAGGAATGAATAAGTGGATTTGTGAGGAAGATGATCATAAGTGGAATTGGGATAAACCACCCAAAGATGGAGATGGGTAATGGCATATTAAGATGACATTGTATGACCCGGATGGAGAGAAGTTTGAAAAGATATATCGTACTAAGCGGACCAATAGGAAACTTCAATCCAAGCTTAACCCTAAAGACGTCCTCGATGACGAGCTTACTTACATAGGGTAGCGTGACTTTGAGTCTAGCTACAAGACTCGTTAATAAAGAAAAGCGCTTCTTGGGAGGCAACCCAAGCTTTATTTTATTTATTTGCTTTGTGTGTTTATTTATTTGATTGTTTGATTTTATTTGTTTCCGTATGTGTGTTTAATTTTTATCATTATTGATTCATGTTCAAAACTAAAATTGTGAAAATGCTTTATTTTGTTTTTAACTTCGTCTTAACTACATATTAAGGTATTTTGCAAAAGTTAAGTGTAAGGGAAATCTAAATCGGTTTATTAGAACACAAATTAACATGAATCATAATAATAATAAATTAACATACATATTAGTATTTGTTTGAGTCAAATGCTTGTATCGAGTCATAATGATATTTTGCAGGATTTCCAGGAAGTAAGGTAAAGGTTTTTCCAGAAATTTTCCGGAAACTTAAAATGAAAATTTTTGTCAGGTCATTTCTGACGGCGTCAGGGTTTATAACCTGACGGCGTCAGATTTAATTTTCAGAAATTTTTGAAAGTTTTGTTTTCATAAAAAGTTTTTATTAAAATCTCCAACTTATAATCTCCAGGAATCTGCAAAGTTATCATTCCACAAGCATTATATCCTTATATATAGATTTTTTCCCGCCGATGTTATGCAGGTTTTCGTGTTTGTTTTCTCAGGTTTAACAGGTTATTTTGGACAAGGAAATGTTTTGAATCAAGCTTTTGGCGATGCATTAGTCATGGAGCTTCAACATTCTCTTTGGAGGAAGATTTAACCGTGTAATTTCATTATCCACCGAGCGAATCAGGAGAGTATTTGATTTCATTCTTTTACTTTATGCTTTTACATCTTGTTATTTGAACATTGGGGACAATGTTCATCTTAAGTGTAAGGGGGGGGGGGGGGGGTAAAAGTACGATTTTAGAGAATACAATTGCGCTTGATTTTTGTTTGTTTAATAGTAGATGTGTAATAAAACTGAGAGAAATACTTGTTAAGGTAATTTTAGTGCCAAATTTAAATTTTTTTACAACATATAGGAGTGAAACTTTGATCTTAATGAGCGTCTCATGGATAGGAGTTATATGACTAGCACAAAACCGTACCACAAAAAAATTTTCCACCCCCAAATATGTGAGGTTCGCCCCTAGAATTGGTAGGAAAAGCATTTATGCTATGATGTGTGTACCGGTAGCACTTAGATTCTAGAACTTGCGTTAGGACCATTCCGAGGCCACAAGTGAGACTACATTCGTGTAGTTAGATTTACTACATGATAAGAGGCATTAGGATTAACCCATTGTTTTACACCTGTGTTTTTGTTACAATTACATTGGCTACATTGGTCAAGTAATTCTCCTACACCCTTTGCGTTGTACTCATTTTTAGTACACGATACCCCTAGTACACCCCTCAGAGCCTATCTTTTCGTTTCGACCTTTAAGCATTTTACTTAAAGGAAGAATTTGTTTACACCCCATTTAAATGTACACCCAAATCGCCTTAGCCTACCTTGTATGCACTCATCTTTAGTGCATTATTGTGACAACATTTGTTTAAACCCAAGTTAATTATCTAGTTGATTACATGGTTGCTAAGTCGAGTCATATCCCTGTACATATTGTTTTGGGACGATTGGGACTCATGGGTAAAGTACTAGTGTAATGGAGTAATGGGGAAGAACATCATTTATTACCCCCATATGTGCTAATGTTTTAAAAGTACTCCAAGTTTTTCAATTATCTTAATTCGAGTCATTAGATTAGTATTTGTAAAGTTATGTAAAAGTTCAAGTGTAAGGGGAATGCAACGCCCCTATGATGTATTATTTTGGATGGTAGGGCAAAAGTGTATGAAAAAAAAAAAAAAAAAAAAAATCAAGAAAAATACAAAAAAATGAGAAAAAGAAAAATAGAAAAAAACATACGGACTACCATCCCGTTTCATTTTTGTTTGTTTTATGTTTTTGTTTTTGTTTTTGTTATTTCATTTCTAGCTTAAGATCGAGTCTAGTCTTGGCTTAGCAACATTGTATAGTACATGTAATTGATCAAGATTTTTAACTCGCCACCAGTAAAATATCCCTTATCCAACAAAACCGTGTTTTCCTTTTCCCCTACACCTAACGTTACAACCCATTTAAAAGCCCTCTTTGATAGTTTATCTTTGGTGCTTACGCCTAGTGGAGGAGGTTTTCGATCCTTTCCCAAGCCTATGGTAATCTATTTGCTATGACAGGTAGTGAGAGACATTATCCGTTTTCATTTATGAGATTTATTTTGATGACACTTGAGAGATGTGAGTATCTAAACACTACTTGTGAGGTGCTAGTTTGTAATCTCCGTGCTTATTATGATTGAAGTGGAACGATTATTTGTTGTAATTACTTTTATGTTTGCATTAAATGACCCCTAACTTGTATTTTGATTAGAATAAAAGCGCATTTGCTTGAGGACAAGCAAATCTCAAGTGTAAGGGTATTTGATGAAGCGAAAAGTGTACCGCTTTTAAGGGGTCATTTAAGCCCTAAATCGTATTTATTTGATCAAATATTGCCCTAAATCGCTCCTTTTGTCATTTTAGGTACTTTTGAGGAGAAATCTGGAAAAGGAGGCATTTTGGACGTTTTTGGAGCATAAAAGTGAAGAAAACGGCAAAGTCTCAAAAATCGGCTAAAAGTTACCTTTGACGGCGTCACAATTTACTCTGGACGGCGTCATGCCTTGGCAAGAAAAGTTGGACGTGAAATTTACTCATGATGAGCCAGTGAAAATAGCATGTAAATTCTGACGGCGTCACGCTTTAACTTGATCAAGGGCGTCACGGCTTAAATCAAAAGGGGACGGCGTCACGTTCAAGGTTTGACGGCGTCAAGCCTTGATAAGCCAGAATGGATTTTGGAAGAGCTAAAGAGGGACGGCGTCAAGAAGGTCATCCGGGAACCCTAGAAGCGGCGAGGTGACGGCGTCACACTCCATAAGGTGACGCCGTCAGATGTAAAAGTCTATATATAGTTTTCTAATTTTTTGTCATTAGAAGAGAGCTTAGTGTGTGGAATTTTGGGAGAAAACCCTAAGACGAATTTAGCTTCTTTTTTTCAAGGCTTTTTGCCTTGAGATCTTCCATGTTACATTGAAGATAAGTTATCAATTAATCATTCAATATGTCTATGTGTTGTTTGATTCTATCTTATTCTTGTCTTTTGATTAACATGTTAGGCTAGATTTATCTTGTGTTTGCTTAGATCTAATGAAACCTAGCTATTGATTATTGGTTATTAGTGTGTTATTAGTTGTATTGGATGATTGTTTATCTATGTTAGGCTTAAGAAAACTGGCTAACTTCCTATTCGGTAACTTGCTTGAACATCTTAAGAAACATGAACCAAATGCGTACTAAAGGTTTTTATGGTTGTATTTAATGCACAAGCGAATTCTAGTGATCCCATGTTAGGAGCTTCCTAGCCGGCTCGACATAGGAGTGAAGTAGGAGCTTGTAGAGTTGGGGAAGTAAGTACGCCACCCCACGAATGGTATTAAGGAATACACCCGTCATCCACGCGACTAATACACACTAATTAACCGGTAAAAGATAGTTAGGGAGTAAGGAAATCTAAGTAAACACATTTCTCTACACATAAGTTTCTCACCACATTTTCATTTCAGTTATTTATTTTATTTGCATTTGTAGTTATTTGGGTTAGTTGACTAGCAACTAATTCCGCCCACTCCTTCAAAACCGAGATTTTATTTGCTTTCATAAAAAAAAATATAAAAACATAAAAAAGAATCTTCCTCAACCCTTAGACCTATTAGAGTAGCTTTTCATACCTAACGAACACTATTCCCTGTGGAGAACGATCAATCCCCCGTACTTACCACTACACTATACTACATCGGTCAGGTACACTGCCTGGTGGGGTTGTAAGCCTCTTGAGATCCCTCGAGAGGTAAAACCTGTTGTAAGGTTACAAAACCACGCATCAGTTGTTTCGTTTTCTTGTCGAGTTGTTTCGTTTGATCTGTTTTGTTTGCTTGTCAAGTTGTTTCGTTTGAGTCTGTATGAAATGTATGTGGTTGAGAACTCATGCGTGTTTTAAATAAAAGGTTTGCCTTCGTGTTTGTTAATTGTGATATTTTTCCTTTAGTTCCATTCTTTATGGTTATGGTTGCATGATGATTATGGTTGAATCTTGATGGATAGAAAGGTGGTGCAAAAGGGTTTAGTTGACGTTGATCTAGTGAAACTGTGAATTTGTGTGTGTGATGGTGATGGAGTGATGGCAAGTACTGAAGTGAGAGTGAAATTAGGTTTAAGGGTGGTATAGGGTTATGAGTCAAAGATGAGTTGCATAGGTAGATCACCGCCGTTAACGACGGTGCATTACGGCTATTAAAGAGGCCTCGTGAAATACTTAAGTTTTCGCAACAACAACAACATCTTATTAAACAACAACAATAACACAAACAACAACGACAACAACAACAACAACAACAATATCACGGAGTATTGCAGTCGACTGACATGCGTGGTCTTGGTCGTCGGGATTCGTTGTCATTTTAAGCCTTTCCTCTAGAATCCTTACTCTTATCTTTAGCAGATCTGCTAGCTTTTGGGGGGACATTCGTTTAGCATCTCGTGTACAACAGTATCATCTCGGCATATTCGTTTAACATACAACCATATCATCTTGACTCATTCGTTTAACATCTCGTGTACAACCATATCATCTCGACTCATTCGTTTAATATCTCGTGTACAACCATATCATCTCGACTCATTCATTTAACATATCGTGTATAATCATATCATCTCGGCTCATTCATTTAACATCTCTTGTACAACCATATCCTCTCGACTCATTCGTTTAACATCTCGTGTACTACCATATCATCTCGACTCATTCGTTTAACATCTCATATAGAACCATATCATCTCGACTCATTCGTTTAACATTTCGTGTACAACCATATCATCTTGACTCATTCGTTTAACATCTCGTGTACAACCATATCATCTCGGCTCATTCGTTTGACATCTCGTGTATAACCATATCATCTCGACTCAGTCGTTTAACATCTCGTGTACAACCATATCATCTAGACTCATTTGTTTAACATCTCGTGTACAACCTTATCATCTCGGCTCATTCTTTTAACATCTCATGTATAACCATATCATCTCGGCTCATTCGTTAAACATCACATCATCTTGAATCATTCGTTTAATGTCTCATGTACAACCATATCATCTCGACTCATTTGTTTAACATCTCGTGTACAAACATATCATCTCGGCTCATTCGTTTAACATATCGTGTACAACCATATCATCTCGACTCATTTAACATCTCGTGTAGAACCATATCATCTTGACTCATTCGTTTAACATCTCATGTACAACCATATCATTTCGGCTCATTCGTTTAACATATCGTGTACAACCATATCATCTCGACTCATTCGTTTAACATCTCATGTATAACCATATCATCTCGGCTCATTCGTTTAACATCTCATGTACAACCATATCTTCTCCACTCATTCGTCTAACATCTCATGTACAACCATATCATCTCGGCTCATTCGTTTAACATCTCATGTATAACCATATCATCTCGGCTCATTCATTTAACATTCGTGTACAACCATATCAACTCGACTCATTCTTTTAACTCATATCATCTCGACTCATTCGTTTAACATCTCATGTATAACCATATTATATCAGCTCATTCGTTCAACATCTCGTTTACAACCATATCATCTCGACTCATTCTTTTAACATCTCATGTACAACCATATCATCTCGACTCATTCGTTTAACATCTCGTGTACTACCATATCATCTCTGTCATTTATTTAACATCTTGTGTAGAACCATATCATATCAACTAATTAGTTTAACTTTGTTAAAAATGATGTAAATTAAGTATAAATGACTTAACTTAGTTAAAAATGATGTAAATAATTTTAAAAAGTTTTAAATCATTTAAAAATTATTTACAAAATATTTAAATTAAATTTAAATGATTTAGTAGTGATTCAACTTAATTAAAATATTTTATAAATAATTTTAAATGATTTGAATTAAGTATAAATGATTTAACTTTATTAGGTAAAGTGATGTATATAATTTTAAAAGTTTAAATTAATTAATGATGATTTAAAAAATTTGTAATTAAATTTAAAAGATTTAATATTTATTTGAGTTAGTTAAAAACTTAAAATTATATAAAAGAGGCTTTTTTTTTTTTTTTTTTTTTTTTTTTTTTTTTTTTTTTTTTTTTTTAAACTTGTTTCGGCGGGGACATGTCTCCGCTAAAAGATGTCACCAAAAAAATTATTTTTCCCTATTCGCATTTACTTTATCCTGCCAAAGTTTTTGGCGATTAGTAAAAACTTTTAGTTGAGACTTGTCCCCGTCAAAAGGCTGGCTAATAGACAAATTTTCTTTTAGCTGGGACATGTTCCCGCCGAATATAATCGCCAAAACCTAACCTCAATTATTAACAGATCTACTTTACATTTAGTTAAGGAAAAAAAAAAAAAAAACTCATCTCATACTACTATCATCTTCCTCTCGATCGAACTACAACACCAACATCTCCACCAACACCACTAATCACCACCACAGCACCACCACAACACCACCATCTCCACCACCACCACCGCACCATCATCTCCACCACAATACACCCACACTCTCACCACTGTGCACGATGTATCTCTTTCTCCCATCTCATTGTTTGATTCTTTCCTAAACCCCTCTCATCGATTAATTATTTCTTTTTCTCATCTCCTTTCTTCCTTTATCCCTCTCGTTTACAAAACACAGGTGATAATTTTTGTTAATTTATTGATTTTTGTTATTTTTTTATATATGTTAATTTTTTATATGTGTTAATTTTTGCAATATGTTAATTTTTGATATATGTGTATTATGTTTTTTGCTATTATTATTTTTAAATTTTTTTTGGGTACAGGTGGTGCTGAGAACCGAAGCCGAGACCCGAAGCCTAGACCACAGGTTTATAGTGATTAATTTGTGTTTATTTTTTTGTGTGTTTATGTTTGTGCCGTGGATATGTCGCCACCAAAAGTTTATAGTCATTAATTTGTGTTTATGTATTTCTTTTAGCTCCCTATTGAGACCGAGACCGAGATCACTTGCTGTCGAGACCACAGCCTTGACGACAGTAAGATCACAATAAACCTTTTTTTTTTTTTTATAAATCTTATTGTTGTTTTTAGCGTTAGCAACTTTGCCGAATGTTGTCTTGCGGATTATAGCAGACCCGACTGCTTTGATATCATATGATTTCATAGTGATACAAGCTAGCCTCTTTGATTTAAGATTGTATCCTTTTTAACATGTTGTCTCATAGGTTTGTTTTTAAAATTTAGCTTTGTCCTTATTGATATATTGACACATTGTACCTACTTGTTTAGGTAATCAATTATTTTTAGATTAAAAATCATTTTTTTAGCCCCACTCGAGAGAGAAAAGACATAACAAATAAAACAGGAAAAATTTAATAATAATAATCAAGATATGATCAATGACAATGATAATAATATTTTAGTTTATAATTTTAATATTTCATCATGACTATACTTTTTTCCTTTGGGGTTGATCATGTGTCTGCTTAATTGTTACTAAAGGCAACATAATTTTTCGCTTAGTGATATTCATATAATGTGAGAAATGCTTCAAACAAATGGTTGCGGATTCAGTATTAGTTTAAAACAGGTAAAATATATATATATATATATATATATATATATATATATATATATATATATATATATATATATATATATATATATATATATATATATATATATATATATATATATATATATATATATAAAATTGTGAGATAATTAATTGTCTTTAGATTTAAAAAAAAAAAAAAAAAAAAAACAATATTACTATGTGTTAGCCTTAAAAGTAATGTTATACTCGGGAATTGCATAGTAATTAAGTACAAGGACTAGTCTTGCTAATAGGGCAAAGTTAGGCTTGTAAATAAGTATAAATACTCTCCTAGTTGTGACTAGGAGGGTCGGGAATTCATTTGTAACCTTGAGGTGTGTGTTTTCTTCTCCTTTATCTCTCTAGAAAACACACATACCTCCCCATTCTTGAATCTAATATTACCATGTTTAACTTTTATTTTGAGTTCCCCCGACCTTCTAAACACGTATCTTGATCATTACACTATATACCCGTGTTTTGTGTTTAATCATTATCTAAATGAGTGAGGGGCTTTTTCTTTTTACTCTTAGATAAAGAATTGGTCCCCACACAAATTTAATATTATTTCTTTTTAGAGTAGGACTCACTTATATCTATTTATTCCTCTTATCCCTAGGCAAAAGATATGAGCTCCTCCTCAATAAGAGGTTGCAACGGACGCGGCCCTTACAGCCATTTAATCTTAAAATAAAAAAGAAACACTACCTAAGTACAATGAATTACACATGCTAACACACTAAATTCCCATAAAGTTAAAATAATTACATCAATCAAGACGAAGCTAGATTAAAAAACAAACCTATGAGACAGAGTAGTTGAAAAAGTAAAATCCTACATGAAGTAGTTAGTATCACTATGATATTATTGCTTAATGATCATACACATTATAGACTTGCATTAACTAAAATATGAGAATCTTGTTTACGATCATTGAGCATCAAAATCTAACAATGGCATCAAATTTTATCGAAGTGGTACAAGCTAACCTCTTCTAGTTAAGATATTGTCCGTTTTGGCAACTTTCCTATGCGGCTTTGTTTTTGGTTTGGATTCATACGCCACTCAGACGATGGACCAATACTTATGGAAATAGTACTTATGATTGATAGCGTGCCCTAGATACTGCTTATCATCAGTAAGTGACGAAAATGATTGTGATTAACAAGTATGGAAAGCTAGGCCCTTCTTGTAAGATATTGTCACTTTAATTCATGGATTGACCAAGCTCAGTGGTCCAATATAATTATAACTAATACCATGTACCGTCATCCCTTGTTTGTGTTATCGATTTTGTAGAAATCTATTTTTGACTTTCCGCCAATCTCATTGCTTAAGAACTTTCGCAAGAAGTCTTCAAATACAAATTCTTGATAAACTGCGGATTTCTCTAGAGATATTAGCTCTGGGAATGGTCCGTATAGTTTCTCTCGCTTACTTGGATTAAAAACAACAGAAACTGAAATACGAGCACCTTCAAGATTGTTTGCCAATACTCTATGCTCCACACTTTTGTATTCATCATTAGACATCATCTGTAAAAAATGAAAGTAATACTCTTATGAGACGATGTTATATAACTACAGGTTTTAATTAATTCATCAACATAGGATTCAAAGATGGCATTAAAGTATATAGCAATTTACTAGTTATAACGCCCGTGCACGCACGGGGTTTTTTCTTAATTTTTTAAATAATGTATTTGTATTACTTTTATTTACTTATTAATTGGTAGAGGTAAGTCAAATTTAATGGACGTAATTGAAATTCTTTTGGTGATCCATATTAATTGGTGGAATCAATAGATAGATAATAAACTGTATGTCATCATTGAATAATGGATATGTAGATCTTCTTACAGTGTCTTTCAAGAGATTCAAAAACTCACTTGAATTGAAAGTGTTCAAACAAATACAAAATGAACGATCATAAATGATAATTGTGTTCATATGAGTTTAATGCCACATAAGCCAGTAAGCCACCAAACACTTGGAAAGAACTGAACCCGCACAACTACTTTTGGCCAATGTGCATGAATAGCTTCCATTAATTCATCCACTACTGATATATATTCTTCTCTTTTCATCCACTACTGATATATATTCTTCTCTTTTCATCTTAAGTTGTTGTAGTCCTATATATGAGTATATTACAATTAGAGTAAACTACACCGTTGGTCCTTGTGGTTTGCGTTGACTGGCGGATATGGTCCTTTGACCAAAAAAATTGTTTCGGTGGTCCTTAAGTCAGAAACGTTATGCACCGTTAGTCCCTCATTCCAAGTGGCCCCACAAACTGATATTAACGCTCGTTATCTATTGGATATAAAGGGGCAATTTGGTCATTTTATATTACAAGGACCAACGGTGTAATTTACTCTAAGTGAGAAACACAAATACAAACACAAATCAGATGACAAAATTATATCTCTTACTCACAACAAAATTACAAACACAAATCTGATGACAAAATTACAAATCAAGATTCATCTTCATCTCTCTCTTAATCACAACAAAATTATCATTCCCACAAACACTAATAAACAAATAACACCTGCAGATTCCGGCAACACCAGCAGATTCCGGTAACACCAGCAGATTTCGGCAAACTTGTGAAATGAACCCTCTCCCGGCATCCATGACGACTGCCCATAAATTTTGAGCAGAGGCTACACAGCTAATATACAGACCATCACTCTTTCCTTTTTCGACATGTTGAAGTCTCAGATCCGTCACATTGTAGTAGTACCTAGTATTTAAATTATACATGTAAGCAGACGAACGATGTAAAATATAAACATGACCATTAGGCTTTATACCTTTTTTCTTCATCTCAAAGAACAGATTAATTGAAGCTTCACCATATCCATGAATGGCATATGCCATGATAATCGTATTCCACGAAATAACATCCTTCAAGAATATACTATCAAAAAGATTCTGAGCAGAGACAAGATCCCCAAATTTTGAATACATATATGTCAATGAATTGAGGACAAATATATTTGAACAAAATCCCGATTTAGCTAAAAACCCCATTCTTATAGCATAACCATGGATGGTTTTACCCTTCAACACGGATCCTATCTGTGAACAAGATGGAAGCAAGTTTATAAGTGATACATAGTCGGGGTTGACACCACTTTCTTGCATCTTTATCAAGCAAGAAAATGATTCAAGGGGTTGACCGTTTAGTCCATATCGAACCCAACCTTAAACAACATAGCATGAACCATCCGCCCCACAACAACATTCAAACACCCACCACATGCCTTTATCACAAAAGGATACGTAAACTTATCAGCTCGAACATCTTCATTACACATCCGGTAAAACATACCTATCGCTTCATCAAAAAACCTATTATTCGTTAACACCCTGATTACAAAATTCCACACAAAACTAGTATTTCTTTTAGACATTTCATCGAACAGTTGGAGTGCATTTTCAACAGACCCATTTTCGACACCCTATTCGCACCCTCTAAACCAATATCAATCACATTATCCTCCTCATTCAACGTCCATCTCAACCTATACGTATCCGACAACACCTTACAATTCTCAAACATAGTCGGTTTCTCATCAGCCACATTCCCACTCCCCCATCACCCAAATCCGACAATAAAACATGGCCGAAATCAGCCGCCATGGTACGGCCATTGAGGGTAAAGTATGAGGATGATGTTATGGCTAATGGGTATGATTTAGTTTTGAAGAATAACTGCTTGAGATTGTGGATTGTGAAATTTGGGGTTAGGGTTAGGGTTTGAATTGGGATTTGAAGATCTGGGGCTTGTATGAAGATTTGTGAATTCTGGGTATGGGAATTCATGGTGTTATTGAAATGGGTTTTGAATGGATTTGATTATTATGGATTCAATTGAGAGATTGGATTATTTGGATTGTAAACCGACATACAAAAGAGACAGAATGTTGATTTATGCCCTTATTTTATAGACATGTTGTAATATGAAATGACCAAATTGCCCTTTTAATTCCAATAGATAACGGGCGTTAGTATCAGTTTGTGGGGCCACTTGGAATGAGGGACTAACGATGCATAACGTTTCTGACTTAAGGACCACCGACGCAATTTTTTTGGTCAAAGGACCATATCCGCCAGTGAACGCAAACCACAAGGACCAACGGTGTAGTTTACTCTTACAATTATAGAGTCGAACTTTGGAACTGTTGGGAACAGATAGAAAAAATGTTAGCCTCGATGTGGAACCGGATTCACGGTATAACAGAACCTTCAAAACCACTGTACTTTGATTGAGGTATTGAATTAGGGTTATTTACGAATGTAGTGGGTTTTAATATTAATTAGATTTGGAGGAGATGTTCTTGTGTCAATGATTGTGCGTGGATGAATGATAAGAGATCGAGTTTGATTGATGGAGGAGGAATTTGAGAATGTTGGGACTTCAGGATTTTTAGTTGGAATGATACTGAATTTTAAGTTTTAGCCTAAATCTTTGAAAAACTTGCTCCGCCGTTTTTAAGTTTTATTTTTTTAGTTTTTGACACATATATTTTTGTAAGTTTTTTTTTTGAATGATTACAAATCACATTCGTTTTTTTTTTATAAAATATGGATAAATTTAGAAGTATTTAGGCTTTTCTTATTTAATATTTATGAAAATAATAATAATAATAATTTGATTATTACTTAATAAGGTATGATTTGATTTTTTTAAAATGAAAAAGTTCCCACTAAGGGTTTTGTTTTATTATATAAAAGATGCAGATTTACAACTAAATTATTGTGTAAATTTTTCTATTTCTTATCGTAATAATAAGTTGTGTAATCATATTTAACAAAAAAATGAATTACGTTTTATTTTTAATAAACATACAGTGTTTGGGTCAATGTGTGTCCCAACTTGTTTTGACCCGTTATCAACTTTGCTCGTATTGTCACCTCGACGTAAAATTACCTGAAGTACATCACCTATGTTGATAACAATAGCACCTGGACTTGCCTCAACATCAACCCACTCTTCACCACACTTGATCTACAATAACCCACCAACATCATTTTGCACCAGCAATGTCAACACACATGGATCGGTGTGGGAAGTCAAGCCTAACGTGAGGTCGGGCTGGTGACAGTAGGGGTAGTAATGCAATGTGCTTATCCTCGAATGTCCAACGGAAATTCTAGTCACTAGAAAACAGTTTAGGGACAAATATAGATATTTGCAGATAACAGCAGCCCACAAATAGGTTCCGGCGGTGGCCGAAAGGGTGCGTTTGGTTAACAGCAGCCCACAAGGGCCGCTTGGTTTATGCTGTCCAAACAGCAGCCCACAAAGGGGTGTTTGGGTTTGCTTATTTTCTGCACCAAAGGGGTGTTTGGATTGCTTATTTTTCATCCCCGAAAGGGTGCGTTTGGTTAACAGCAGCCCACAAGGGGCGTTTGGTTTATGCTGACCAAACAGCAGCCCACAAAGGGGTGTTTGGGTTTGCTTATTTTTGAGTATTTGGTATACGTTTGATAAGCTTATTATGTTTTCATTTGGTATACGTTTGATAATGTATTTGGTATGTTCTTGTACTAGTACGTTTACAGATGGCAGATGTTGTGGCTAGGAGCCACGGTGACGATGGAGGTAATGAGCCACCCCGTGGTCCCTCGAGGAGGATAGGCACTAACTGTCAGCGTAAGAATTTCTCGATTATTTTAATTAAACTTGATCATTATTTGAAATTGATAACTTGTTATTTTATGTCATCATCACTTGAATTTGATTACTTGCAGGGTCCAATTCCAGACCTCCCAAGCCCAATGCCAAAATTGGCAAAGGCGGGAAGGTGGTGCGTGGTCCCACAAAGAACGCGAAACTCCACCAAATGAGGAATGAGACTGGTCATCCGGTATCGATCAGATTCCGAAAGAACGCAAAAGGGATGTGGGAGCATGTTAGCGATCACTCTTTTTGGTTCTCCAACATGGTTGGGACGTTGTTACGGGAATCAATTCCGATGCATTACGATTCGTGGGATAAGGTTCCCGAGATCACCAAGGCCCACATCGATAGCCAGCTCCACATAAGTTTTCTTTATCTTTTATTTTTTTAATTATTGTGTTTATTTATTTTAAATGTGTTTATTTATTTAACTTTGTCTGTTTATTTAAATTTGTATATTTATTTTAATTATATTTTATTGCAACATTTCTTTGATTTCGGCGAACACCTTGCCGGTCCGGATGGAGACGATATTGTCAGAAGTACCGAAGCTTACCTAAAGCTTTACGATGACAATAAATACAAATTCAAAACGCAAAATTTTACACGGCAAGATGGGGTTGAGAAAGTTGAAGAGATGAAGAATAAGCGTCCGGCGAACCAGATGCCTGAGGATTGGGAAAAAAAGGTAAATTACTAGATTGACACGTTATAATAATAATGATAATATAATAATAATAATAATAATAATAATAATAATAATAATAATAATAATAATAATAATAATAATAATAATAATATTGGATATGGGTTTCTTCCCTTCCTGTTCTCTTCCTTTGGGGAACTTGGGAAGAATGCAGTGGCCTTACTGAAGCGGATCCGAAAGTTCTCAGTGACTCAAGATATCGGATCGCGAGCCGCTGCTCATATTTTTATTAGGATTAGCTTTGCAATAGCTAGAGGATGTGGGAGTCCAGTTAGTATCTCGGCTCCTCTCTAATTTCTTGTAGATCCTATGAGTTTCTAATAAAGTGATGTTTTAAAAGTGAGGTTTTCTCTCCCCACTGTGGGCGATTGTTCCTGCTTCTTCCTCATGAACACCTTGTTCTTGTGGGCTCTTTGATTCAAGGGTCTCGCTTGGATCTCTGGTCTTTCCCTTGTACAGATTTGTGTTCCGTTTTCTTCCTTCGGTCTTGATCTTCTAGGTTACGCTTCTTCAAGGTTCCGGCTAGTGTTTCGAATTCCGGCTCAAATTGTTTTTTTTTTTTTTTTTTTTTTTTTTTTTTTTTTTTTTTTTTCTTTTTTTTTTTTTTGTTTTTCTTTTTGCTGCGAAGATCAAAACAGTGGTGATCCGTCCTTTGTTCAAAGCGGTTCTGCGTTTGGCTTGTGGGCTTACGAATGCGGTGTCTTGCCGATGTTTTGACCCGAAGTGGTGATGTCCCTTGGTTTGAAATCTGGTTGAGTTTTGGTTCGTGGGTCCCTCACACCTGACTGCTTTTCCAGGAAGCAAAGGTCTTGCGTGTTGGCAATCTCTTACGTTTTGATAGTTTGTGTTGTTGGCTTGCTTCGGTTTGAAAACTGTTTTGCGATTTGCTCGGTGGGTCCCACTTCTGGCAGGGCACATGTGTTGACCTCAAACTTGCGTTTTGGTTCAAAAAAAAAGGGGAGGGGGGGTGGCGTGTTTGGGTTTTTGATTTGTGGTCCCCACAAGTCAGATAACAAACGTGGGGGTTGATGCTTTTTGTTTGGTGGACCCAATAGTTAGATAGCAAAAGTCAATCTTTGCGATTTGGCTTAAAAAAAAAAAAAAAAAAAAAAAAAAAAAAAAAAAAAAAAAAAGAAGGAAGGTTGTGTTTTCGGTATTTGTCTTAAACTTGCGTTTTGCCTTAAACTTGCGGTTTGCTAGTTGTGCCCTTGCGGTTTGATCTTTGTGGACTGTTTGAGTTGCGGTTTTCCTTATCATGTCTATCCATGTTGCACCTCGGATATCTTGTCCTCTACAAGGTTTTGAAGGGTGTAAAAGTGGTAATGGTAAAGGGTTTACTAAGAAATATTTTATTGATCACTTGGGCACTCGACATTTTAAAACTGATGTTTTAAAGGCTTCGCATAAAGCACGTGTGGTGAACGATTTTTCCTTATTTTCTGCATTTGACCAGGCACTTCATCAGGCAGGCATATGGCTTTGTGGCGAGTGTTTTTGCACCCACACTTTTAGTAAGAATTGTAAACATGCCGATGGTGATGTGGTTCTTGCACCTAGTTTTGATGAAGTTGCGATCTATGGTATCCATGTACCTCTTAGGGTTGATGGTGTCGCTGTTGAGTCGGCTAGTACACTTGCTACTGATGAGGTTGTCGGTGAGGGGGCCGCTCTTGTGGTGCCCTCACTCGGTGTTGAGCCCACCTGTTTTGACATTGACCTTCTTAGTCGTGTTTTCTCAAAGAAGTTGCGTACGGTTAAATGTATTCCTCCAAGGTTGCGGCTCGGGTTTGCTAAGATTTTTCGCAGTGCACTAGACATGGTCCTTGCTTGTCCAGGGGATTTATCAGGGTGGGTGCAACTCCTTATCCTACCATGTTGTGTTCTGACTACTTTCGTGCCAACTAACAGAGCTCAGCGGAGATCTGGTGAGAGAGAACGATGTCAGATTGAAGGTATTTCTCGGGCTATTCTTAGATGGAAGGATCCCACAGATAGTTTTGCTTTGGTGATGGATCGTTTGGCTGGAGTAACTCCATCATTTAGTGGGGTGAAGAAAACCAAAGACCATGATGGAGCTAACCTAGCTCAATGTAAACGTAAACTGGGAGATGGGCACTTCACTGCAGCTATTAAGGTTCTCATGTCTTCTGGTGTCGCCCCATCTACTCCTGACACCCTACTTGAGTTAGAGGCCAAGCACCCGTACGCCCCACCTCTGGCTTCATCTTCTTCCCTGCTTGGTGGGGATGCCCTTTTTGTCCATAAAGACTTGGTGTTGAACAGGATCCGCAGTTTTCCTAAAGGGACATCGTGTGGTCGCGATGGGCTCAGAACACATCATTTAATGGATATGTTGGGAGGGGCTGCTTCCGCTATTGCTGATGATTTGCTTGGTTCTATTACCGGTGTTGTCAACTTGTTTCTTAGTGGAAAGTGCCCTAGTCTATTGGGAGAGTATATTGCTAGTGCCCCTTGACTCCCTTAGTCAAGCCTGGTGGTGGTATACGCCCTATTGCTGTTGGTACTGTATGGAGAAGGCTTGTTTCTAAGGTGGCTTCTTCTTCTATTGGTAACTCTATGAATACTTATTTACAGGACTTTCAATTTGGTGTTGGCGTTCCTGGTGGCTGTGAGGCTGTTCTCCATTCTGTGAATAGGCTCATTGAGTCTAAGGGTAACGAGGTTGGGCTTTCTATGCTTTTGGTGGATTTTAAGAATGCTTTCAATCTTGTCGATAGGAGTGTATTACTTCAGGAAGCCAGGGCGCGTTGCCCATCCATTGCTCCTTGGGTTGAGTTTTGTTATGCCCGACCTGCTAGGCTTTATTATGAAGACTCTATCCTTTGGTCTTGTCAAGAGGTTCAACAAGGGGATCCGTTAGGTCCTTTTTTGTTTGCCCTAGCTTTGCACCCTATGGTCCAGTCTATTAATCAGTCTTGTGAGCTTACCCTTCAGGATTGGTATCTCGATGATGGTACTATTGTTGGAGATACCCTTATGGTTGCCAAGGCACTCGACATCATCAGGACGGATGGTCCGGCTCGTGGATTGTTTTTGAATGTTGATAAAACTGAACTTTTTTGGCCTGTGGAGGATCCTCGAAGTAGGGTAGAGGGTGTTTTTCCTATAAATATCTCTCGCCCGACCAATGGTGTCAAACTTCTTGGTGGTTCAGTCCGTTTGGATGATAGTTTTTGTCGGGATTTGGCTTTGAAAAGGGTTTCTAAAACCATCACGCTAATGGAGGCAATCCACAAACTTCATGATCCCCAATGTGAGCTCCTTCTTCTTCGCAGTTGTGCCGGGGTTGCAAAATTATCTTATGCTTTGAGGACATGCTCCCCTTTGTATTCACAGGAGGCCCAGGTTCAGTTTGATCAGTCGTTGCGTACTTCCTTGGAGAAGATTGTTACCACCTCAGGGCCAGGGTTTGGTGAATGGCAGTGGCGGCTTGCCACTCTTCCAATCAAGTTGGGTGGTCTTGGTGTCCTCTCAGCGGGTGACATTAGCCAGTATGCTTTCCTCGCTTCTCGTTTGCAAACGAGTGATCTACAAGACAAGATACTGGCTAAATCTGGTAATGTCTCCTATGGTCCTTCTTTTCAGTATGCTCTTGATACTTTCAACATTGCTTGTAACATTGATGCTCTCGCTGTCACCAATGACGCTTCTGCCCCCCAAATGATGAAAACCTTGGAAAAGTGTTACTTTGGTGCCATCGAGAAAGACCTTGTTTCTAAGTACTCGCTCAGTCCAAGACAGGTCGCTGTTCTCAGTTGTATACGCGCCCCACATGCACAGGATTTTCTTTTCACCATCCCTATTGACGGCTTGGGTCAGAGGATGAACCATCGCCAATTCCGATCTGTGTTGTGTTATAGGCTTATGGTACCTATGTTCTCGGAAGGTAGTCTTTGCCCGAGTTGTAATGTGCATCGTATGGACATATGGGGGGATCATGCGGTCCACTGCTCTAGTGAAGTGGGTGTGAAGTTCAGGCATAATCTAGTGCGTGATATTCTTGTGGATATTTGCTCTAAGGTTGGGATCATGGTGCGTAAGGAGGCTCCTATGGGGTTCCTTTCGGAGGATGGGAAGGAGCTGCGGCCTGCAGACTTGTTATTATTTAATTGGCTTCAAGGTAAAGATGCTTGCTTGGATGTGACTGGCATCTCTCCATTTGCTGGTAGTGGGGCGACTTCATGGGCTCCTGGGGCAGCCCTGCACAATGCTGTGGAGAAGAAAAATAGAAAGTATGCATCCAAATGTGAGGACAATGGATACAAGTTCATACCTTTTGCCTTTTCTACGTTCGGGGAATTCGATACAGAGGCTTTGAACACACTTTCACGCATTAAGTCTATTGCCAATAGTCACTCAAATAATGCTAAAAGTGGTGTTTTTATCTTTCATAGAGTTAGCTTTTGTATTCAGAAAGGAGTGAGAGCACAACTTGTGTCTAGACTCCCATCCAACTTTATGTAAAATTTATTATGTTTATTAATAATAATAATAATAATAATAATAATAATAATAATAATAATAATAATAATAATAATAATAATAATAATATTATTATTATTATTATTATTATTAATATTTCATTTATATAATAGTTTTTATTATTTATAATAAGCAGGTGAAGCACTGGTCAGACCCAAAGAAGTTGAGGATCGGGGCGATAACTTCGTAAGACACTTTTTAATCATTTTATTTATATATATAGTGTTGGGTGAGTCGTAATTGATTTTATTTATAAACAGTTGAGCCCCCCCCCCCCCCCCCCCCCCCCGACTCCACGGATGGTAGAGACTTGATCGAGCTTTACAGACACAACCATACGAGAGGCGACGTCTTTGAGTCTCCAGTGTCCGAGGCTAGATATGTAAGTATAATTTATTTCCAAAAACTCACCCACATTAATGCAATATAATAAATCACGACTTATATATATTACTTTTCTTGTTTTTTTGTAACTAAAAAGAATGAGATGATACAGATGTGGACAGAGAGCACCTCCTCCGGGACGACTATGACTGACCTGGATATTATGTGCCATGTGATCGGTGGTAAGCAGCGCGGTCATATTCCAGCTGGCGTAGGTCCAGTGTTACCTGGCGGTGGTCAGAAGACGACCCTCAGCGCCCCACGAGCTCGCGAGCAAGCCTCCTCATCTTCGCTGGAGGAAACCGTGCAGAAGCAATCCCAGGTGCTGTCCGCGCAAAGGACACAGATTGATATTTTGCTGGATTGGGCCAGGACTCAGCCGGGTTGGACCGAGCGGCTAGCGAGTGGCTTGCCGGGGACATCGGGATCACAAAATGCTTCACAGGGTGAGTCTCGAGGTACCGGGGAGGGGAGTGGGGGTAGTGGGGGGAGTGGGGAGACTAGGGACTAGCGTATGGCTTGTTTGGGTCCGATGGGTCGTTTATATTTGTTTTGGGGTTATGGAAAAAGTTGTGTAGATTTACATGGATTATTATGTGTTTATGTGTTAGAATTCCCGCTAAATTGTTCTCCGCATATAGTTTTGGACCATTTTGTCGATAGCTAGCTTATGTATAGTTTTTGGACCATTTTGCGGATAGCTAGCTTATGTATAGTTTTGTAGATGATCATGTGATCACGTTTTTTGAATCGTTTTTGGCGAATTTGAATACATATGCATTATTATGTTAACTTAGCGAATTTGAATATGTATGATATTATGTTTAGCGAATTTGTGGTGTTGTAGCAATATACAGGTTGTGATGTTGTAGATTTTTCTGGAAAAATTCCGGAAAAAATATGGAAATTACTCATTTCGCAGCAATATGCTGCAAAATGGGTCAGAGGCTTTTGGCGGAGACATGTCCCCGGCAAAAGAATTCAATGCAATAGTGGATTACTCTTTTTGGCGGAGAGATGTCCCCGCCAAAAGACTTAATTAATTATCATAATCCTTTAATTAAGTGACTTTCTTGTTAATTAATGGGCTTTTTGGTGGGGGACATGTCCCCGCCAAAAGTAATGCCACGCTGGACCAAGTTTGACCAGCTCAAAGGCTGTGGGACCCACATGTCTCCGCCAAAAGTTAGCATTTGTCCCCGCCAAAAGTATCAACGGCGGGCTGTTAGCGGGGACATGTCTCAGCTAAAAGTTATTGGCGGGGACATGTCTCCGTCGAAAGGGTCAAATTGTCCTTTTCGAAAAGGTCGAATGTTTTAGTGTCTAGGCTTTCTATTATATTTCGACGGTGTAGATTTTCTAGGCTTTCTAAAATTTTTTGATTTCTTTGTATTAGATCACGTTTCTTTAATATGTAGTATTATTTATGACATCATCCTTATAAACACGTTATAAATAGCCTCAAGTTACACCGAAGACCAACTCAACTTAAAAACTACGGAGTAGTTAATAAGAGCATAAGGATTTGCAAAAACTTTCAACATTTTATCTAGCATTTTCATATTATCGCCACATTATTCTATTACACAATCACTCTTTTACATTATCTTACCTTTACTATATAACAAATTAATCAGAACATTGCACATACGAAAAAGTACGTTCTTTTTTTTTTTACTCAAAATGCTTGCCACGTCTGGGATGAGCATCCAGAGTTTTTCTCTGAAATCAAAGGCCGAGAAGGGGGGGAGTAGATCCCAAATTTTTGATGTTCCGCGTGTGCATGTCAGGAGCGTGTCCTGCCCGGGATTTTTTCCTGCACCAAATGCTTATAAGAAAAGCGCGGTTGGAGCAAACAAAGCCATTGATCGCCCCCTTGCCAATTTTCCTCCAAGCGTTTGGGGTGATCAGTTTCTTATCTATGATGAGGTTCAGAACTACAGATATTACTTTATAACATTAAAGAATAACGATATATTATGTGCTTCAATCTTTATATCAATTCCAATGACCATTATCAGCATATGTAGCAGGTAGTACAAGCCGGGGTGGAAAAAACAATTGAAGATTTGATACAAAAAGTGTGGAAAGATATAAAGGTAGCCCTGGATGATCCAGTAGAACATGCTAATTTGCTAAAGTTGATTGATTCTATCCAACGCCTTGGTATAGCTTATTATTTTGAAGTGGAGATTGAGCATGCCTTACAATCCCTTTATGATACATATGGTAATAAATGGAGCGGCGGTAGTTCTTCGCTTTGGTTTCGACTCATGAGACAACAAGGGTTTTATGTTTCATGTGGTGAGTATGAGTGTATCCATTTACGTTCAATAAAATAATATTGCAAACAATTGCTAACGGTTTTTTGTTTGTGAATTGCCACAGATATTTTCAATAACTATAAGGATGAAAATGGAGATTTTAAGGAATCTTTGGCCAACGATGTGCAAGGCATGCTTGAGTTGTATGAAGCGGCGTATATGGGGGTGAAAGGTGAAGTTGTACTTGATGATGCTCTTGTATTTACAAGATCACGTCTTGAGAAAATAGCAGAGGATACTCTTAACTTTACTCTATCAACCCAAATAACGGAGGCGCTAAAGAAGCCTTTAAGGAAAAAGTTACCAAGGCTAGAGGCGTTGCGCTATATCCCTTTCTACGAACAACAAGAATCTCATAATGCGTCCTTACTTAAACTTGCCAAGTTAGGGTTCAACTTGCTTCAATCCTTGAACAAGAAGGAGCTTAGCCAAGTTTCCATGTACATGCATATTAACCCCATACTTGCCCTCCTGATTGAATTTTCCTTTTCGTTATTTTTATGCTCTTTCTAATTTCCTAATCCTTACTAAAGATCAATATATACTTCCATAACCTTGTGCATATTTATTAACTTATACTAGGTGGTGGAAAGATCTCGATGCCCCGACTAATTTACGCTATATAAGAGATAGACTGGTTGAAAGCTACTTTTATGCAATAGGTATATGTGGTGATCCAGAATATTCTCGTGCTAGAATTTTCATGACAAAGCTTATCGCACTGTTAACGTGTATCGATGACACTTACGATAGTTATGGTACTTACGAAGAACTTAAGATCTTTAATGATGCAATTCAAAGGTACGAACATGCACCATTTACATAAATTACGTGCACATGTACACAAATACTAACTTAGACTAATGATCATCACTCTACAGTCTTGAATAACATAAATATGTATTAATTAATCTTTATTTTACCTTAATTAGGTGGTCGATTACATGCTTGGATATGCTTCCAGAATACATGAAACTCATATACCAAAAGCTAATGGATATCTTCAAAGAAATGGAAGACTTAATAGCAACTGAGGGAAAAGAAGATCTGATGAATTGTGCCAAAGAGTTTGTACGTTCACACAACTTTCTTTCATGATAGCTATTTTGAATTAAGATAGCTCATATAAATGTAACTGTATATACCTTATGACATATTACATATTTAGGCGAAAGAGCTTGTTAAAAGCTACTTGATGGAAGCAGAATGCGTAAATGAGGGGTACATACTTACAGTAGAAGAGCATGCATCGATTGCGTACAAGACAGCTGCTGTTGAACTGCTGCTTTCATCATGTTTTCTTGGCATGGGAAATATAGTCACAAAAGAGGCGATCAAATGGACTCTTACCAATCCCCCGATTTTCAACTATGTAAATGTATTTGGTAGACATATGAATGATATCACTGGCCACAAGGTATAATTACTTACTTTGCTTTTTCTGATTTCGCAATAATTTATGTAAGACAAATAAGTTTTGTCAATGAATATGCAGAAAGAGCAAGAACGAAAACATTTCCCATCAAGTGTTGAATGTTACGTCAAGCAATATGATGTGACGGAGGAGAATGCCTATAATATGTTGCACAAGAAAATTGAAGATGCGTGGAAAGATATAAACCGAGAGTCCCTCGTGACAAAAAATGTTCCTAAGCATCTTATAATGGTTGTGATTAACTTGGCACGGACGTTGGAAGCCCTATATCACAATAATGATAATTACACAAACGCAGAAGGACTTAAAGATCAAATTAAGCACTTGTTCATCGACGCTATGCGTATATGAAGTCCGGTTTTCATGTGGGGTAGTGTTTAACAGACTGGATTGTTGTCCTTCCATCGTATTCTAGTAGTCCAACAAAATTACTTAGGGTGTGTTTGTTTTAAAAAAAAAAAATCTTACTAGCCCTCTTACTCTTACCAGTAAGAGGTGGTCAGACGTTTTGCTTATTCGTTTTTTCATTTGAGTCAGACCCAATTAGACATATAACATCTTACTCAGTAAGAGGTGAGGGACTTGTCTTAATGCCTCTTACTCGATAAGAGATTGAAGACTCGTGTTAATATAATATATTTGACGGTTTATTAACTATGTTATATTTATGATAAAAAGTCTTGTTTCATATCTACATAAGTTACTTAAATAAATTGCAGAAACGAGCACTTAAAATCATTCGGACAATTATAAAAAAACAAACAACATTATTTCGTTCAGATTTAGACTTTCTAGCCACCTCTTACTGGTAAGATGTAGTAGTCAGATTCAAACCTAAAACATCTTAATGAAACAAACACACCCTTAGTAATTTTTAATGACCTATAAATTTAAATCGTTACGAGCACTTAAAGGTGTGTTTTTCTCCCTTTTATTTAGACGCGTTAAGAGATTTAAACCTCTTGCCCAACAATAAATAGAAACGGATCTTGTTATCTCTTAATGATCTATAACCTAGTTTTTGTATTCTAATCATGCAAATGTTAAAAAAACAAACAACACTATTTGAATCAGATTTAGAGTATTCCGTCGCAGATTCAATTAAAATGTGCCAATCAGATTCAGAATCACAGTCTCTTAATAAATAAATGACACCTTAGTTGAATAATCAAATTCTTTGGTGTATCATCAGAACTTAATAAGTTCAACTGTTAATGATGTTGATGATGTAAAAGTGTAATACAACATTCAATAAAATCACTTAGTCAACTGTACGTTTGAGTCTTAGGTTGGTCTGTTTTTCCAATAAAATCACTTGGTACTTCTTAATGACTTATAATTTTGAATCGTTAAGAGCTCCTAAGGGTGTTTGTTTTTCTCCTTTTTGTTTAGACGAACTAAGAGGTTTAAACCTCTTGCCCAACAATACATAGAAACGGATCTTGTTACCTCTTAATGATCTATAACCTAGTTTTTGTATTCTAATTGATGATATCAAATAACAACATATTATTTGCATTATTTATTCTATGTATATTGCTTGTTTTTTATTATTATATATGAGAATTGATACTTAATCCCTTACTTTTGTAAATCTCAGTTATAAATAAGCAATTGGTGGAAGTTAGCTATTTTGGACGTAAATTGGAGCAAAATGGATCAAGTTGGAAAAGTCTACTGAACTGACAAAGGATACGCCGTATCATTCTAGATAGATACGCCGTATAACAAGACTTAGATGAATATGAAGACCATTGCCTGACTTTGAAGAATACGCCGTATGGATTTCTCCCATACGCTGTATATGAAACTTCGGTCAACGAGAAGATCCGACTTGCTTTGCTCGTGATACGCCGCATGACATCAACAGTATGCTCCGTATCTACCTTGAAGACTTCACCAGAATTCCAAGATATAGAAGACAAGATGCGCCATATGAAGATTAGTGATGTGCCGTATCATATAGGCGGTAATATTCCAGAATATAATAATCTTGGACCCCACGTGAAGTTATCGAGATACGCCGTATCTCATAAATTGATACGCCGTATCGACTCTGTTTCCAGAAGGTATAAATACGCCATTCACAGCCGAATTTTTAGAGACACATAAGAGAGGCATCGATCGACCACACAAAGACACAACCAGAAGGACGAAACCATAGCAATAAGAAGGTCCTGCTAGTGCATAATTTGATAGGAAGATTCGCTTAATTCGTTTTAGTACTCTTTAATCGTTTGGTTAGCATATTTTTCTCTTTTGATTTATACTTGAATGTTTCCAAACATGTTATCTTGTGCTATTACAGAGATTATGGGCTAAATACGTGTAGGTATTAGTCATGTTTAACGATTATATGATGTTTCATTGGATGCTCATGCGTGTGTTTTGATTACTTTATTACTTCATTAATATTTGCATGTTAATGTAAGCCCTAAGTGGTTAATTAATAATTTGATAATCATTAAGGTAGACTTTATGCGGATTTCTGATTAGTCGTGACAGGATTAGTCGGTTGAGAAAACTTAAAAGCTGAAATCTAGACGTTTAGGGAGTCTAAACATTGGAATGAGATACGCCACAAGTGAGCAACCACAGAGAAAGAACAGATTTATCATCATATATGACTAAAAAATAGGCTAATACGTTTTCCTTACTATCAGCTTGACCTCTTATTTGCTATCTATGTTTCTATCTGTGTACGTGTGTGTCATTTGCCTCAGTGCCTTTTAATTACAGTTTTATTAAATCTAAACCTCGTGCCAGTCTCTCAGGCTGAAAACCCCCCTTTGCGTTAGATTAGGTTTAATTAGACTAACTTGTAGGGTTAAAATACTGATAGATATTTAAGTGTTAACGTTTCACTCTTAGTGATCGACACTCTACTTACCAACATACATTGATCGGGTACACTGCCCGTTAGTGTTTGTTATAGGTTAAGTCGGCTAAATATAAATATAAAACTTGATAAACATAATCTATACCTACAACGATAGCACATCAAGTTTTTGGCGCCGATGCCGGGGAGTGAATTGTTTAACACTTGTATTTGTTAGTATTTAGGTTTTTAACTTAGTTTAATCTTTTAATTTTAGTTTTAATTTGACTAACTTTGTTGTATATAAGTGCATTCATTGTATTTTTCTACATATTTATTGTTTTTGTGTTTGTTTGATTTCTGCATTGTTTATTTGTTTTCGTTTTTGTGTTTTCTGCATTGTTGCTGTCTGTTGTATTTTGCTGAACTAAACGATACGGCGCATCTAATTTATTAGATACGGCGTATTGTGTTTTTATTTTCCATACAACGTATCAATTTAAATAATTCGGATACGACATATCTAATTCTTGGATACGGCGTATTCTGTTTTTAATCAGAATTTTAAAACCCTAAAAGCCATACGGCGCATGAGCTTCCGCTTTTACGGCGTATTTAATTGATAAAAACATATTCGAATTTTTAAAATATAACATACGGCGCATTGATTATTATCAATACGGCGTATATCTTTATCTGAATAAAAGGCTGATTTAAATTTTTATTCGAACATACGGCGTATCCAGATTCCTGGATATGGCGTATCGTCTGGAGATATCAACAGTCTTTTATTTTTCGTGTTCCGATTTCTTTCTTAGTTTTATGTAATTATACTTTTTCAAACCTATCCTACTAATGTTATTGTCTTGATTTCAATTAGTGCATGACCAGGAGTTCTACTGGAGACCTCGCCGAACCTTATAGTTAACCTGAACAAGCTTTTCATTTGCTAAGGAAGCTTTCCAAGACGACAAGCCTTGATTGTTCGAGTTCATTAGAGCTTGATTACTTCTCTGATCAAGAAACTCAGTTTGAAGAAGAAATCGCAGGAACAATGACGGACCCAACTATGGAGGAGTACATGACTAAGACCCGAGATGACTATGGTTCGGGTGTTACTAGGCCTAAGTTTGATGAAGAGGCCAAATACGAGCTGAAGGGACGACTTCTCAAGGAATTGCGTGAAAACACTTTCCATGGACTAGACAATGAAAACGCTATTATACATGTTGAAAGAATCTTTTGGATTGTTGACTCATATACACTTATCGTTGTTGATCTAGGACAACTCATGCTTCGGGCTTTCCCAATTACTTTGTTTGGAGCTGCAAAAGAATGGTTGAATAATGAGCCTTCAGGTCCCTTTACTAATTGGATAGAGTTTAAAACAAAATTCTTGGACAAATTCGGTCGTGAAGAACTATATGAAAAAGAACCTGACTTTACCTGCTGGTTGAGCTCTAAATTTCGCAACTCCAATAAAATGAGTGCATCCCTCAAAAGTGCACTTTGGACTTACTGGATAATCGGAAATGACGAAGAAGAACTAACTGAAGAGGTTTTGAATTATTTATAATCGAGACAAACTTGTTTGAGTATGAGACACCTCTATGCAAAGAATTCAAGGAATTCAATTTTCTCCTGAAGATTGATAAAGATGTGTTAACTGGTGATTTACCTGTATTCAAAACTTATGATGAATTTAAAGAACACCTGGTTGTATGAGTGGAATGACCAAATACATGGGTTTTTGATAAGCCATGGGAAGAAAATAAGTTGGAACATAAATGCGAACTCATTCGCTTCAAAGATGGACACGGGACATGGCCAACTTGTGACTAGCAAAAAGATGGGTTTTGTAATGGTGGAGATTTGCCAGGAATGAAACGAGTTGGAAATAACATTGGTATGATTTACTCGAAGACTGCGAAAGAAAAAACAAAGCTTTATGGGAGTAAACGAGACTTGAATCTCCGGAGGAAGACTTCGATGTAAAGAACTTAACATTCTGGGAGGTGCACAGGAATTTTGATGACTATACCAAACTTGATCAAAGATTGCAATGGAAACTAAAGAAAGATTGGGAGGTACTTCAAAACGGGTATGAATCAAGTAATGAAGATGTTGGGAATATGTGTAACTATTATCAAGTGTCGGTCATTAAATATGTAATAGGTTGCTATAATATTAGGCTTATATGTTAGTTTATATTATTAGACTTATGAAGTAAGCCCATGAGCCTATGTTGAGGCCCATTCGTGTGAAAGGAAGGAAGTAGGGGTGTTGCCCTAGTTCCTCTCCTATAAATAGAACATGTAACACACTCTTATATTTGTTGGTTATTTCACTTTGCTACTAAACCTTTGTCCATTTATCTTATGAAGTAATCGACCACCTCTTTATCTCTTTCTCTCATTTCTATCTTATTTATATACTTGTGTTATATCTATTATGGTGACCTAACAATGGGTATCAAACGCTGGAAGAAGGTTAGAAGTATTTTTTAGTTGTTGTCGAGTATAAAAACATTTTTTTCTCTCTCGTTATTTTCATAAACTTTTGATTTTTTCTTGTTTGTTTCTTGGATTTTAGCACTCTTTTAATTATAAACTAGTGTTATAAACCTCTTAGAACAAGAAATTTTCAAACTTTTTGGTTAAATTTTAAGTTTTTTCTTAGTCGTACTTTTTGGTGTTCTACCTAGTTTCGAACAAACATAAAATCTCTTAAAAACGTTAAAGTTTGCAACTTTCATATAGTTTTAGTGTTTTAAGGTTATTTGTACAATAAAATTACATCAAAAAACAGTTTTTATTGAAATGTAAGAGTTTTACAAAATCTGACAAAGTTTCGAACAAGGTCCGAAACCCTGACCTTTCGAACAAGGTTCAAAACCCTAAAGTTTCAAACAAGCTCTACAGAGGTTATCTTCAGGTTACTTGGATTACTCAGTGTTTGTCTCTCTTGTATAAGTTAGAAAAACACTTCGACACTTGGGAAACTTTCGAATTTGTATAAATTAGAAAGTCTTGTTCGAAAATTTTAAACTTTCGAGCAAGCTAGAAACTTTCGAACAAGCACTGAATCTTTCAAACAAGGAATGTTTCGAACAAGGTTAAAAAGCTTCGAACAAGTATACTTTCGATCAAGGTTGAAAAATTTCGAACAAGCAAGAAAACTTTCGAACAAGCAAGAAAATTTTCGAACAAGGACTTAATCTACCAACAACTCATCACACTTCTTGACCATCTACAAGATCCATCATCAACACAAGTTTAACAATGTCTCAACCACCGTATTTCTTCCCTCAACAACAGCAGTATCCTCAGCAACAATCTCAACAACCATATCCACAACAACAATTTCAACAGCAGTATCCTCCACAACAACAATTCTTTCAACAACAATCATACCCTCAACTACAATTTGGAATGCAACCACTACCTCCATAGAATCAACCACATTGCTTTGCTCAAATGTGTGAAGCTATAAGTAGTCAACAGTCTATTCATGAAGCCGGTTCACTTGAACGACCTCCTATGCTCACTCCTGGTAATTATGTTCAATGGGCAAGTCGGTTCTTAAGGTTTATTGAACTTAGGAAACCTCATGGTAAATATCTGAAGAAGATTATCCTTGAAGGTCCTTTTGAAATGCCAACCACAACGGTTCCCGGTGATGCAATTCCTGTTCCACCAAGACCTGAAACTATGATCACTCTTATCGAGAATCAACTTACAACAGAATAAATACTTCACCGTAAAGCCAATGACCTTGCAATGGAGTACATTCTTATGGGAATACCTAATCTAATTTTCCGTAGCATTGATGCTCAGAAAACTGCTAAGGCCATGTGGGAACAAACACATCTTTGATGGAAGGCACTGAACTAAACCAAGATGACATGGAATCCAAACTTTATCACACATATACAACATTCATGATTGAGCAAGGGGAGTCACTAGAGTTTTACTATCATCGGTTTACGAACATCATCAATGATTTGGACAGAAACAACATTATCTTACCAAAAATTACCATCAACACTAAGTTTCTCAATTGTTTAGGTCTAGATTGGCAGAAATATGTCACATTTGTTCGTCAATCCAAAAATCTTCATGATGTGAAATATGGGTTGTTGTTTGATTATCTGAAGCACCATCAAGCAAAAGTCGACAAAGATCGAGCCATCCGTGGAATGTATCAACCGTCACCTCCTCAGAACCCACTTTCACTCATGGCTAAATCTTACTCTGCTCCATATCCTATGTCTCATCAGTCATTTATTCAACAACCACAACCATAACAATTTTATTATCCTTCTTAATCACCATTTAACCAACTCATTCCATATGATCAATCACAACAATTAACTAAAACTCAACTGGTTCCTGTTGGAAACATAGACACAATGTACTATGCACAATCTAATAATGAAGAAGAGGATGCATTCAACTCACTGAATCAAGGCTTTGCACTCATTGCTCGTGCGTTCAACAAATTTTCAAACAAACAGAATGATCGTCTTCGCAATTCATATAATCCAAGGAGTCAAGCAGTAGTACAAGGTGGACGGGTTGAAGTGCAAAATCGAAGTTATGGACTTCAGATGGGAATAGTTGGTTATGAAGGAAATTCAGGAAGTGGACAAGTGACTCATGCAACAGGTGGAAATACTTACAATCAGGTTGCTCCTCAAATAAGGGTTGAAATTGTGGATACTCGTAATACATCAACTGGGAATACGGGAATCAGGTGCTACAACTGTAATGGAAAGGGTCATCTAGCTAATGCATGTCCTAAACCAAGAACCAAAGGCAGTGAATTTCACAAACAAGCATTACTTCTTGCACTTAAGGACAAAGCTGGAGGAACTCTCAGTGAAAAAGAAAACAGTTTCATGGCGAATGCTTACTCAGATGATGACATGGAAGATTTGGAAGCAAATGCAGCGGTGATGATAATGGCAAACATGCAGGAACTTCACATGACATGGAAGATTTGGAAGCTTGTATCAGGTACCTAATCCAAACATATGTCTCATACATGAATTGGCATCTCCATCTGCATTTGCATCCGACAAGGAGCAATTTATTCAAGATAACTCATTGTCTTCTCTTCCAGAAGATGATCAAATTAACCCCGTTGTTTCATTTGATGATGCAATTGATGATGAAATTAACCCCATTGTTACATTTGATGATTCAATTGAGGAAAATAACAATGATCAACTTGAACAGATTGAAACTTCTTCTAATCCAGATCCAGATCTCATGAACCTGTTTTTGACCAACGAATCTAAAGTTGAAAAATGCAATGAAATCAACCGAAATTTAAAAGCAAAAATTGCAACACTGACTGCGGATCTTGAGTGCTGTAAAATACAACTCACAAATTTTTGATACACAAGCTAAAAGAGAACAAAGTTTTGAAATAGCTTTTCAAAATTCATATGTTAATGAACAAGAGTTAAAACGTCAAATACGTAAATTTGTCGTTTCCAATATTAACTTGGTTTCTCAATTGGAACAAGAAAAAGTCGAGCACAAACAACAAGTTGATCATCTTAATTCTGAACTTTTAAAAACCATAAATGAGATGCCAATCTGTCAAGCCAATATTTCCGAATATAAACAACAGTCCAGGAAACGCACTAATTTATACCTTGATGAAATCGTTGATTTGGAACGTAAATTAAAAGAGTTTCAACACGTTGTTTACAAAACTGGAGACTCTGTCACAACAATACAAAATTTCACTTTAAAGCGAAATCCTGATGGCTATGGTTTTGCTCTTGGTGACGATAAACCGCATTTTCTACACATAGCACTCAAGGAAAATCCAAAGTTACATAGTGCAGAACAACTTCTTGATGATTCAATTGTATGTGTTATTGTATATAATCGTGAGGAAGAACTTGAATTGGAAGAAGAGAGTCGATCAAAAATGAGCAACAATAAATTTAACAAACCTTTTGATTATTCAAAATTGCCTCATATTTTTGACATCTTTGTTCCTCAAAAAGAAAAAACAAAACAACCGTTGTATATTATGCAAATTCATGAATCTTCTTCTGATGTTGGTCCCGTTAAATCAGTTGCACAAATAAATGGCCCATTACCATCCTTTGGTGAAATTCAACCATTACCAAAATGTCGCCTTGTACTTCGGTATTCTGACACGTTTATGGAAGACATCAAATTTTTTGAACAAGCAATTGAACGTAATTCTAAGATAACTGTTTCAACTTTTCAATTTGCGTAAGAAAAAGAACAGAGACAAAATTTTCAAACACAATTTTTATCTCATGTCCAACATTTGCGTCTTTGTGCAACACACTGGGAACGGGAACTACAAAATGAAGTTTCATCCATGATGCACATTTTCAAAGCAACTTAAAATTCAATTTCAAAACTTAAACGTAGAAACAAAATTCTTCGAAATGAAGCAGATCGACTCTTGGAAGATGTTCTCTGTTCTGACATTATTTCGGTGATCATGAATTCTATTTATGAGTCTTGTAATACTATGCTTATTGCTGACCATAATTTTGAAGATGAAAAGTTGAGACACGAGATTGAGATTTTAAAAACTGAAAATGCGAGAATCATTAAACAAAAAGATGATGTTCAAAGTAAACTTTCAAAGGAGATTTTTCAACTAAAACATAAACTTCAATGGTGTGAGGCTCAAAGCATTGATTTTGAATTAGCCTTACAACAACAAAAAGAAAATATGTGTTTTGAAAACAATTTGTCATCAAAAGTTGAAAATCTTGATGATGAGAATGCAGTCTTAAAGTGTCAACTACTCAAATATGAACAAGAAATTGTGAATTTAAAAAATGAGTACAAAACAATTTATGACTCTTTGAAAAAGACTCGGTCTCAACTTTTGAAAGAAAACGCTAACTATAGGAAAGACCGTGAAGCCACTGTTCACTTAAATAGAGAACTTGATACTAGACTACAGGAACATCAAAACATCATCATTGAATTAAAAGAGAAACTCCAATTACAAGAAAAAGGAAAATTTGTTAACACAAATGTGATTGCACCAAGAATGTACAAGATCGATACCACATCTAGGCAGGACGTTACACACACAAATCAGATCACTAATTTGATTCCTTCCACTTCTACAGGAATAGTCACCACTAATAGTGCTAGCAGATCAAAGCGTAAGAGCAACAAATGGAAGAATAGGATCTTGCAACATAGAAGCGGAAAACTAGAAGCCCCAGATGTAGAAGATCAACTTAGGAATTTGAATAAAACGCATGTTGCTTCTGATTTAGATTCGAACTTAAAAACTTATAATTCTAATATCGATGTAACGAATGCTCTGTCTTTGAATGCTTTAAACATTAATGCTTCTTGTGTTTTCTGTTGTAAAAGCATGTTATCTAGTGATCATACGAAACATGTAGTAAAAACTCTTTTATCTCGTAATAGGAAAGTTACAACTGGCAATACCTCTAGGCCCACTACTTCTTCTAAGTCTGTACTAAGAAAACCGCCAACTGTAGTTTCTCAAAATGCCTTAGAAAATCCCATAGTCGCGAACACAAATCCTAAGATAATGCAATCACCTAGCAACTTCACTAAGACAAAAGCACAAAGTAGTTGGATATGGCAACGTTGGTTACAAAGAACACCTAGTTTTAAGTGGATACCTAAAATTATTAATATGTGTGTTTCTAACCCAATGGAACCCACAAGTTCTCCGGGTTCCACCCTTACCATCATTCCACCTTTGTCATCTTCGTGTGATGCAGGTGATCCAGATTGTTCTGTGGATTGTTGATAGCGGCTGCACCCGAAACATGACAGGCAATCTCAAATTGTTAGCAAACTTTGTTTCAAAGTTCATCGGCACTGTCAGGTTCGGGAATGATCACTTTGCTGCTATCATGGGCTATGGAGATTACATCAATGGCAACATCGAAATTAGTGGTGTATACTATGTCGAAGGCCTTGGTCACAACATTTTCTCAGTCGGTCAATTCTATGATGGGGATTTGGAAGTAGCATTTCGGGAAGAAAAAAACATGCTTCATTTTTTATTTACAAGGAAATGATCTAATGTCAGGCACTCGTGGAACAAGCCTTTACAAAATCTCAATGTCTGATATGATTGCTTCTTCTCCAATATGTCTGCTCTCCAAAGCAACTTCGACAAAATCAGGGTTACGGCACAAATGACTTTCTCATTTGAACTTCAAAACCATGACTGAACTTGCACGCCACAAATTAGTCAATGGTCTTCCGCGATTTCGTTTCACCAAAGATCACTTGTGTCCAGCATGTAAACAGGGAAAGAGCACTCGTGCAAATTTTCCTCCTAAAATAGAATCAAGTACAGAACACGTCCTTCAACTTCTTCAAATGGATTTGTGTGGCCCAATGCGCATGCAAATGATTAACGGCAAATGCTACATTCTTGTAATCGTTGATGACTACTCCAAATGGACTTGGGTTTACTTCCTTAGAAGTAAAGATCAAGCCCCTTCTATGATCATCACCTTTCTCATGAAAATTCAAGTTCAACTTCGGAATACAGTCAAAAAAGTCAGAACAGACACCAGAACTGAATTCAAGAATCAAACTCTTCGAGCTTATTTTGAGAAAGTAGGAATTGAACATCAAACATCTATTGCACGAAGTCCAGAATAGAATGGGGTTGTTGAAAGACGCAACAGGACGTTAGTGGAAGCTGCAAGAGCAATGCTGATCAACGCTCAATTACCAGATTACTTTGGGCAGAAGCTGTTTCGACTGCATGTTACACCAAAAACCGTTGTATGATCAAAAAATGCCACCACAAAACACCTTATTATGATAGAACTTATGCGCGCCATCTATAAGTTCTTAGGACCGTTTAAGCTCAAGATTCATTAGATCTTATACCTAGGATAATATCAATGTTCATAATTTATAGAAACAAAGCGGAATAAGAAGAAAGATATTCAAGAAGCTTTTTCATTCATACGTTTCCACATACACGCCTCAATTCTAGATGATCAATTCTAGAATGGTTACAATCTAACAGGGATCAAGGTAAACCTTGATTACCTTGGGGCGACACACTCCTTGTTAAGGCTTTTACAAACACAAACACACGCCTAAATACACACACCTTTTACTTAGACATCTACATTGTCTGTGCACACAAAACAATACGTCCCATGTCCTCTTTATATATTAGAGGATTATGGTTTACAAAGGAAACATAATACAATTAGGAAACTACAATCTTTCTAATATTTATCTTCTAAATCTTTTATCTTTATAAGGAGATCTTCTAGAATCTTCAAAATTTTCCATCTTTTTGAACAATTCTAGCTTTGCATTTAAGTCCTTTTGTTTCATTCTTGTTGGGAATTATGTGTTTCTGAAGTTTCTACTGCTGGTTATAGTTTCTACTGTTAGTTATGTAGTTAGTACTGCTAGCTTTGAGTTAGTATTGTTAGTGTTAAAAAGGTACTGCTAGCGTATTTAGATAGTACTGCTTATGTGATATACATGAGTTATTGTTAGAATAGATATGCAGAGATATGCATGGAGTTATATTAGGAAGAGATACATATAATCTCTTTACACATTTTGTAAAGCTGTTAGGGTTTCCTTGGTGTATAAAAGGAACCCACAGCTATCTATCTAGATTAGCTACCACCCTTAACAGGCTAGAAAGACCCATTCAGATTTGGGACCATCAAGTGGTATCAGAGCTTGTTGAGAAACTCTGAATAAGAAGAACCAAAAAACAGATCTGGTATAATGGAAGGAGGAGAAGAAGATATTCATAAAATTGAAGAAAACAATCAGACACCACCACCACAACTACAAAAACAACAAATCCCTCATACCATGTCATCCATTAAACTCCCTGTTCTGAAGAAAGGAGAATATGACATATGGGCCATGAAGATGGAGCATTACTTATGTTACACTGACTATTCTTTGTGGGAAGTAATACAGAACGGAAATGGTCCTGTTAAAATTGCAACAGATACCAATGGGAACGTAAAGGTTCTGCCTCCTAAAACTATTGAAGAGGTTCAAGCTAGAGAAAGAGAAAGAAAGGCTAGGATCACTTTACTGATGGCAATACCAGAAGATCACTTAGCCAAATTTCACAAGATGACTCATGCTAAAGAGATGTGGGATGCTGTCAAATCCAGATTTGGAAGGAATGATGAATCCAAGTAGATGCAGAAGTATATTCTGAAGCAACAATTTGAAAGTTTTTCTGTATCCAACTCAGAAGGATTGCACAAAGGCTATGATAGGTTTCAAATCCTTTTAAGCCAACTTGAAATTCATGGTGCAGGTATCTCAGTTGAAGATGCCAATCAGAAGTTTCTTAGGGCTTTACCTTCCTCTTGGTCCCAAGTATCCTTGATCATGAGGACTAAGCCAGGAATTGATACTCTCAGCTTTGATGATCTGTATAACAAGCTTAGGTTTTTTGAACGTGATGTTAAAGGCTCAACTGGATCATCCTCTAGCACACAGAATGTGGCATTTGTTTCTTCTGAAAGCACTAGCGGTACTAATGGAGTTAGTACTGCTCATAGTGTTTCTACTTCTTCTGGCTATAACTCACAAAGGGAAGGCACTTCATCATACGCTGATGATCTAATGCACTCTTTCTTTGCTAATCAATCCAGTGCTCCACAACTGGATCATGAGGATCTAGAACAGATTGATAAGTATGACCTAGAAGAGATGGACTTGAAATGGCAGGTGGCCATGATTTCCATGAGACTAAAAAGGTTTCACAAGGAGACAGGAAGAAAACTGAAGTTTGATGCAAAGGAACCAGTTGGCTTTGACAAGACCAAAATTGAATGCTTCAATTGTCATAAGTTAGGGCACTTTGCTAGAGAGTGCAAAACAAAGGGCAATCAAGAAAGCAGAAGAAGAGATGCAGGGTATAATGGATACAAGGCAAAGGAACCTGCAAAGTTTGATGAAGCCAAAGCCTTGGTAACTGTTGATGGAGATATGATTAATTGGTCTGCCTATGCTGAAGAAGACATTGAAAACCATGCTTTGATGGCTCTCAATGAGGTATAATCTTGTTCAAAAGAATGTGTAGAATCTTATGCTAAACTTAAATAATTGTATAATGAAAAAAGAGAACAACTGGGTGATGCTAGCATAGAAATACAAGCTTACACTCAAGCTTTAAAAAAGGTAGAAGCTCAATTAGGTTGTCATCAAAGAAATCAAGTTATTTATGAAGAAAAACTTAGGTTTATGAAAATTGATTTAGATGCTAAAATTGATGAGCTTATATACCACAAGAAACTATTAGCTGCTGCTGAAAAAGAAAAAGAGGAACTAAAAACCAAAGTTCAAACTTGGCACAATTCCTCTAAAAATCTTAGTAAACTAATAGATTCTCAAATGAGTGCAAGTGACAAATCTGGGCTTGGGTATGGAGATAATTTACATAAGGGAGAATTGAGTTATGAGCAAGAAATGTTTGAAAGTATGTTTAACAGTAGTGATAGTGATGTAGAAAATGTTCCTTTAAATGATAGATTTGCAAAAACTGAAGGAATGCATGCAGTTCCCCCTCCTATCACAGGGATTTATATGCCTCCTAGAGATGATGTTGAATTAGATGAGTCACAATTTACATATGGTCCAAAACAGACTAAAACTTGTGAATCAGATGCTGAAGCTAGTGAAATAGACTCTAAAACCACTGATGTTGCTTCTTCTTGTGAAGAATCACCTGAGTCTGTACCTAAATTGGTTATTAATGAACAAAAAGCTTGGTCTGATGCTCCCATTATTGGGGAGTATGAATCTGATAGAGAAGATGAATATGAGTGTACATTCCAAATAGAACAGGAAAAACCTAGTTGTGCTTTTGTTAATACTGTTAAGCATGTAAAAACTCCTAGGAAAACTATTAAGGAACAAGACACATATAGTGGGTCAAGGACTCAAAGGTTTGGTTTGGGATATAGTGTCACTAGAAAAGCATGTTTTGTATGTGGAAGTTTTAGTCATCTTATTAAAGATTGTGATTTTCATGAGAAAAGAATGGCTAAACATATTGAGGTTAAAAGTGTTGGTCAAAGGGAGACTAAACCAATATGGAACAATGTTAATAGGGTGAATAAACAAAACTTTTCAAACCATAAGACTCACCCTAAGAGTAATAAGAACTTTGTTCCATCAGCAGTGTTAACTAGATCTGGCAAAATAGGAATTCCTACTGCTAGGCCAAATTTAGTTCCTACTGTTAGGCCAAAACCAGTTACTACTGCTAGGCAAAATGTAACTGCTGCTAGAAGAAATTTAATTTCTAATAGACCAAAATTAACTGGGAATGATACTCTTAAAAGGCAAAATGTTTTTCACAAAACTCATTCACCAGTTAGAAGGCCTTTTCATAATGCAACAGTATATACTAACATGATTAGGAAACCAAAAGTTACTACTTCTAAGGTAAATCATGTTTCTACTGCTGGGACACAAGCAGTGATCAATACTGTTATGGGAAATAAGGGTAATGCTGTAAAGGCCTCAGCATGTTGGACTTGGGATCCTATACAAAATGAATATACATATAGATCCAAAAGCAACAGTGGATCATGTTCTTATAAGACATTCAAATATAATGATCCACAAGGTAGACTCAAGTCATCTATGGCTTGGGTCCTTAAGAAAAACTGATTTTTCTTATTTGATGTGCAGGGTCATTCACATGGAGCTTTGAAGGATAAAGGAATTGTTGATAGTGGATGTTCTCGGCATATGAATGGAAACAAGGCTTACCTCTCTGATTATGAAGAATTTAGAGGTGGATCAGTTGCTTTTGGAGGTAGTAAAGGTCAAATTACTAGTAAAGGGACTATAAAAACTGGAAATTTAGATTTTGAGGATGTGTATTTTGTGAAAGAACTAGAGCATTTCAATCTCTTTTCTGTGTCACAAATTTGTGACAAGAAGAACAAGGTTCTTTTCACTGATACTGAATGTCTTGTTTTGTCTCCTGATTTTAAGTTACCTGATGAAAGTCAAGTATTACTTAAAATCCCTAGACAACACAATATGTACAGTTTCAATCTAAAGAACATTGTTCCTTCTGGAGGTTTAGCTTGTTTGATTGCAAAAGCCACAGTTGATGAATCTAATAAATGGCACAGAAGGCTTGGTCATGTCAATTTTAAAAACCTAAACAAACTTGTGAAGGTAAATCTTGTTAGAGGCTTACCTTCCAAGATTTTTCAAAATGACCATACCTGTGTTGCTTGTCAGAAAGGAAAGCAACACAAGGCCTCCTGTAAGGCTAAATTAATGAGTTCTGTTAGTCAACCCTTACAGATTTTGCATATGGACTTGTTTGGACCTACATCTGTAAGGAGTATAAATCATAAGACCTATTGTTTGGTAGTCACTGATGACTTCAGTAGGTTTAGTTGGGTGTTCTTTTTGGGTTCTAATGATGAAACTGCTGAGATTCTTAAAAGCTTTGTTTGACAGATAGAGAATCAATTAGATCACAGAGTTAAGATTTTTAAGCGTGATAATGGGACGGAATTCAAAAACAAGGATCTTAATGAATTCTGTGCACTCAAGGGAATCAAGAGGGAATATAGCAATGCTAGAACTCCACAACAAAATGGAGTTGCTGAGAGGAAGAATAGGACCTTGATTGATGCTTCTAGAACAATGCTAGCAGATTCATTTCTACCTAGCATGTTTTGGGCTGAAGCAGTTAGTACTGCTTGCTATGTTCTTAATAGGGTATTAGTGACCAAACCTCAAAATAAAACACCTTATAAGCTTTTAACTAGCAAGATTCCCATTACAAATTACTTAAGACCTTTTGGGTGTCCTGTGACCATCTTGAATACCCTTGGCCACTTAGGAAAGTTTGATGGGAAGTCTGATTCTGGATTTTTGGTTGGATACTCTCTAAACAGTAAGGCATTTAGGGTGTATAATTTGGAGACTCAGAAAGTAGAAGAGAACCTGCATGTAGAGTTTCTAGAGAATAAACCTAATGTTGCAGGAAAAGGACATGCTTGGATGTTTGATCTTGACTATTTAACAAATTCTATGAATTATGTGCCTGTTAGTGCATAGAATCAAGCTAACAAAACTGCAGGTCCACAAGAAGCTAATCCAAATGCAGGTACACAAGAAGATACCAATGTCTCTTCTGAGGAATCTTTAGTACTGCCTTTCTTGTCCACTTACTCTCCAACTGACAAGAGTTCAACTGGAAAGTTTGTTGCTGATCCAAAGACAGATTCTAAGCCAGATGACACAGAAGATCAACCTTTTCTAGATGAGCTTGAAAGGCTTACAAGCCAACAAAAGGAAGCTGAGGATACTTTTCCAAAGAAATCAACCAGCAGTACAAACCCAATTACTACTGCTAGTCCTTCAAGAGTGTCTGATGATGATGATTTGACATATCCTGATCTACCCAATGATGATCTTCAAGATGCTGATGCAATGCCTGGTTTTGAAGATATTGATCGGATCTACACACACTCCTTTGTGTTAGATAGATACTTTGAATAATGTCTAGTCTAGCACGCGGAATTTACTAGCTAGCACTTAGAAGATTTGTTTGTTTATGTTTTGTATCAATCGAATATAACAGTGAATGAACAAGGAACAATATACTTCAACACGATTCAATATTATTAATGAATAATACGAGTACTCTTTGCTAGTACTAGGGTTTACACCTTGAATCTTAACAAAACTAGATACGTACATAACCTTCACCTAGGAGATCCTTTTATAGACTAAGGATTCCTTTACAAGATAACTATCATCTAATCGTATAAGATATACACAATATCTTTTCTATAATTATCTTTTACAAAAAGATAAACCGTATTAACTTCTATATCCAATCGTACAAACTGCTCTTGTCTTCAAAACATATCAGCAGTACTAACTTTCATATTCAGCTGTACAAACTGCTAAAGCTTAATTCCTAACAATCCTCCCCTAAACTTATGATTTCTCTCCAAATCACTAAGTTTCTTCAAATTAAGCTTCATCTTCTTGATGAGGGAGATTCTTCCAAACACTAAATAATTCTCTTAGTTCTAGCTTTTACTTGTTCTGCAAGATTGAATATCTTTGTCACCAACAAGTCTGCCATCTCAGATTCTCCTTCAACCTCTAATTGAACTAAAAGCATAGCCATTAAGACAATCAGTCTGAGTGGATAATCTTTGTCAACTAACATATAAATCTCTACTCCATCCTTTGTAGAAACTCTGTGCACTCCACATGTTTCAAATAGCTTCCAAGAGACATCCTTCACTTGTGCTTGGAACCTCCACATTGACTCTCCACCATCAGGTTCATAAATCCTCTTCAACTGAACCCATAACTCTTTATCTTTATCTTCAAGTGGATCTGTAACTCTAAATCTTTCTTTTACTAAACTCCACAACTGATTAAGATCTTCTCTGTCAAAGCCTTTAAGTAAATCTTCAAACAACCTATACCTCTCAGTAATACCTCCAAGTCTTATTATCTCCCATCCCTTCATTCTTCCATCTGTGAAAACCTCCCAGCCAATGATAGGATATTTTGTTTGTAAAGGCTTGATGTTTGTAGATTCTGAAACTATCAACATCATGCTTTTAATCTGCTCATCAGTTAATCCTTATTCTCCAGACTTCAATTTCTTTGCAGCATCTGATTCTAAAACTTTCTGATTCTCTTTTCTTTCTTTTTGTGGCATCCTTTCTGCTTGAAGTGTTTAGTCTTGCATAGGTTTCATAGAGGACTTTTTCAATCTCAGCATATGTTTTTCCAATGAAGTCACTCATCTTGTAATTTGCTTGGTTCTTCAAATAATGTTTCATAAAACTGACTTGTTCTTTCTTGGTAGGCAACTTTGTCTTGTAACCTGACTTTTGCCTTTCTCTAATTCTCTGCATTAAGTCATTCCAAGTAACTTCTTTGTTCTTTGACAAAATGAACTCTTTAAGCTTTTCTAACTTTTCTTCTTCACTTAGCTCCTTGTCTTTAAGAATTAGTACAGCCTGAGCTCTTACGATCAAATCAGAATCAACAAAATATTGTAACTGCTCATTGAACTCTTCTTGATTAACATCTTCAGATCTTGTTCTATCCATGAATTCAGCTATGTTCCTTACATCATCTGCAGCCATCTTTCTTGCTAATTCTGCATCTTGAGCTATCTGAGCTTGTTCATCTGCTAAATCCTTTTCTAAAAGCTTTCTTGCAACTTCTGCATCATAATCAATCTGAGCTTGAGTTTTTGGCTTTACTTTCTTCAATCTTTCTTGTTCTTGAGCAGCTTCTTCAGGTGTCATTGCCTTTTTCCCTTTTTCTGCCCTTTTTCTTTCATATTCTTCTTCAGCAGTATGAACTGTTGCTTGCTCTGTCTCAACAGTTGGAACTGCTTCAACAGTCGAAATTGTTTCCCCTTCTTGAACACCATTCTGAACTGTTTCATGTGTCTGAGCAGTTTCTTCAACAACCATGTCAGCTACATTACCAGAATCCATATCAAATTGGTCTTCTTCTTCATCATGTTGCCTCCCCTGAGACCCTGATCTATCCCTCTTGCCTTTATCTGATATCCTCCCCTGTTTGGGAGAATCACCATCATCACCATCTGAATCATCTGAGTCATCTGAATCATCATCCAAGACTACCTTTGCCCTTTTCTTCTTTAACTGCTCTTCAAGCTTCTTTACCCTAAGAGTTAGCTTGGTGTAGACTTTGGAAAAATTTGCTTTATGAGATTTGAGCTCCTCACTGTTCTTCTTAAGCTCTTCCTCTAAGGTCTTTACTTTGTCAACTAACTTGGTACATAATTCCATCAATTCAGTTTGTGAAGAGCTACCCTCATCACTTCTAGCTGTGTGACCTGCTAGGAGAGGTGAATCATGGGGCAAGGATCCGGTAGCCACTCTAGTTTGACTAGATGGTGTCCTTCTCCTATAAGTGGTGTGAATTGGGGATGTTTGGGTCCTTTCAGGAGCTGAAGTAGATGTGTGATGGGGATCGGTTGGTGGTACTGACCTTTCACCCACTTCAGTTTGAAGCATATCTGGAAACAATGGAACTACTACTCCTTGAAAAAGTCTATTAGCCGTAGCCATGTTTTGAAAAACTTTTGATTGAAGGCTAGGAGTAGCAAAAGTTTCTGTTGGTTTTGTAAGCATGTTTTTCTTTTTATTCAAAAGAGTTTGAACAAACCTTGGGTACATTAGAAACTTGGTTTTGCTGTTGACATTTGATGCCATACCCTCAAAAATAAATTTTGAAAAATTAAAAACCTTGTTTGTAGACAGACAAATGAGAGCAATAGCAATATTGCTACTGAACTGCTCCCAAGCAGTCTTTTTAGGACTTAAGCAATGTAAAAGGGTATGTATAAAAAATCTCCATTGAGGTGAGAAACATCCTTTTTGAAAAGTTAATTTGTGTTCGGATGTATCATACCCCATTTTGGCAAGTTCTTGCCATATTTCAGTGTTGTGCATAGTGTTGAGACCATCTGAGTCTTTCAATTTAAGATGTCTCCTAATTATAGACTCGGTAACAACAAAAGATACACCATCCACTTCAGAATGAATTTCTAAGTCTCCATCTTCACTAGTCAAGACAGTAACATTCTGCCAGAACTGTGTGATGTAAGAGACGTAAAGAGTAGGAGAGATAGTTAGAGCATACCTTATGTGAGAGTGGTTTAGAAAGTCCACAATCTCATAAAACTTTGGTCCATCTCCTTCCTCGGTTTTCTCTAGAAACGCAACCTGATTGTGACGCTTAACAAATTCCAATTCAGCCATTTTTAGTGATGAAGAGTGAAAGATTATAGCAATAAGATGATCGTTTAAAGTGGAATTGAAGTTTTATGCAGCCAATTGGGTTTTATAGGTACTGTTAAGGTTTTGCTATTTTTGCATATGAGATAAATTATCTTTGGAAAAGAATAAATAAATTTATGATAAAAAGATAATTATCTCGAGAAAAATCCCTATAAGTATGCTAAGAATAACAGTTTTACCCCAACGGCTATAAAATCTGTTACTGACACATTTTTACAATGGCTAGTTGAGCAGTGCTAACTTTGCACTAACCGTACAAACTGTTGGAAAATTTTTGTTGAGCTGTATGAACTTATTGAAAGGATTTAAAACACCATGACTCAAATATAGTTTTTAGCAAACTATCAGCTATCAACGGATTTGATATGTCTTTACCAATAGTCGTTTGCTTTGGACTAGCCAACTCTTCACAGTCAGATATGGTGAGTTGATGACCATACAATTTTTGGTAAATTGTCAACCATTAACGGATTTGATTAGTCTTTACCAGAAACCGTTTGCTCTGGACTAGTTGGTTCTTATGTGGGTTAGACATGGTGAACCAATAACCATTTGTTGTGTGTATTAATGACACACCATATGCTTCCAAAGCATCTCATCATCCAAAACATCAAACACTCAATCCATCAACTCCAATCAATCCTGCAATTGTTAGTCCAAAAACAAAGAAACAAGATACAAGCATATGACTAACATTGCACTAAACAAGAAAAATTAATTTCCTTGTGGCACCCAAGCCATTACAGACTTAGGCTTTCCTCTTGCATCAACATAATTCATCCTTTTCAAAACTATTTGAGCACCATTGGGTTTGATAGGTCTCCAAACCCAACATGCTGATGCATTCACTCCAGTACCCATATGTCTCTTAATAGTGTTGTTGTTGACACCAATACTAACTACTCTGCTAGCAGCAGGAACTGCTTGCTTTGGAGTTGTTACTTTGGGTTTCCAAACTTGGTTTTTCACTACTGCTCTGTGATAAAAGGTTCTGTTGCCAATTTTTTGTGCTGGTTTAAAAACTATTTGTGCACCTTGAACTGTTGGCTTTGGGTGAACAGGTCTAATAGGTCTGACAGTATGAACTGCTGGCCTAGCAGTTTGAATTGGTCTTTGGCCAGACTTCAAAAGAACTGATATGGGTATCATCCTATCATTCCTAGGAAGTGGTTGAGGTCTTTCTAATCTCATCTTTTGGTTTGAATACCCAGTTACCCATTTATTACAAAACGCTGCAAGATGGTCAAAGCTACCACAAGTGTAACAAGATTTCCTATAACAGAAAAAATCATCACCTAGTTGGTGAGATTTGAGGTTGTTCCAATTCCTCTGGTTACCTCTGGGCTTGTTTGTGGTTCTATACATTTCTGCATACCTAACTGTTGGTCTAAAAGGTTTAGCATTTGATCTAGGCCTAACAGTCTCAGTTTTAACCATCTTTGGGACTTTTGGTTCCTCTATCTTAACACAAGCAGGCTTAACCACATCCTGATCATCCTCATCATCAGAAGTCTAGTCCTCTATGGTTGGAGCATCTGAGTCCTTAGCTGAGGACACCTTATCCTCAGAAAGTGAGGCATCACTTGCACTTTCATACACAGGTTTATCAACTACATCCTTCTTAGGTTGAGGACCATAGTTAAGCTCAGGTAATTGAAATTCAGGGAGTCCTGTGTGTTCTAGGTCAATGCCTGAGGGTGTTGGAATTCCTCTATAGGGAGGTGGAACTGACTTGTACCCTAGTCCTGACTTAGCTTTGTTTAGGATCTGACATTCAATTATCTTTTGAACACCTTTTGATGTGTATTCTAGCGTGTCTACACTCATCTGAATGTTCTCCTTGGCTTTCTTAACCTGATCTAGCTCATATTTCAACACACTAATCTCATTTTCTCTAAGCATTAAGTCTCTCTTAAGAATAATCATGTCATCAGCAAACTTAGACTCATTACCTTTAAAGTGAACAATTTATTCTTCTAACACAGCTAAAGCCCTCTTATGATTTGCTAAATTAAAACTGGTTTGGGTTAGCTCTATTCTTTGTGCTTCATATTTTTTCTAAGGGTTTCTAGATCTTTTAAAGCTTCACAAGATTTAGAACACTTAGAAACTTGTACCTCAGATTCTGAAAATGCCATGAGAGCAATCTCTGTAGATGCTTCTGCTTCCTTCTCTGCAATGTAACTCCAGTCAAACCCTAAGCCATCAATGGAAACCATGGCTTTTTAGCTTGAATCAGTAACCTCCACAACTCTTGACTTGCTTCCATAGCCTCTGCTCTTCCCATCTTGTTGTCTTGGCAGTCTGCACTCCCTTGAATAGTGACCTTTCTTGTGGCAATTAAAGCACTCAATCTTGGACTTGTCATACCCTGCAACATCATTGCTGTTTATGACAATATATCTTCTTGCCAGTCTTCTTCAAAAATCACTTAGCCCTCATGCTAAGAGGAGAGAGCTGCCACTTGATATCCATCTCTTCTATATCATCTTCATCTATCTCTTGAAGATCTCCATGAGTCAACATAGTACCATTGTGCTGAGTAGTCAAGAAAGCACAATAAGTATCTTCATTCAACAGTCCACTAGTACTGCTTGAGGTGCTAGCAGTACCAAAATTTGAACTAGCAGTACCAACTGCTCCAGCAACTTGCACTTCTTCTTCTTGGCTTGAAGTACTGGAAGTTGATACAAAGGCCATATTCCCAGAGTTTGAGCTTGATCCAGCAGACTTCTTTACTTCATGTTCAACAATTTTGAAGTTGCTATAAAGATCCATCAGACTCATTGTGTCTATGTCTGGCTTGTTTTTCCAGACTACAACATGCATAGCCCATTCTGATGGTAGACTTCTTAGGAATTTTGAGTTGAGATCTTCCTGAGGCATCTCAATTCCTAGAACAGCAAGTTGACTCACTAGTTTTTGAAGCCTATTGAACATATGATCTAAAGACTCATTGTGTGTGGCAGAGAAGTTCTCAAACTGTTGCTTAAGAAGAGTCTTTTGAGTTTTCTTGGTGGCTTCATTCCCACCATATCTTGCAATAATGGCCTCAAATAGAGTCTTAGCACACTTAAACTTGCTAAAATTCAACAACTGATCATTGGGAATAGTCATCAGAAGCAAACTTCTTGGCTTAACATCATTCTTGTGCCTTGCCTTCTCTTCAGTAGTGGTTGGCTTTGTCTGCAACTTGGTTTCAGATTTACCATCAACAACAGTTGTAGTTGTTATAGGTGTAAAGGAGTTTCCTTCTTCAATGATCTCCCAGAGTGCATAATCTTGTACTTGGAAGAACTGCTCAATTCGTAGTCTCCACATGTCGAACTCATTGGGTTTGAGCATTGGAAGCTTAGCAGCAATGTGGTTGTCTGAGGTGTCTCCATGTCCATCTTACTTCTTCTTGGATCTTCTAAATCAAAGTACCAGAACCTGTCTCTGATACCACTTGACCGGATCTACACACACTCCTTTGTGTTAGATAGATACTTTGAATGATGTCTAGTCTAGCACGAGGAATTTACTAGCTAGCACTTAGAAGATTTGTTTGTTTGTGTTTTGTATCAATTGAATGTAACAGTGAATGAACAAGGAACAATATACTTCAACACGATTCAATATTATTAATGAATAATACGAGTACTCTTAGCTAGTACTAGGGTTTACACCTTGAATCTTAACAAAACTAGATACGTACATAACCTTCACCTAGGAGATCCTTTTATAGACTAAGGATTCCTTTACAAGATAACTATCATCTAATCGTATAAGATATACACAATATCTTTTCTATAATTATCTTTTACAAAAACATAAACCGTACTAACTTCTATATCCAACCGTACAAACTGCTCTTGTCTTCAAAACACATCAGCAGTAATAACTTTCATATTCAGCCGTACAAACTGCTAAAGCTTAATTCCTAACAGATATTTTTGCCAGTCCAATAGATGGGATTTTCTCTAATGCATCTTATGATGATGAAGGTGTCGTGACTGATTTCTCTAATTTGGAAGACACAATGCATGTTGATTCTATTCCTACATCAAGAGTACATACTATTCATCCTAAATCTCAAATTATTGGAGATCCAAGTTCTGTAGTTCAGACTAGGAGCAAAGTGAACAAGACTTCTGGAGCCCATGCTTTTGTCAGCTACATTCAAAAGCAGAGAAGAAATAATCATAAGGACTTCCAACATTGTTTTTTTGCTTGTTTTCTCTCTCAGATTGAACCCAAGGTTATCTCTTAAGCACTTGCAAAAGAAAGTTGGGTTGATGCAATGCAACAGGAGCTGTTGCAGTTCAAGTTGCAGAAGGTATGGATTCTTGTAGATTTGCCACCTGGGAAGAAAGCAATTGGAACCAAATGGGTCTATAGGAACAAGAAGGACGAAAGAGGTGTAGTAGTGAGGAATAAGGCAAGGTTAGTTTCACAGGGCTATAGACAAGAGGAAGGGATAGACTATGATGAGGTATTTGCACCTGTGGCTAGGATTGAAGCCGTTAGGATCTTTTTGGCATTTGCTTCATATAAGGGGTTCATAGTTTATCAAATGGATGTAAAAAGTGCTTTCCTCTATGGAACAATTGATGAGGAGGTGCATGTGACTCAACCTCCAAGTTTTGTAGATCCTAAATCCCTAAAGGAGGTCTACAAAGTTGTAAAAGCTCTTTATGGTCTACACCAAGCTCACAGAGCTTGGTATGCTACTTTATCTACTTTTCTGTTGAAGAATGGTTTTAGAAGAGGGACCATAGACAAGACTTTATTCATAAAGAAGGATAAAAGTGATATCTTGTTGGTGCAAGTTTATGTAGATGATATCATTTTTGGTTCTACTAAGAAGTCTTGGTGTAAAGAGTTTGAAGCATTAATGAAAAGCAAGTTCCAAATGAGTTCTATGGGAGAGCTCGCCTTCTTTCTTGGATTACAAGTTAAACAATAAGAAGATGGAATTTTTATAAGTCAGGATAAATATGTTGCAGAAATCCTGAAGAAGTTTGATTTTGCTAATGTGAAAACTGCCAGTACCCCCATGGAGTCAAAGAAGCCATTGGTCAAGGATAAGGATGCAGCTGATGTGGATGTACATCTTTATAGGTCCATGATTGGATCTTTAATGTATTTGACTGCTTCTAGGCCTGACATTATGTTTGCAGTATGTGCTTGTTCCAGGTTTCAAGTAACTCCAAAGACTTCACATCTTCATGCAGTGAAAAGGATCTTTAGATATCTCAAAGGCCATCCAAAACTGGGTCTTTGGTATCCTAAAGTCTCTTCATTTGATTTGGAAGCTTACTCTGACAGTGATTATGCTGGTGCTAGTCTTGATAGGAAATCCACAACATGAGGTTGTCAATTTCTTGGTAGAAGACTCATCTCATGGCAATGTAAGAAACAGACCATTGTAGCTACTTCTACTACTGAATCAGAATATATGTTGCTGCTGCAAATTACTGTGGACAAGTCTTGTGGATTCAGAATCAGATGTTAGATTTTGGTTTCAATTTCATGAACACAAAGATCTACATTGATAATGAAAGCACCATCTGCATTGTGAAGAATCCTGTGTTTCACTCCAAAACCAAGTACATTGAAATTAGGCATCATTTCATTAGAGATGCTTATGAGAAGAAGCTGATTCAGGTGCTTAAGATTCACACTGATGATAATGTGGCTGATCTTTTAACCAAAGCCTTTGATGTTAGCAGGTTCAATTACTTGGTTGTTAACATTGGAATGCTAAATCTATAGATGCATTGGTTCAGGGGGGGGGGTAAATAGGCAGGTTGTTATCTTTAAGATGATTGTGGAATAATTTTTATGGAGAATGTATCCAAACAGGGGAGGAAAAAGTTGAAAATGTTGAGATGATTTTGATGCTATGGATTACACAGAAGAAGTGAAAAAGTAGAAATTTCTTTCTACTGCTGCATTAGAAATTTCTACTGCTAAGGAAAATGATGTCTTTTAAAGAAGCAGAGTGAAGAGTTGTGACATGTTTTTGGAAATATGGAAGTTGTGATGGAATGAGAAGGATCTTTGAGTGTTGGTACTTCTACCACACAACAAATGGTCATCAGTTCACCATGTCTAACAGACATCAAGAACTGACTAGTCCAGAGCAAACGGTTTCTGGTAAAGACTTCTCAAATCCGTTAATGGCTGATAGTTTGCCAAAAACTATATGGTAATCAACTCACCATGCTTCATTGTGAAGAGTTGGCTAGTCCAAAGCAAACGGCTCTTGGTAAAGACATCTCAAATCCGTTGATGGTTGATAGTTTACCCAAAACTATATGGTAATCAATGCACCATGTTACTATAATAAAGCATTGGCTATTCCAGAGCAAACGGCTACTGGTAAAGAAATACCAAATCCATTTATGGCTGGCAGTTTGCCAAAAACTACAAAGCCAACTTAGTTGGTATTGCTGTGAACAGGTTGTTGTTGTGGTACTGTTTAACTGGATAGCTGGAGTAATATGGAACTATCAAAGAATGGTCAAAGAGTTCAAAATCATCAAGAAGATATTTGAAGAACAGAGTGTTTAGATACATCCTCCTAAAGAGTTCAAAAAGAAGCTTAAAGAAAACACATGATCTAAAGAAACATGAAGATTAACAAGTAAACATCATGTTTAGGGGAGGATTGTTGGGAATTATGTGTTTCTGAAGTTTCTACTGCTGGTTATAGTTTCTACTGTTAGTTATGTAGTTAGTACTGCTAGCTTTAAGTTAGTACCGTTAGTGTTAAAAAGGTACTGCTAGCGTATTTAGATAGTACTGCTTATGTGATATACATGAGTTATTGTTAGACACTGGTACAGATTTCACCTATCGTCACACTGGAAATGCGTGACTATATGCATATAGTCACACACGTTTTTTTGGGTGTGTGTGACAAAAAGTCGCGCCACCGTAGGTATCATATGGTCACATTGTTTAGTTTGTGGCCGTTTTCATCGAAAAAGAGTGACCAAAACCCGAATATGTGTGACTAATTAGGCACAAGTTTTGTTGGATTCATCAGTATGTGTGACTATTTCTCATCCTATGGCCACACGAAAATATAATAAATGTGACGTTTGTGATGATTTAGTCACACATCGTGTGTTGTTTTTTTCGAGTTAGTCATATACAATTTAAAAAACAGTGGCCAAAAGTGTTAATAAGTGTGACCATATGCTGTTTAAAGTGAAGAAATGTGTACTATTGATCATCCAATGGTCACATGAATTCTTAGTTTGTGTGGCCTTTTGTAATATTTAGTCACACAAAGCATGTTTGTTTTGGGTATTTAGTCACATACAATTAAGCATAAAGTGGCCAAAAGTGTTAATAAGTGTGACCATATGCTGTTTTAAGTGAAGAAATGTGTATTTTGTGTGACTATTGATCATCCAATGGTCACATGAATTCTTAGTTTGTGTGGCCTTTTGTAATATTTAGTCACACAAAGCATGTTTGTGTTCGGTATATAGTCACATACAATTAAGCATAAAGTAGCCAAAAGTGTTAATAAGTGTGACCATATGCTGTTTTAAGTGAAGAAATGTGTATTTTGTGTGACTATTGATCATCCAATGGCCACATGAATTTTATGTTTGTGTGGCCTTTTGTAATATTTAGTCACACAAAGCATCTTTGTTTTGGTTATTTAGTCACATACAATTAAGCATAAAGTGGCCAAAAGTGTTGATAAGTGTGACCATATGCTGTTTTAAGTGAAGAAATGTGTATTTTGTGTGACTATTGATCATCCAATGGTCACATGAATTCTTAGTTTGTGTGGTCTTTTGTAATATTTAGTCACACAAAGCATGTTTGTTTTGGGTATTTAGTCACATACAATTAAGCATAAAGTGGCCAAAAGTGTTAATAAGTGTGACCATATACTGTTTTAAGTGAAGAAATGTGTATTTTGTGTGACTATTGATCATCCAATGGTCACATGAATTCTTAGTTTGTGTGGCCTTTTGTAACATTTAGTCACACAAAGCATGTTTGTTTTGGGTATTTAGTCAAATACAATTAAGCATAAAGTGGCCAAAAGTGTTAATAATTGTGACCATATGCTGTTTTAAGTGAAGAAATGTGTATTTTGTGTGACTATTGATCATCCAATGGTCACATGAATTTTTAGTTTGTGTGGTCTTTTGTAATATTTAGTCACACAAAGCATGTTTGTTTTGGGTATTTAGTCACATACAATTAAGCATAAAGTGGCCAAAAGTGTTAATAAGTGTGACCATATGCTGTTTTAAGTGAAGAAATGTGTATTTTGTGTGACTATTGATCATCCAATGGTCACATGAATTTTTAGTTTGTGTGGCCTTTTGTAATATTCAGTCACACAAAGCATGTTTGTTTTGGGTATTTAGTCACATACACTTAAGCATAAAGTGGCCAAAAGTGTTAATAACTGTGACCATATGCTGTTTAAAGTGAAGAAATTTGTATTTTGTGTGACTATTGATCATCCAATGGCCACTTGAATTTTATGTTTGTGTGGCCTTTTGTAATATTTAGTCACACATCGAATTAAACAAAGAGTGACCAATAATGTTGATAAGCATGACCATAATACGTGACTGCATCTTTTAGTCACAGGGTTATTACTGGTATTTTTAAGTTAGTACTGTTGGAGCAGAGTTGCTACTGCTAGTACTATGCTAGTGCTGCTGGACGATAAATGATTACCCTGCACTTGGTACATTATGTGGCTGCCCATACAGTGGATTCAAAGGTTGTGTAGTATGTGAGAAAGATACACACTGTGTTAGATTTTCCGCCTCATCCAAGCAAAGTATTGCTGGACACAGACGATATCTACCATACAACCATCCGTTCAGAACGCAAAGGAAGGCGTTTAATGGACAAGAAGAACCATGTCATGCTCCAAATCCATTGACCGGGGAACAAATATACAACGAGGTACAACATATTGAAAATAAGTGGGGAAAAGGAAAAAACTCGAAAAACCAAGATCAAGATACCAGAGGCAGAGGTGGGAAGATTAAAAAGCAGAAAAGGAAAACAACAGAAGAAGAGGGTAGTTCAAGCCAAGCAAATGAAGCATATTGGAAGAAATTCAACATTTGGTATCGAAAGCTAAGGTATTGGAGGCATCATTCTGTTCCGCATTGTATTGACTTCATGCATGTAGAAAAGAATGTTGGTGAGACTCTACTCGGAACTTTGCTGAATGTTCCTGGAAAGACAAAAGATGGAATGAATGCTCGACTGGATCTGGAAGAGTTGGGGATAAAAGAAGAGTTGTTTGCTAGGCAAGAAGCAGACAAAACAACACTACCTCCAGCAGGTTACACATTAACGAATGCTGAAAAAGACATCTTTTGTGAAACGTTAAGCAACATCAGGGTACCACAAGGCTATTGTTCAAATTTCTCTAGTTTGGTCAGCCTAAATGATAGGAAGCTCATTGGCCTTAAATTGCATGACTATCACATGCTAATGCAAGAGTTTTTACCCATTGCTATACGTTCAGTCATGCACCCGCCCACACGATATGCTATTATCAGGTTTTTCTTTTTCTTTAAATCTATATGTAGGAAAGAAATCAGCTTGCAAGAACTAGATAAGATGCAAGAAGAACTTGTTGTTACACTGTGCCTACTCGAGAAGTTCTTTCCTCCGTCATTTTTTGATATTATGATACACTTGACTGTGCACCTAACTAGGGAGGTAAAATTATGTGGTCCTATATGCTTTCGGTGGATGTATCCCTTCGAAAGATGTATGAAGGTTATTAAAGGACATGTGCGAAACAGAAATAGACCAGAGGGATGCATTGCCGAGGAGACTATCGCGGAAGAAACAATAGAGTTTTTTAGCGAATATCATAAAACCATGAAAACTATTGGTATCCCAGCTGATAAACATGTAACCAATGAAGATGAGGACGGAAAGCCATTGTCGGCCGGCAAACCTAGTGAAGTTTCCAGAGAATCCTTTCAGAAAGCACATTTGTATGTAATACAAAATACGGATGAAATTCAACCGTATATCGAGTAAGTATCACTAACACATGTCGATTTCGTTGCTTAAAATGTTCTATCAAACATAATAATCAAAGACATTTATTTGTTTCAGGCGACACAAGGAAGTTTTGAAAAGAAAAAACCTGGGTAAAAAAATTGCATTGCTGGAGAATGAGCACAATAAATCTTTTGCTAAGTGGTTACTCGAAGAGGTAATTACTTGTATGTTGTTTATAATTGTTTGTTTGTTGCTATCATCATAATTGTCCCTCCTGTATATGACATTAGATAGAGGTCGACCAGCACACCATTTCATTATCCCAAACACTCCTATTCTTTAATTGTTTGTTTGTTGTTCCTGCAATTTAAAGGTAATATATACTTGTAATGAAATTCAGGTTGAGAGAAAGTTAGCGATATCCAATGACAGTGTATCAGAAACTGTGAGGTGGATATCATTTGGACCACGCGCCAGCGTAGTGAAATACGAGGCGTATAACATCAATGGGTTTACATTTCTTACGAAAAGTAATGATGACATAGTTTACCAGAACAGTGGGGTTAGTGTTGAGTCAGTAGATGTGCACATATCCAAAAAAGAAGTTGCAACCATAAAAAAAACATCTTATTATGGGGTTTTACAAGAGATATGGGTACTAGATTACCGTTTCAGGCAAATTCCTCTTTTCAAATGTGATTGGGTTAATCGCAAAACTCATGAGGTCAAACATGATACTCTTGGTTATACGTTGGTAGACCTGAATACTTTCAGCTACAATGATGATCTGTTCATATTAGCGTTACAAGCAACACAAGTGTTTTATGTGAAAGACCAGGTACAGAAAAATTTGTCCATTGTCTTTAAAACACATACCAAGAATTACAAAGATACATATGACGAAGTCGATGAGGAGTTTAGTACAGTCATTCACGAGCAAAATGAAAAAATATTGCCATGTGTATATAAAGAAGACTTGGGCAAGGAATCACGAAGTGACTACTATCGAACCGACATTGAAGGTATTGTTATACGAAAATCCAAGTGAAGCATGTCATGCTGCATTAAGACTGCTAGTGTAATAGTTAACCCTGCTGGTTGAAGTTAAGACTGCTGCTCAAGGCTAAGTGCAAGGTTACAGCTGGTATTGTAAAGTTAGTAATGTTAGATGAATAGCTGTTTTAGTATTAAATAGTTGTTCCTGTAATTTAGCCTGTTGTAAGGGATTTTGACTCAAAAAAGTCAAGCTTTTCAATGGCAATGAAAATTTTTGCGGTTTTCACTGTTATATATCCACTTGCAGTCAAGCTTTATTGTATTTGCAGTTTCCATTTATCATGTATATGCACTTGCAGGCACTTTAGTAACATGTTACTTCATTATAAAGTTGAAAATTGACTTTAGAAAGTCAAGTAATCTGGTTCCTAGGGGCAAGTAACATACTTACATACTACTGCATTAAACTAGATAGACTATAAAATCCCAGCATTGTAATGGGGGAAATTAAATGAAGAGTCATGACTAACAATCTGAACTCAAAATATGACTCTATGATTTAGACACCTAAATAAATACTTCATGTGACCATATGTAACATCTTGAATTTAGTCACACAAACACTCAATATGACTAATATCAAGGTTAATGATAACTGAGTTCACATTTTGCTATACATATTAGTCATATGAATATTTCACAGTGTGACTATTTTCAATGTATTGGTCACATATAATACCCTTATAATGTGGCCATAAACATAATTTAGATGCACATTTGTGGTATGGTGTGAATATTGTATAGCCTATAGTCACATGATTGTGCTACAATTAAGTGTGACCATACACATTAGGAATAGGCAGGCAAACACACACTTAACTTTAGACACACATATTAACTTACGTGACCATTTGTATCGAATTATGGTCACACTTAATCATGTATACCTATGGTTTAGTGTGACGATATATGACATTTGGTCACACTGTTCAAGTGTGTGACATATATTTGTCACTTTTAAATGCATATCGTGACTATGCTTCAAACTTACTTTTCAGTTGTCACACATTTCAAATTCATATGTGGCTAAATTTTCAACAAAAATTAGCAGTCACGCTTAAATAATGTGTGACAAACTTGAGTATATGATTTAGCCACATACACAATTACTTCGTGTGACCATATATGGATTTTGGTCACACTTTTCAATTGCGTGACATATATTTGTCACATATGTATATATATAGTGTGACTAATGTTTCAACCGTATTTGTATCCGTCACATGTCCCAAATTATAAGTGACTAAAAAATCAAATTTTTTTTTACCAGATACGCATAGTCACGAAAATATTCGAATGTGTGGCTGTAGCCTCAGATGTAATTCTGAAATGGTCACACAAGTCGGATCAAGTGTGGCTGTTTATTTTATTCTGGTACATTTAGTCACATAAAAAAGCGACTGTGTGGTTGTTCGAAAAACAGCATGTGTGACTAAATCCACATTCTGGCGTAGTAAGAATAGATATGCAGAGATATGCATGGAGTTATATTAGGAAGAGATACATATAATCTCTTTACACGTTTTGTAAAGCTATTAGGGTTTCCTTGGTGTATAAAAGGAACCTCACGGCTATAGATCAAGTAAGAGTCTAGTATCATAGTTAGAGATCTGTAACCTAAGCAGATTAATAGTAATCAAAAGTTATTTTATATTCGTTGTTCTTCTTAGCAATATAAGTTAGTTTCCGCATAAATTATATTGTTCATAGTAATTGTTTCTCTTGTGGTTAGTTTGGATCTATCCAGATTAGCTACCACCCTTAACAGGCTAGAAAGACCCATTCAGATTTGGGACCATCAAACACTATAGATCCAGGGCCAAACATAAGACCTATTCTGCCGCTGTTGTTATTGCAAAACCTGCATGTCCAGTTGAATAGTTTGTTGAAACTTAGTAGCTATATTGCATAAGCTGGCGAGTACAAAATAGTGCAGGTTTTTCCGTCACTTTGTTCGGGCAAAGTAAGTTATATGTACGCTGCCTTACGACTCCTATACCATGTCACCTACCATGTCCTTGTGCCACGTAAATGTCCATCAAAACCTTAGCAAACTGCAGTAAAACATTGCAAACTAATAAACTCTTTTCCTTTAAGACTACAAAAAAAGAGAAGAAGGAATGGCAATCATTGAATGAAGAGGTTACCTTTGCTAACTGAACCTTATCTCTATTGCTAAGCCACCAATCTTGCAGCTTCTTGTATGCTTCATTAATTTTACTTTGCTTTTCACATAAGATGTGCGTTGCTGAAACCAAAATGAAATTACACAATTGATAAGTTACATAAAATAGATGACATATTCTTTCTACACGAAAAATGGGCAATTAAAGAAGAAATCTTTTACATATGTACAGGTGCCAAGGCCATCAGCAGCCTTTCCACTTTTTCCTTTGCCTTTTGCATCACCTTCCTCACTACCACCGGCTTTTGCATTTCCCTTTCCGCCCTTTGCATCCTTTCCCATTGTATTTCAAGCCTGTGACATATACATGTAAATATGTAATGACAGATGTTAACAGTATGGTGAATCTAAAATCTAAACAAATAGATGAATAAGAAACAGTATAGATCATGCATCACATGTCAAAAATATAACGTGCGCATGCACTGAAGCTTACGACTATTCCATACTATTTTTTTTTAATGTACTAAGGAGGGTGTTTAGGATAAATATTGAAATTACTTATTGCGTTTTGATACAACGGATAAGCAACTTGTAGAGTGTTTACCCAAACTGTTTATGTGATCATTTCTGAGTGAAATAAACAGTTACGAATAAGCAATTTGGAATTTACTCGATTACTTATTCCAAACTCCTTATCTGCAAAAGAAATAAGCAGTTTTGATAAGAAATTGCAGATACCCAACAGGGCATAAAATAAATATTAGCTAATTCAAACATGAACAACCTTAAATTCCATTCCAAATAATCAAAACGTAGCAACCTAAACCCCTTTTATAAATATGAAATTAATACACATAAAGTAAGTAAAAAAAGCCTACCTGATGATTGTTCGAACATGTTCAGAGGCCAACACTGATGCATTCTTTCAACCAATTTGCGGGTACTGAACACTTGTTTAAGACCTGAAAGGGGGTTGAATGTCAATAGACAAACTTACTCAAACCCGAACAATGTAAGACAACATCTAGTCTTAAAATCAAAGAATACTCAAAAGTCAAAACTGAAAATTTAATTAGGGTCAGTAAACTTACATAATTAATTTGATTTAGGCATTGAAATCAATCGCTGATGCTAATTTTTGGTTCTGGCTTGCGGGTTTGATCAATTATACGGATATGGTACTGTGTGTGAGCTGAGAGAGGGGAGGTCAAAATCTGAGAGTTATTTTGTGTCTGGATAGGTTTTGTGTGTCGACTGATGATTCATTGAGGTGGGTCTATGTGTGCTAAACACGTGTATTTCTATCTCTACATGTTGAGATGGGCTAAGCAGAATGGGCCACCGATTTATTCTAATATTTTAATTGAAACGCAGATTTATTATTATTCTAATCGAGTAGTAAGAATCCATAGTCCACGAGAAATGTATTATAGAGAGAATTTGCACTAGTTCAATTTAGCTAAATCTCATTTCATTTGTTTCATTCTATATCTAGTATAATTAGTTCATTATTTTTCATCTTTATATTTTAAACGTCTCCACAATTCATGTGACAATCGTAGCTAATATTTTTGCGAGTGACTCATATTTTTTCTTTTTGAATCTTTTCTCTCTTTTATTATTATTATTTATTTTATTATTATTATTTTTTTTAATCTAAAAGATATTACCAACTAGATGATAATCAGTAAATGATTATTGGTGATTAAGAGGTAACTAGTGGTTTAATGGATAAGCTTATGGATGAGGTTTTGGAGCTTATGGAATGGGTCTCATCTCGCCGTCTTTATATTTTTCATCTCATTTGGTTATTTCTATCCTTTTTATCTCTTTATTTTTAGTATGTTTGTTAGTTTAATAATTAGTTTAGTTTTATTTTGCAAAACTTAAAAAGATGCACACCATCACCATTCTTCATCAGCTTTTGCAAGCCAAGTTTTTCCCATGTATTAGTAACATAATTCTGAACTAAAGGAAAAGCAATGGTCTTACCAAGAAAGTAACCAACAAGTGTGTTATCATACCGACTTAAATCCTTCTTCATAGCAGCCATATGCAACATTGGGTCATGATTATCCACATGATCCTCATTGACCAATGCTCAAAAATTACTTTCGAAACCATACGAGTAGCGTTAATGATATTATCAAAAGAAGTAGTAGATGTGGAAAACTAGAAGGAGGGGTTGAATAGTTTTACCAGTTTTTAAGTTCTTTTAAAACTTCTTAAAACTTTACTTATGAACTACACACTAAACTAACTAATAATAAGAAATGAAATTAAAGAGTAGAGATGGAAAGTCAAACTGGGACAAGAGGATTTATAGTGGTTCGGCTACAAAGCTCTTCTTCGCCCTACTCCACTCCCCGAGTACCACAATCGAGAGTTTCAAGCACTATGTCGACAACCTCCCTTTAGGCGAAGAAAACCGTACACGTCGCTTATCCTATTTCCGACACTAAGCTAGATGTCGAGTGCTAATCTTAGCTAGCACCAATCTACCACGATTCACTTGATCCTCAACTACTTCACACAAGACTCGATCTACCCGATCTACCTATGATCCACTTGATCAATCACACAAGCCCAATGGCTTCAAGAGATCTCCAAGATCTCACAAGATCACAATGATCAACTCTCACTTCACCCAACCTATTCTATCTACCTTTGATCTTCTTGATCAATCACACAAGCCCAATGGCTTCAAGAGATGATCAATATCTCTATAAGATCACAATGATCTTCCCACTCTCTCTCACAAAAGAAAAATGATCTTGATGTATACTATGATACAATCAAGTGTGTAACAAATGTTACAAGTGCCCTAACTACAACTCTAACTCTTGTATCTTCTTGGATACCTTGAGTTCTTCTCTTGCACTTGAAGTGGAATGACAACACTTTGTATCTACTTGGATACTTTGTGTTCTTTTCTTGCTATTGAAGAGGAATGAAGACGATCTCTAAGTTGGATGATTGGATCACTCTTGAACAAAATAAAACAAAACTAAATGGTCAAGAAAGGAAAATGTGAAGAGAGTATTAAACTCAGAAGGTTCTATGTGAAAAAGGATGCCCAAAATCTGTGAAGTGAAATGGTATTTATAGGCAGAAAAATGTGGCCGTTATAAAGGGACGGCTCCACTAAATCACACACGGATCCACTAAATTTAGTGGAACCATGGAGCCGTGTCAGACAAAAACGCTCCTCTTTTTTATCTTTTCTGGTGAAAACTTATTTGGGGAACTTTGGAGCTGATTTTAGGTGAAAAAATAGCTGTTATTTATTTTAAACTTATTTTTCCATTAAAACATTTCTTAATTATTCAAAAATAATTTGTAAAGTATATTTTTGAAAGAAATGTTTTGTCACATAAAAATGTGAAGTCTTAAGCACAAATTCACTTCTTTGATCATTAGTCAAGTTGTAAATTTGTCCTAGAGTGATTTGCGTAGAAACGGGATCTTCCGATTAAAAACTTCTTTACATTTATTTTAACGTAACGTTTTTTCACATTTTGTCATCCTCAAAACCTGAAGCCATCGAAAGATAGAAATAACGTTTTTAGAACATTATTTGCATCAACAATCTCCCCTTTTTTATGATGACAAAACATAAATTCATTTTAGATTAAAATTAATTTTAACAAGTTTTTAATGAATTTACTCCCATTTCTCCCCCTTTTGTCGAAGCAAAAAGGTTGCTAAGGCTCCCCCTTGATGTATACTCCCCCTCGTTTGGAGGACATCAAGGAATTGAGAAATGATTCATGCTACAAAACAAGGTTAGATAACATATATACAAAATCTAACATGTAGCACTTATGAAAAATATCCAACAACAGAAACAATGAATAAGTAGCCAAGCATAAAAATAAAAAGTGAAGCAACCACATGAAAGCCTATTCATTCATAAAGATAAAACAAATGTCATACATAGGTATGACTACATCATAGAAGCAAAACAAACAACAAGAAAGCACATAAACATCATTCGTGATATGAGACTTCAAGATTTGCTTCAAATGTCAAAAGGATCCTAAGCTTTTATTTGAAAAACTAAACATAACCATGTTTAGTTGGTTGGGCTATTTGGTGGTGGAGGAGGTGGGATGATGGGTCCTTGTGGTGGTGTGAGTTGGTTATGGAAGCAACAAGGACAACCTAAAGCTCAACTCCTCTCTAAGGCACATGATGAGATGTTGGTTATGGTGGCAACAAGGACAACTTAGGGTATGTGGTTGTAGGGGATAAAGAATGGGATGACCCATTAGTTGTTGTGGTGATGGTGATAGTGATGAAGATGATGTGTTAGTGCCAAGTTCAAAGGGGGTTGATGGTGATAGGGTTAGTGTGAGAGCTAAAGATTGTTGTGGACTTGGTGGAGGTAAGGATGTGGGAATCCTAAAGGTGTAGGATGATGATGATGTGGTTGGCCTAATGGAGTTGCCCTTTGATGGACCTAGAGGTGTGGAGATTGAGGAAGTTGATTTGGTTGAGGCTTGTGGTGTGTGTACATCTTCATCATCATCCAAAGTGAGATCAATAAGAATTGTCTCATTGGTTGGTTTGAGGATAACCCTTGGCATTTTAGCTTTGTGTGAAGTGGTAGCCATTGTGGAAGACATGATAAGTGAATGGTGTGTGTGGAATGTTGGTGGAATAGCAATGTATGATATGAGCTTATATAGCCAAATCAAAGCATGCAAGGATGGATAGGATGGTGGATTTTGGGATTTGGGTTTATTGGAATCAGCTTGTGTTGGCAGATTTCCAGGAAAAGATAGTCAAAAAGTGGAAGAGAACAGTTAAATTCGTCTTCCCAGGGTATGGTACCACTAAATGACCCATGGCACCACTAAATTTAGTGGAGCCGTGCCCTATTTAGTGGAGCCGTGGCCTGCAGTTGACTCTTTTTCCAGTTCTTCAGGTTCTAGGCTACTGATGCGTGGTTTTGCAACCTTACAACAGGTTTTACCTCTCGAGGGATCTCAAGAGGCTTACAACCCCACCAGGCAGTGTACCTGACCGATGTAGTATAGTGTAGTGGTAAGTACGGGGGATTGATCGTTCTCCACAGGGAATAGTGTTCGTTAGGTATGAAAAACTACTCTAATAGGTCTAAGGGTGAGAGAAGATTCTTTTTATGTTTTTATAATTTTATGAAAGCAAGTAAAATCTTGGGTTTGAAAGAGTGGGCGGAATTAGTTGCTAGTCAACTAACCCAAGTTACTACGAATGCAAATAAAATAAAATAACAGAAAATGAAAAGGTTGGTGAAAACTTATGTAGAGAGAAATGTGTTTACTTAGATTTCCTTACTCCCTAACTATCTTTTACCGGTTGATTAGTGTGTATTAGTCGCGTGGATGATGGGTGTATTCCTTAATACCATTCGTGGGGTGGCGTACGTACTTCCCCAACTCTACAAGCTCCTACTTCACTCCTATGTCGAGCCGGCTAGGAAGCTCCTAACATGGGATCACTAGAATTCGCTTGTGCATTAAATACAACCATAAAAACCTTTAGTACGCATTGGTTCATGTTTCTTAAGACGTTCAAGCAAGTTACCGATTAGGAAGTTAGCCAGTTTTCTTAAGCCTAACATAGATAAACAATCATCCAATACAACTAATAACACACTAATAACCAATAATCAATAGCTAGGTTTCATTAGATCTAAGCAAACACAAGATAAATCTAGCCTAGCATGTTAAACAAAAGACAAGAACAAGATAGAATCAAACAACACATAGACATATTGAATGATTAATTGATAACTTATCTTCAATGTAACATGGAAGATCTCAAGGCAAAAAGCCTTGAAAGAGCTGCCAAATTCGTCCTAGGGTTTTCACACACAAAGTTCCCCAATAATTTCCACACTAATGACAAAGAATTGCAAAACTATATATAGATTTTTAGATCTGACGGCGTCACGTTATGGAGTGTGACGCCGTCACCTCGCCGCTTTTAGGGTTCCCGGATGACCTTCTTGACGCCGTCCCTCTTTAGCTCTCCAAAATCCATTCTGGCCTATCAAGGCTTGACGCCGTCAGGATTATGCGTGACGCCGTCCCTCTCTAAATTAAGCCGTGACGACCTTGATCATATTAAAGCGTGACGCCGTCAGAATTCCCATGCAATTTTCACTGGCTTATCATGAGTAAATTTCACATCCACCACTTTTGCCAAGCCATGACGCCGTCTGGAGATAATCCTGACGCCGTCAAAAGTAACTTTCAGCAAGATTTTGAGACTTTGTCGTTTTCTTCACTTTTATGCTCCAAAAACGTCCAAAATGCCTCCTTTTCCAGATTTCTTCTCAAAAGTACCTAAAATGACAAAAGGAACGATTTAGGGCAATATTTGATCAAATAAATACGATTTAGGGCTTAAATGACCCCTTAAAAGCGGTACACTTTTCGCTTCATCAAATACCCTTACACTTGAGATTTGCTTGTCCTCAAGCAAATGTGCTTTTATTCTAATCAAAATACAAGTTAGGGGTCATTTAATGCTAACATAAAAGTAATTACAACAAATAATCGTTCCACTTTAATCATAATAAGCACGGAGATTACAAACTAGCACCTCACAAGTAGTGTTTAGATACTCACATCTCTCAAGTGTCATCAAAATAAATCTCATAAATGAAAACGGATAATATCTCTCACTACCTGTCATAGCAAATAGATTACCATAGGCTTGGGAAAGGATCGAAAACCTCCTCCACTAGGCGTAAGCACCTAAGATAAACTATCAAAGAGGGCTTTTAAATGGGTTATAACGTTAGGTGTAGGGAAAAGGAAAACACGGTTTTGTTGGATAAAGGATACTATACAATGTTGCTAAGCCAAGACTCGACTCGATCTTAAGCTAAAAACAAAATAACAAAAACATAAAATAAACATAAAATGAAACGGGATGGTAGTCCGTATGTTTTTTTCTACTTTTCTTTTTCTCATTTTTTTGTATTTTTCTTGATTTTTTTTTTTTTTTTTTTTTTTTTTTTTTTTTTTTTTTTTTTTTTTTTTGACATACACTTTTGCCCTACCATCCAAAATAATACATCATAGGGGCGTTGCATCCCCTTACACTTGAACTTTTACATAACTTTACAAATAACTATTCTAATGACTCGAATTAAGATAATTGAAAAACTTGGATTACTTTTAAAATATTTAGCACATATGGGGGTAATAAATGATGTTCTTCCCCATTACTCCATTACTCCATTACACTAGTACTTTACTCATGAGTCCCCAATAGTCCCAAAATAATATGTACAAGGATATGACTCGACTTAGCAACCATGTAATCAACTAGATAATTAACTTGGGTTTAAACAAATGTTGTAACAATAATGCACTAAAGATGAGTGCATATAAGGTAGGCTAAGGCGATTTGGGTGTACATTTTAGTGGGGTGTAAACAAATTCTTCCTTTAAGTAAAATGCTTAAAGGTCGAAACGAAAAGATAGGCTCTGAGGGGTGTACTAGGGGTATCGTGTACTAAAAATGAGTACAACGCAAAGGGTGTGGGAGAATTACTTGACCAATGTAGCCAATGTAATTATTACAAAACACAGGTGTAAAACAATGGGTTAATCCTAATGCCTCTTATCATGTAGTAAATCTAACTACACGAATGTAGTCTCACTTGTGGCCTCGGAATGGTCCTAACGCAAGTTCTAGAATCTAAGTGCTACCGGTACACACATCATAGCATAAATGCTTTTCCTACCAATTCTAGGGGCGAACCTCACATATTTGGGGGTGGAAAATTTTTTAGTGGTACGGTTTTGTGCTAGTCATATAACTCCTATCCGTGAGATGCTCATTAAGACCAAAGTTTCACTCCTATATGTTGTAAAAAATTTTAAATTTGGCACTAAAATTGCCTTAACAGGTATTTCTATCAGTTTTATTACACATCTACTATTAAACAAACAAAAAATCAAGCGTAATAGCATTCTCTAAGGTATCGTACTTTACCCCCCCTTACACTTAAGATGAACATTGTCCCCAATGTTCAAATAACAAATGTAAAAGCATAAAGTAAAAGAATGAAATCAAATACTCCCCTGATTCGCTCGGTGGATAATGAAGTAACACGGTTAGATCTTCTTCCAAAGAGAATGTAAAAGCTTCATGACTAATGCATCGCCATAAGCTTGATTCAAAACATTTCCTTGTCCAAAATAACCTGTTAAACCTGAGAAAACAAACACGAGAACCTGCATAACATCGGCGGGATAAACTCTATATATAAGGATATAATGCTTGTGGAATGATAACTTTGCAGATTCCTGGAGATTATAAGTTATAGATTTAATAAAAACTTTTTATGAAAACAAAACCTTCAAAAATTTTCAGAAAATTAAACCTGACGCCGTCAGGTTGTAGAGACTGACGCCGTCAGAAATGATCTGACAGAATTCTCATGTTACGTTTCCGGAAAAATTTTGGAAAAACCTATACCTTACTTCCTGGAATTCCTGCAAAACATCATTATGACTCGATACAAGCATTTGACTCAAACAAATACTAATATGTATGTTAATTTATTATTATTATGATTCATGTTCATTTGTGTTCTAATATAAACCGATTTAGATTTCCCTTACACTTAACTTTTGCAAAATACCTTTATATGTAGTTAAGACGAAGTTAAAAACAAGATAAAGCATTTTCACAATTTAGTTTTGAACATGAATCAATAAGAATAAAAATTAAACATACATACGGAAACAAAAGAAACAAATAAACAAACACACAAAGCAAATAAAGCTTGGGTTGCCTCCCAAGAAGCGCTTTTCTTTATTAACGAGTCTTGTAGCTAGACTCAAAGTCACGTGTTCTACGTTTTTCCGTTTTGCTTCTCAATTGCCCCTCTAATCATCCTAACAACCTCCATATCAATTTTGTATTTAGGTCCAAGGTTCAAGCAATCTTTATAATAAAGGCTTCTCTTATTCCAAACATAGTCCATGCCTTTTTCTTTATCCTCATCATTGATGTCCTCAATCGCACCAATATTGTCCTTGTCAAATCGGGGCACAAAACGAAATTCATTAACCCGATAAGGCATCCTATATGTGATCCTATCTATGTGATTAGAAAACTGAACCGTGCCTCTCAAACAGTCATACCTTAAATTGGATGCTTCAATAAATGGCTTACCTAACACTACGCGAGATAGGCGGCAGTCAACAACACTTGCCAAATCTTCTAAGATCATGAAGTTGGTGACAAAGGTAAAATTCCCAACAAGGATATGCATATCCTTAATTCTTCCAACGAAGTTGCAAACTCCGCCTGGGCACTTGGGGTCCATCCTAGGCTCAAGTGGTGTGTTAATGATCTGGCTATAAAGGCCTGAGGACATCACGTTGATTGGGGATTTACAGTCAATGTAAGCATGCTCAACGTATTGGTACCCAATCATACATGGTATCTTCACATTCCCGGGATCACCTCTCTTAATCTTTGGGTCAATTCTAACAAAAGGTGGTCGAGGGTTATCAACTAGGTTGTTATAGTAAGCAATCTCCTCCTTAGTGGGGTATTCATTGAAATAATCATCAAACCTAGGATCTACCTTCACTTCATCAATTTTCTCAATCAACTTCTCAATCGTAAGATTATTACGTTCTAGGTAATTATCTGAGTATATGGCGGTCTCTAAGTTGTTCAAGGCATAATCAAGCTCCATATCAATCATTCTACTGAGTTCTCTGAGCTCACTAATTTCATTCTCAAGTTGGCTACGCAACAAAGCTACTTCGCCAGGTGTAAGAGGTGGATTCGCGTTTTCCATAATGGCAAACTGAATAGTCAATGAAGATCTTATACGAACAAAAGCACGAAGAAAATAGATAGACTAAAGAAAACCTAGAAAAATAAAATAAAAATCTCACTAGAAAGGAATCTAGTGAGTAGACCTATAAAATAAAAATTCAACCTAAACAATAACTATTCCCCGGCAGCGGCGCCAAAAACTTGATGCGTGGTTTTGCAACCTTACAACAGGTTTTACCTCTCGAGGGATCTCAAGAGGCTTACAACCCCACCAGGCAGTGTACCTGACCGATGTAGTATAGTGTAGTGGTAAGTACGGGGGATTGATCGTTCTCCACAGGGAATAGTGTTCGTTAGGTATGAAAAACTACTCTAATAGGTCTAAGGGTGAGAGAAGATTCTTTTTATGTTTTTATAATTTTATGAAAGCAAGTAAAATCTTGGGTTTGAAAGAGTGGGCGGAATTAGTTGCTAGTCAACTAACCCAAGTTACTACGAATGCAAATAAAATAAAATAACAGAAAATGAAAAGGTTGGTGAAAACTTATGTAGAGAGAAATGTGTTTACTTAGATTTCCTTACTCCCTAACTATCTTTTACCGGTTGATTAGTGTGTATTAGTCGCGTGGATGATGGGTGTATTCCTTAATACCATTCGTGGGGTGGCGTACGTACTTCCCCAACTCTACAAGCTCCTACTTCACTCCTATGTCGAGCCGGCTAGGAAGCTCCTAACATGGGATCACTAGAATTCGCTTGTGCATTAAATACAACCATAAAAACCTTTAGTACGCATTGGTTCATGTTTCTTAAGACGTTCAAGCAAGTTACCGATTAGGAAGTTAGCCAGTTTTCTTAAGCCTAACATAGATAAACAATCATCCAATACAACTAATAACACACTAATAACCAATAATCAATAGCTAGGTTTCATTAGATCTAAGCAAACACAAGATAAATCTAGCCTAGCATGTTAAACAAAAGACAAGAACAAGATAGAATCAAACAACACATAGACATATTGAATGATTAATTGATAACTTATCTTCAATGTAACATGGAAGATCTCAAGGCAAAAAGCCTTGAAAGAGCTGCCAAATTCGTCCTAGGGTTTTCACACACAAAGTTCCCCAATAATTTCCACACTAATGACAAAGAATTGCAAAACTATATATAGATTTTTAGATCTGACGGCGTCACGTTATGGAGTGTGACGCCGTCACCTCGCCGCTTTTAGGGTTCCCGGATGACCTTCTTGACGCCGTCCCTCTTTAGCTCTCCAAAATCCGTTCTGGCCTATCAAGGCTTGACGCCGTCAGGATTATGCGTGACGCCGTCCCTCTCTAAATTAAGCCGTGACGACCTTGATCATATTAAAGCGTGACGCCGTCAGAATTCCCATGCAATTTTCACTGGCTTATCATGAGTAAATTTCACATCCACCACTTTTGCCAAGCCATGACGCCGTCTGGAGATAATCCTGACGCCGTCAAAGGTAACTTTCAGCAAGATTTTGAGACTTTGTCGTTTTCTTCACTTTTATGCTCCAAAAACGTCCAAAATGCCTCCTTTTCCAGATTTCTTCTCAAAAGTACCTAAAATGACAAAAGGAACGATTTAGGGCAATATTTGATCAAATAAATACGATTTAGGGCTTAAATGACCCCTTAAAAGCGGTAAACTTTTCGCTTCATCAGCTACCTAAAATGGGTAATTCTGGGTGGACTATTTGCAGCAAATCCCAAAGCCTCAATCCACTAAAGAATATCACATAGTTTTCCTAACACTAGTCTCAACTAGCAACTAATATCATCATGTGATCATCCATGTTTTTAGGCAACTATTAAGCATGCAATGCATCAAGCAATTTTATCATCTAGTACATGCATAAAAATATAAAACAAAGTGTAGGAACTAGAAAAAATAACATAAAGATTGATTAACTAATCAAAGTAACCAATGTCAAGCAAGAAATGTTAAGACAATTCAAACAAGTTTATGTTAGATGGACATTGCCATAACCCCATTAATAATATCTTAATAATACTTAAGTTAGTTACACTACTTAAGTAAGTACTATCTAATGTCTTCTCTTCCCCCACTTCTTTATCTTGTTCCCGAGCCCCTTGATTGCCTTTCCAATGGACTTGAACCCCCCGATTGTTTGCTCATGCATTGAGACTTGTCGATTGTACATTGTTGTTTGCCTTCTCATTTCCGTGGCTAAGTTGATTTCGGAAGGGTCGGTTGTTCGTGTGAACGATGATGTATCGAGGTTACGAATGAAGGTGTCAGGAGATGGAGTACGAGGATGAGACGTTCCTTCTTTGTTCACCTCATCATCGTCCTCATCCATAGGTTGGGATGACGAACCATGCCCAAAGGAGGAAGAAGTGAGAGGAATATCGGAAGTGGATTTACGATCACGTTTGGACCCTTTGTCTTTACGTTGCTTTGTGCAACGTTGTGGTCCACCAAGGGGTTTCATGACGGGATTGACTAGGACATAGCCGACACTATTAAGATGTGGGAAATTTTCCATAACCCACTTGAAGAGACGAGTAAGCAACATACCGTATGGCATGAGCTTATCAGAACGACTATGAATGTTGGCCATCCTTTTGGCCATGTAGTATGCGAGGTTGTATGGCTCCTTGATACTAAGACAATAAAGCATGTGGCCGAGACTCGCCGGAACGTGATCCCGGTTGCCCGCAAGGCTCAACACGTTCTCACGTAGAAGAAGTTCCCAACTTATGAGGTCGGGAAGGAGTTCTTTGAGGTAGATGCGGTTGGGGTCAAGATAGACAATGGAACCATCACGCTTTTGATACATGTTGGCGACTCAAGGAATTTGGACGTGTTGTTTAATGGTTTCAAGGTTGGGGATTTCGGTACGATAGGCTCCTTCACTTTCAAGATTATAGTGAAGTGACTCTAAGGAATGGTCTTCAGTGTATGCACACTGACCATACGAAGGAACACCGAGAATGTCACCAAGCTCGGAAATGGACAAGATGATGTTTTGGTTTTGGATCCAAAAATCAAGGAAGACATTACCCTCAAGGTCATTGAAGGTGCGGACTCGACTATAAAATTCGAGGACAAAGCGAGGACAAATTTGATCATTTATTTTGTATAAACAATCAAATTGGAGTGTGGGAAAACAAGCTTGGATGTCATCCAAGAGAACGAAATGAGCATCGACCACACAATCTTCCTGTATATATCGATGTTGGACTTTAATAAGATAAGCTTTTTGCTCATCGGGGATGTTTGGATCATCTAATAGAATGGGAATGTAATCTTTGGTATCTTGATAATCCATACGAGGCATTGTTACCTACAAAAATATAATTTTGTATATGTTAACTTGTTGCATTTTATTGATCATATTCTTAGTGTGTGTGTGTGCCTAAATGCAAACAATGTGGAGGTGCGGTAATCTCGAATCTAAAACAAAACTAATGAGATTACCCAAACGCTCCTAACTTCACTTATGCTCAATCAAATATGTCGAATAATACATACTAATTATGTGATTCGATCAATATTTTTGAGATCATGTATGCATGCAAAAACGTTTTTAATTTGCATCAACAATGCACGAAAAAGGTTTCATGATCCTAGATACGTGAACTTTTTCGAAAACGATGGAATTGGGGTGTTTGGCAGACGCCTCAACTTGGCGCCAAAAATCTTAAAATTGAAAAGCTTCAATGTTAATCATTCCTAATCCAATTTTAAGCATCCTAGACATGATTCCACTAAAAATAATTAATCTTAATCCGATTTGAATGGTAAAATTCGGACTAGATTGTCCAGTATAAGTGGGTTTATGAAAATTGTAGGTTTAGGGAATCATGCAAGTACTACATTGTCTAATCCTAGTCCTAATTGCATAAAAGTTCAACAAAAATTGAAAACCCCAATTCGATTTTATGCATCAGAACAAACCCTAGACTCAAATTGAAAAGAAATTAAAGATAATTGACTTACAATTTATGTTGTAGTGATTAAGATTCTTTGATTGCAATGCCTCGATCTTGATTGGAAAGAGTGTAATTGGTTTTTGAGTGTTGGGTTCGGTTTTGATAGCAGGTGTGAGTTGTTTTGTTTGTTTTAAATGAGTATGCAGAGGGAAAATAGAAGAAAAATGGGTTTTCTCAGATATACGGTACCACGGTACCACTAATGTTTAGTGGTGTCGTGCCATTTTAGTGGAGCCGTGTGTCTCTGAGACCCATTTTTGTTCTGTTTCGACTCTTGACTGATTAATCTTACTTATTTAGTAAGAATTTTTGACACGAGGAAAGAGTTTATACCTAATAAACTCTTTGACAAAAACGATTAGGCGAGATGACAAGGAATGACCTTAGTATTTCCAAGGAAATGCCTAAGTTGTCATTGGAGGAAAATGAGGATTGACTTTTAATATTTCCCGTGAAATAAGTAGAAGTCATGAGTCGAGATTTAGAGGATGACTA